>CM061064.1:126684465-127284465 GCA_030762895.1 Sophora flavescens
TACCTCTTTGGGTTTTAGTTCACTTTTCCACCTTTCTTTCTTTCTTCTCTTTTTTATTTATTTTATTTCTCACTTTCTTTTTATCATCCCCTTCGCCATTTTTTTTTGTTTATTTTATTTTATTTATTTGGAGAAGGGGAGACTTTTAGCTTAAGAGAAATATTTTTCTAACTTTCTCATCCCACAATTTATTTTTTGCAAGCTACCTTTTTACCTTTTTTGCAATACTTTAAAAGGTGTCATACCAAGCATCATTCATCAAAATATTTCAAGGTACCAAGAAAAGTATTTTAGTCTTTTAGGCTCAAAATTGGGAAACTAAGGGGTAGCATTTAATCAATCAAAGCTCAGAAGGCCGGAAAAATACCTAGTGCCTTAATCATTTTCAAAAATGTTTTCCAAAATTTTTAAGTATCAAAACGGTTTCAAGTCAAGTTCTAGAGAATACAATCCAAGAGGAATAAAAAACTCTATCACAAAGAATGGGGTAGATTTAGCGAGTACCCCTTTTAGGCTCAAAATCTCTCATTTAGTAGTTAAAAATCAATGAGAAACACAAATCTAAGGAACCACATGCTAATTATCAACTATCAAAAGATCACCTCAAGCATTTTTATTTTTAGCCTTTCACAAGAATAAAAAAATTGGGTTCAAAAATTCACTATTCAATTTATTTGGCACCAAGTTCTCACAATTGGATGCGTACTCTAAACAAAGGGGCAATCTAATCATGTGATCATACAAAACTGTGCCTATATGAATGTAACATGAAAAAAAAATGCAAAAATACAAAAATTGCAAAAATACCCCTACCCCAAGCTTAAAAACTTACATTGTCCCCAATGTAAATAATCAAGTTGGAGAAAGGAGAAAAAATGGAACAACTCACCGAGGTGGTAGCGGGTGCCGGCTCACATGCCAGTCAACGAGATGCTGGAAAATGTGTCATGGCCGTGATGTTCATCACGACTAGGCTGTGATCAATTCTGGCCTTCAAGGTCCTTCTCATCACGCCCGTGATGGATGTCACGGCTGGGCCGTGATCCTTTCAGGTCTTCTTTTTTTCCTTGCCTTTTTGCTCTTACTGCTTCCATCAGTTAGTGATCTTTCTTCTCTTGATCTTCTCTAATTATTCAAAAATAAAATTCAAAAACAAATGGAAAAGGGAAAGAAAACTTGGGTTGCCTCCCAAGAAGTGCTTATTTATGGTCTTAAGCTTGACCATACTTCTTTCAATCAACCGGGGTCGGCCGGGCCTAGAAGTGCAAGGACACTTCTCTTCCATGGGAGTCCTTCAAAGAGTGGATTTTGCTCATATGTCCAATTGCGCTTTTGCTTTGCTCTTTTCACTCTGAGTTTCATGGCCTTACTCCCTCTCGGCGGAAGTTTTGTTTCCACATGATGAGCAACTCCAACTTCATCACCATTTGGTGCATCATTTGTCTTGCAAAGCTTCAGAGTCGCTTCCATGTTAAGCTCTTCCTTCACCTCTGGAGACATTATATCGATCCTGCACACATGACTCTAAAAAGGAGGGTTGTTATATGAGTTAGTCAAATCAAAATCTACCCTACCTTCCTCTACATTCAGAGAGAGTTTGCCATTCTTTACGTCTATTATCGCTCTAGCTGTGGCCAAGAAAGGCCTTCCTAGAATGATGGGGAATTTAGAATTCCCGTTCATATCCAACACCATGAAATCGGTAGGAATGAAAAATTTTCCTACCCTTACGGGAACATTCTCTAGTATGCCTAGAGGAGTTTTAGTTGAGCCATCCGCAAATTATAAAGAGAATTTGGATGGACTCAATTCCTTGGTTCCCAACCTCTCCAAGATAGTAAGCGACATCAAGCTCGCACTAGCCCCTAAGTCACATAAGGCTTGGTCTATTTTCACTTCTCCAATTGAGCAAGCAATAGAGAAACTACCTGAATCTTTTAGTTTAGGAGTCATATTAGTTTTTATCATGACATTGTGCTCCTCAATTAAGCTCTTAGTTTCTATTTCTACTTGCTTTCTCTTGACCAACCTTTATAGGAAAAGTATCGGGGGTTGGTAAGGTGTGGAGGGACATACTTTGGCTCTATCTCTTCATCTTCGCTCATGTCCTCCTCACATTCCACATCCTTTTCAGCTACCCCAAGCTTATCATCCCTCAAGTATATGGCATTACACTGGGATTAACTTCGAGTTGTCCCGGAAACGTACCCTTAGGTCTAGAGTATGTACTAGCTTGTTGGGCAATATGAGTTTCTAACATCTTATTATGGATAGTTAAGTTATCTACCTTAGATGCTAACTCTTTTATTGCCTCATTGACTGCCCTACCTTGTTGCCTAAACTCTTCATTTTGTTTTGTTTGAGTTTCAACAAAACTTTCCAAAAGAGACTCAAGTTTAGACTTTTGTACCTGAGGATACCCCGATGCGGGTTTCCTATTACCTTGGCCATCTTCGAATTCATGGTTCAGTGTGTTGTTGTAGTTCCCGTACGAGAGGTAAGGGCTGTTCTTCCTTCCTTGGTTGTAAGAATTTGGGGGAATATAGTTTGGCAACTTCGGGATCGTGTCGTAGAAGTTGTACAAGAGTTCACTTGTTCCCCCGAAGCGCCGGATCCATAGCAATACCACGTGGGCACTCCATTATGTCATGTCCCTGCATTCCACAAATCTTACAAACGATGTTAGTAGCACCAATTGAACTCACGTTAGCCTTTTCAAGCTGATCAAAGCGTTTATTCAGTGAGTCAATTTTAGACATAATAGGATTAGTGCTATTCATTTCAAACTTACCCCTCAAATTTTTTTTCGGGTTATTACCTCTTTCTGAACCCCATTGTTGGTAGTTGGTGGCTACATTTTCAATGATGTTAAATGCTTCGGTAAGAGGTCTATTCATAAAGGCTCCACCAGCTGCGGAGTCAAGAGACACATTCGAAGAGTAGTCCAATCCGTTGTAGAAGGTGTGCACTAATAACCACCTCTTGAGTCCATGACGTGGGAAAGACTCTAGCAATCCCTTGTAGCAATCCCAAGCTTCGGATAAGCATTCTCCGTCCTTTTGGAAGAAGACGGTGATCTGAGTTCGTAGGTAAGCCGTCTTGGATGGAGGGAAGAATTTCTCCAAGAATGCCTGCTCCAGTTCGTCCCAAGTTGACAAGGTATTAGCGGGCCCTTGCTTTAGCCAAGCTTTCGTCTTTCCAGTAAGAGAGGAGGGGAATAACCTCAAGACAGCCAAGCTTTCACTTCTGATGATTGGTTGAAGTCCAAGACAGCCAAAGAAACTAAGGGGAAAAAGGCAGCTGATGTACTTATGCCTACATTTTGGAATGATGTTATTTTCACACTTAAGGCTATGGGCCCTATTGTACGTGTGCTTAGGCTTGTTGATAATGAAAAGAAACCTGCAATGGGTTACATTTATGAAGCCATGGATAGGGCCAAGGAGGCAATTCAGAATGCCTTCAATGGAGATGAAAGCAAGTACAAGGAGAATTGTGAAATCATTGACAGAAGATGGGAGTGCCAACTTCCTAACCTACTCCATGCAGCTGGCCATTTTCTAAACCCTGAGTTCTTCTACAGCAATCCAGTTGTAGAATTTGATCATGAAGTGGTGGAGGGACTTCATCAATGCATTGAAAGACTTAGTGCAAATGATGAAGCTGTGGACTAGATTACCAACCAGCTGTCAAAATATAAGAGAGCTTTAGGCCTCTTTGGGATAAGATCAGTCGTAAGACACCGGACTACTACGGCTCCTAGTAATATTACAATTCAGTTTTGATCACATTCAGTTTTTTGGGCTTCAGTTTTGATCACATTCAGTTTTTTTTAACTTGCAGCTGAGTGGTGGAGGAATTATGGATCACATTGTCCAGATTTGATGCAACTTTCCATGAAAGTATTGAAGTGCATCGGGATGTGAGCGAAACTGGAGTATTTTTTAGCATGTAAGTTAATCTTAACATTGAGTTTTTGTTAGAAAAGAACTAATGACATTCAGTTTTTGAGAATGTAAAGAAACTAACATTCAGTTTTTGTAAAAAACTAATGACATAGATCCATTCGAAGAAGAGAAGTAGGCTTGAGCATGAGAAGTTACAAGACTTGGTTTATATTAAATATAACTAAGCTCTTAAAGAGCGTTTTGACTGCAGCGATGTGATTGATCCCATTCTCTTGAATGATATTGATGATAGCAATGAGTGGTTATTGGGAGAAATGGGTGGAGATGGTGAAGATGCTAGTGCTGAATTGGTTTTTGATGATGATACCTTGACATGGGGAGATGTTGCTGATTTAACAGGGGCTGTTGAGCCTTCAACCTACACTAGACAGCATACAAGAACAAGGAGGGCAACTGCTTCTAGGCCTACAAGCTCAAGGGGAGGAGTGATAGAAGAAGAACAAAGTGATGAAGAGATTCAAGAGGAGGAGGAGGAAATACTCTACAAGCTTAGTAGTGACAGTGAAAAAGAGGAAGAAGAAGAATACTTGACTGATCTTGAATATGGTGTTTGATGTTTAGTTTAATGTCTAGGGTAGTAGGGCTTAAATTGATATGTGCACACTACTTTTTGTACTTATTAACTAGTGTGCTTTGCTTAGGACCTATCACTATCTATATGTTAAGTTTAATGTTTAGTTTCTTTAAGCCTCTAGGTCTATGGTAGGTAGTAGGGCTTAAATTAATATGTGCACACTACTTTTTGTACTTATTAACTAGTATGCTTTGCTTAGGGGGTTGGGCTAAGGTGCACCGCCCACTACACCACCCTATGTGGCAAATTTTGGACCAATCAAATTGCCACATGGGTTGGTCAAAATTTCAAACTTTCTTGTTGTATTTCTACTGTAGTCAAATATATGAATACAATATATTGTAGTATGGTAATGTACTATTTGTATTCACAAATTTAACCCATATTAAAATAATCACTAGTGCAAAATATGTTTTTTACATAGGAGTTTCCACATCGGTTTCTTTAAAACCGATGTATAAAATGAGGCGGTGACATTTTTGAAATTAAAAGCAAAGGATTCCACATCGGTTTTAAGTTTAACCGATGTGTAAATATTTTCCACATCGATTATTTGTAACCGATGTGTAAAAGTAAAACAAAAAATTTTAAAATTAGAATTTTTATCTTTTAACATCGGTTTTTGAAGAACTGATGTCTAATATATTGATTAACCACATCGGTTAAATGATAACCGATGTATAAAATTATAAAAAAAATTAGAATTTTAAATTTTATCTTTTCACATCGGTTTCTGTTGAACCGATGTGTAATATAAATCAACCACATCGGTTAAAAGATAATCGATGTAATAAATTTAAAAAAATGAAATTTTAAATTAAATCATAAGTTTCTACATCGGTTTCTTAATAACCGATGTGAAATATTACTAACCACATCGGTTTTTGAATAATCGATGTGTAATATTTAACAAAACCCTTCTTTTTCTTTCTATTTTCATTCCCTCCATTGTCACGCGCCCTTTTCCTTTGTTCCAAGAATGTAAAGCCAAGACAAATGGAAAAACATCTCTCACTCTCTCGCCGCACATACAAACACAAACATCAACCCTAAAAATACGCTCAAATTTGAAAAGCTACATTCAGATTCAGACACTCTCTTTCTCTTTCTTCCCACATCTCAACACTCTCTGGTTTCTCATTTCTACACTTCACACTCACTCACTCTCTCACAACTCCACAACAAACCTTCAAGATCTTCATTCTTCCACAAAAAAAAAAGGTGCGTTTTTTTCTCGTTGAATTCCATCTTTTTAATTCTCCACTGTTTGATTTATGAGTGAAACACCCATTTTTTGATTTTTAGTTGTGAAAATGAAATTATGAATTCACCTTTTTTTTGTTATTTAATTATTTTGAAAGAAAAAACTCATCTTTCTCTATCCCTTTTTGTGAACGATTCAAAAGATTCTGTTTTTGGTTTAATTTCTGAAAATTCAAGTATGTGGCTTTAAGGTTCTAGAATTTTAAACAGTCCCATTTGCAAGATTAGTCATTTCTTTGTTTCTTGTTTAGAAAAGTTATGAACTTTGACTCCAAATGGTTGGATAAGTAAACAGGGGATGCCTGAGAATGGTACATGAAACCACTCCTCATTTTCCTGTTACTGGTTTTCAGGCTCATCACAGGTGCACAAAGAAAGAGAGAATTTTGTGGAGGATATCAAAACTGAGCAGACAGTGTGGGTATGTTGTGACTTGTGAACATATAATATTCTTATTCTAATATTCTAATTCTGGTTTTCTAAGAGGGATAAAGTTACTATAGAAGAATGGGAGAGACATGCTGTCATTATTATGACTTAGCTAACAATGGGTTCACTGGCAGTGCATAATCATTTTGGCATTTTATCTATTATGCATATACCTAAGATCCTAAAGTGTCCAAAATCCTGCTGCCCTTTCCAGTGGTTATTGCTGAGAAATTGACAATCATATGATAGAGTTTTAGGGTCCATCCATTAGGGTGAAAATCAGATTGAACATGGGTTTTCAGAAAGACTTCATCTCACTCATTCTTATTTTTGCCCCTAGCTGGCAAAGCTGCCAGTCATGAGAGTAAGACAAATACAAACAAGCACCTTACTAGTACCCTCCACACATATAGGCTAATCGAGTAAGCTCAAGAACTACGACACACATATGAGCATTGATACAAATGTTGAGTCTTACATAATAACAATATTGGTAGATGCTAATTATGTTGCCTTGTTAGTCAAGGACATGAAAACTAATTACATGACTCAAATGTCTTCTTTCTATGCCTGTAAAAGACGAAACTAGTATTATTTGTTAATCAAAAAATTCCTTCATCTTTAAACTAATATTTCTAGCAATATTAGACAGAGAAATGAAGCAATATAATCATAGCATGCCAGCAACAATGGCATTGCATTTTGATCTGTCAGGATGTCACTAGCATTGCTTGTACTTAGGACATAATTCTAAAATAAAAACAATTGAATATGGCTAATAGCTGATCAGATTTTTCCTTCTAGAAAGACACAGGAAAATGTCCTAGCCTCTTTACAATCCCATCTCCCCAAAACAGAACGACCATAGTAACTGTTAGGAGTGTAAAATAAAGCCTATTAGAGTTAGTTACAATTTGTTAGGAGTTGATTGTGTTAGGAGTTGTTAATATTTTTTTAGGGTGTTAATTTTCTTCAATATTTCCATTAATGATCTAATATAGTATTAATTGGTATCCACTCTCCATATGAGTTGCAAAGGATTTCTGAAAGCCAGATAGACATTCTCTGATTACACAACTACATAAGGAAATACCAAAGGTGGCGTTTTGCTAGCTCATACCAAATAGTATATCCTCTGGGTTGTAATCAAATTTTGAGCTCCAGATTTCATTTATCCTTCTACCTGCTAAATCATTTATATGTGTATACAGCCTTATATGTGTTCATCAACTTGGATTTTCTACTGTAAGCTTAGCTATTTCTTATATGTATGTGTGTGATTTATCTCTGTCAAAGTTCTTCTGTATTTATGCTCCTATACTTATCAAGCTACATAATTGTTGTTGTGAACTTGTTATATTGGTCTTGTTATGAAAATATTCACAAAGTGCTTCTCTTTTTGTATAGGCAGAATATTCGTTATTCAATACGGTTTCCGGCTGAGTGTTCTTCCCACACCCGGTAAGCTTTCTCCTCTCCATTTTTCTCGTTTGGTTTTTGTTTGCATTGTACTTGGGGATTGGAGTGTTTTATTATTTTTCTTAATGTTAATTAATTAGTAAAGCCTTAGTTTCCCGTTTGAGATGCAATACTAATGAGCACACGTGTACGTGCTTAATGTACCGCTCATTGTGTTGGATCTTGAATTGTCCAAAGTTGGACAGTTTGGGAAAAAACTTTTTCTTCATTAAGTTAAAATAGTTATTCATTGATTCTAATGTTATATACTTGATGAAAGTTCGGATTGATACATTTCCTTTCGTTCTCCGGGTGCATACTTTATCGTGGTGGATGTCATCGCATTCAAGTCGTGTACGTCGGAGACCGAAGGGAAACTAAGTACGAAGTTATTGGTTTAGTCATGGATCGCGGTTGAATGAATGCTAGACGGACAAGTGATGAGTATGAGAATGGAATGGAAGATTTTCTACAGTTTGCAAAAACAATTGCTACTGATAGTGGTAACGGAAGGTTTTATTGTCCTTGTGTTAACTGTTTGAATGAGAGACGACTAGAAGCTGAGCAGAGGGGATTTTCAAGAGTTATACAACATGGATATGTCATGGTGAATCGTTAGACAGGCCGAGGGTGTCGGATAGAGAGGAAGTTGATAACGTGGAAATGGATGATGGACTAGAGGACATGATCCATGATGTTGGGCAAGAGTCTTTTCGGCGTGCACATGTGTATGATACTTTGTGCAATGATGCGGAAGTGGCTTTGTATCCGGGGTGCACTAATTTCACACGGTTGACAGCGGTGTTAAGATTGTTCAATGTGAAGGCGAGAAATGGGTGGAGCGATAAAAGCTTTATCGAATTGCTTGAGTTGTTGAAAGACATGCTTCCAGAAGGCAACACATTGCCATCTCGAAACTATGAGGCGAAGAAGATATTGTGTCCGATGGGTATGGAGTATAAGAAAATACACGCTTGCCCCAGTGATTGCATATTGTATAGGAAAGAGTTTGAAGAGATGCATGAGTGCCCCAGGTGTGGGGTATCACACTACAAAGTGGAGGATGGTGATTCTAGTTATGATGTGGTCACCAAAGGTCCTCCCGCGAAGGTGTTATGGTATCTTCCCGTGATTCCGCGGTTCAAGCGATTGTTTGCTAATGTAAATGACACAAAGAACATTAGATGGCATGCAAATGAGAGGAAGTGTGATGGACAGCTTCGCCATCCGGCCGATTCTTTGCAATGGAAGAGAATTGATAGTTTGTTTCCGGATTTCGGCAATGAGCCCAGAAACCTTAGGCTTGGACTTGCTACCGATGGCATGAATCCATATGGAAACTTAAGTAGTATTCATAGTTCATGGCCTGTTCTCCTTGTAATTTACAACCTGTCTCCTTGGTTGTGCATGAAGCGCAAACACATTATGTTAAGTATGATGATTTCGAGTCCTAAACAGCCAGGAAATGATATTGATGTTTATCTGAGTCCCATGATTGAAGACTTGAGAATGTTGTGGGATGAAGGCGTTGATGTGATCGACGGGTATTGCTGTGAGACATTCAGATTGTGTGCCATGTTATTTTGCACCATCAATGACTTTCCAGCATACGGGAACCTGTGTGGGTATAGTGTTAAGGGGCATAAAGCATGTCCAATATGTGAACAAGGTACATGTTACCATCAACTGCAACATGGAAGGAAGACAGTTTACCTTGGGCATCGGAGATTTCTCTGACGTAATCATCCTTATCGTAGATTGAGAAAAGCTTTCAATGGACTTCCGGAGAATGAAATTGCTCCGGTGGCCTTGATTGGAGAGCAAGTTTATGAAAGGGTGAACAACACTAATGTTATCTATGGGAAGACCCAAAAGAAGGCTACCAAGAAGAAAATATGGAAGAAGAGGTCGATCTTCTTTGATCTTCCATACTGGTGCAAGCTTGATGTAAGCCATTGTATTGATGTGATGCATGTAGAGAAAAATGTGTGTGACAGTTTAATCGGAACGCTTCTCAACATTCAAGGCAAGACAAAGGATGGTGTGAATGCTCGTCTGGATCTAGTTGCGATGGGTATACGAGAGCATTTAGCTCCACATAAAGTGGGGGATAAGAAGACTTATTTGCCCCCAGCATGTCATACTTTATCAAAAAAAGAGAAAAGAAGTTTCTATGAATGTCTACAGAGAGTCAAAGTGCCACAGGGTTACTCTTCAAATATCAAAAGACTTGTCTCAATGAAAAATCTCAAATTAGTTGGCTCTCATGATTGTCATGTCTTGGTGCAACAACTACTACCGGTGGCCATTCGTGACATATTGCCTAAAAAAGTCAGACATGCCATTACTAGGTATGCTTATTCTTCAATGCTATATGTAGCAAGGTGATTGACACTAAAAAGTTGGATGACTTGGAAAATGAGGCAGCCATTATCTTGTGCCAATTGGAGATGTATTTTCCACCTTCATGTTTCATTTGATTGTTCATCTAGTGAGGGAGATTAGATTGTGCAGCCCCGTTTATTTAAGGTGGATGTACCCGGTTGAGCGATACGTGAAGATCTTGAAAGTATATATGAAGAATCCACACCGTCCCGAAGCATCTATTGTTGAAAGGTACGTTGTAGAAGAAGCTATTGAGTTTTGTACAGACTACATGTCAGAAGCGGAATCTGTAGGGCTTCTGAAGTCTCGTCACGAAGGAAGATATGATGGTAAGGGTACACGAGGCATCACTGTTAAGAGCATGGATCGGGAGGAAGTGCTTCAAGCACATTTGTATATATTGAATAACACTGATGAGGTTGAACCATACTTATGTGAGCACAAAAGCATCATCAATGAAACTTACCCTAGAATGAATGAAAAATGGTGTTTGAACAAGCATAACAAGATTTTCTTGAACTGGTTTAAAGAAAAAATTGCAAAGGATGGTATTACTTCTGATACATTAAAATGGCTAGCATAGGGGCCTAACTTTGATGTCATATGCTGGAGTGGGTACGATATCAATAAGTTTTCCTTCTATACAAAGACCCAGGATGACAAAAGTACTATGCAAAACAGTGGGGTTATGGTCGTCGCTGAGTCCATGCATTTCTCTAGTTCGAAAGATAAAAACCCTGTTATGGCATCTGTTTCATACTTTGGGATCATTGAAGAGATATGGGAGGTTGATTACACGAAGTTTAGAGTACCTATTTTTCAATGTCAGTGGGTCGACAGTAACAATGGTGTGCAAATCGATGAGTTAGGATTCAAATTGGTGGACCTTAATAAGGTAGGTAATAAAGAAGATCCTTTCATCATGGCATCCCAAGTAAAACAAGTGTTTTATATCCGTGATCCTTCTAACAAAAGGTGGTCAGTGGTTCTCCAGGGAAAAAACATGTATAATGGTAGTGAGGGAAATCAAGATTCAACTCTTGATATTTTTGATACTCATTCTTTCTCAACACGAGTGCCTAATTTCAATGAGGAAAATGAAGTGGATGATGTACATGCTACTCGTAATGATCACCAAGAAGGGTTATGGGAGAACTTTACTAATTGACCACAAAGTAAGTTTAGTTTGAGTTATGTTTAAAGGCATATTATATGTTTACATTGATATTTATAAGTTATGTTTACGTACGTTGATCGATATTTATAAGTTATGTTTGATATTTATCCTGACATACTAACAAGTTTTTTTTTTTTGTTTAAAAAGGTATACATGGTTGATCCTGAGGATATCCTTCCTTCATGTAGCGGGTCGGAGACCCCGTCTACGGGTAGAAAGGGTAGATGTGCCACACGAATGAGGAATTTGACTGCCAACCGTGGTTCAAATCAAAGGATAAGAATACACTTTGATAATAACCTCAATCCTATTGGGCCAATGGCAGAGCAGTTTAACAGTTTTGTGGCGACCCTTGCTAGGTGCAGGCCTAGTATACTCATTGATAATTGGAAAGATGTACCTGCGGACGTGAAGGATCAGATATTGGAGAGTATTCTGGTATCTATACTTTTACGTCCTGATTTTGTCTGTATATACTTCATTTTAATCTTACTAATATCATACAGTAATTCGTTGATTCTTTTGGTGTTAATGTAGCTCACCTTTGACATACCGGATACGACGGATATGAAGAAGCGTTTGAAAAAGTATGCTGGTGAGCGTTGGAGGGCTTTTAAGGTCGACCTGGACAGATACTATGTCTTCAATCCAACATGTGAAAAGAACCCACTTGAGGTGTACCCGTTTCTTGACCAGGTGACGTGGGATTGCTTTGTTCAGAGCCGACATGATCCCGGCTTTCAGGTTAACTTATTTGATTTGTCTATAAATTTATGTAATTTCATTAATTTTATTTACTTATGTAATTTAATTGTCTTCTATTTATAACATGATAAGAGGAAAAAGGGGCAGGAAAACCAAAGCAAGAATGTCTACCCCCATGTCATGTCTCGTGGGGGATATAAAAAGCTTGGTCAGATAATAGTGGGAGAGGAAAAGAAAGAACGTCAGGAAGCAGCATCTCAGGCGGATCCTAATGCTGAAAATCGTCCAGAGATTGTTGATCCACCTCCACCCCCATGCCATCGTAAATGGAAGAGGGCCCGACAAAGAAAAACGGGATAATATACATCTGAGGAGGCCCACCAAGTAGCTGAGAAGATTGTAAGTATAGTTTGAATTTTAATTATCATTTTAAGATTGATATCGAATTGTAATGTGACCTGATATTTTATATGTGATAGGATGCCTTGGACAAGCAGGTAACCCAATGAACCTTTGTTCCTAGAGGACGCGATGATATCTTAGCTGCTACCATCGGTAAACCAGACCACCCGGGTCGTGTCATTGGTATTGGATGAGGCGTCGGTATTCGTCAATACCATGGTTCATCTTCACACCAATGCCACAAGGATGTTGATGCAGATAGGGCACGGCTAAAACACGAGATTTTAGCTGAGCTTAGACAGGAGATGGCCGAGCAGTTTTCCCAGCAGATGGCAATATTGACTTCTATGTCCCAGCAGATGACAGCCAGTGTCCAACCCTCTGTCCATGTGAGCACTAAAGGATCATGTGATCCTCCTCATGAGCCTTAAAATGATGATGGTGGTGATGATGATGATGATGATGACGACCCTGATAGGTGTGAGCTGTATGTTGATGATCATCATGATCGCCGCTTAGTGGCATTGGGGAGGGCACATAATAACTTAGGTAATACCATACACCATCATTTATTACCGGATGATCAGGTGAGGGTCGTTGTTGAGATTATTCGAGATGTTGATGCTGGAGTCCCTGTGCCCACTGAGGAGGTTCAAACAGTGGGTCATGCCTCCGGTAACTTGATAAGCCTCTGGCTTATCTAGTTTTATAACTAGATGGACTGTGGTTTTTGTGCAAATTATTCGAGTTCACTCTCGTTTTCGCCCAAATTTGCCTTGTTTTGTTCCTAAGTAGACTTTGACTCGTTCTAGGCATTTTTTAGTAGTTTTTAGTCTATTTTGAATAGAATTACGCTTTTTGTTTCTTTTTATTGTTTCAGGTTAGAAGTGAAGCTCCAAGAGTCAAGGAAACACTTCGAGTCAAGAAAACAGTGGGAATTTCCATTTTGGAGATACTCGCCATGCGAGTATATGCTCGCCTCGCGAGCCTGAAGACCAGCAAAACAGCAACAGTCATCAATTCTAGCTCGCCACGCGAGAGGCTTCTCGCCTCGCGAGAGCCTGAAGACCTTGGAAGACAGAGACCATCACGGCCTAGCCGTGATGAAGGTCAAGGCTGTGACAGTTTAAGGTTTGAAGACTCGCTCCGCGAACACACACTCGCCTCGCGAGAATCCAAATTGAAAGCGCGCCAAAACTAATGTTCGCCTTGCGAAATCTTGTTCGCCCCGCGAGCGGCCGAGAACCAGAATCCCTATTTATAGGCTGTTTCAGATAAGAAGAGAGAGCTTTTTGGATAAGATCCGAATCCTAGTTTTTCCACTTGTATAGAGTAGCGTTTAGGCTAGTTTCTTGTCTCTTTGGAGCTGCGTCTCCCTTTTTCTTTTTCTTATTTTATTATGGTGGTTATGTCCGATTGTTTGTCTATGAGCATGAGGAACTAATCCCCTCGTATGAGGGAACAATGAAGCCACCCATGGCAGTGTAGATTCAATGTGATGTATGTCTTTCTCCCTTTTTCTCAATTAATGTTTTCCAATTCTGATTTGATTGTGTCGGTCATATGCTAGCGTGATTGACTAGTTAAACGTGTTGAGGCTGATCGGCGATTCGCGTTTTAGAACTTGAATTGGGATCACTAGTTGAATATTGCACGATAGTGAGTAGGAGATTAGTGCAACCTTATAGGGAACAAGAATTAACAGAGTTTGATGATTAGGATTATGAGACCTAGTAAGTAATTAATCCAATCTTCGAATACGTCCTAATGAGCACGACAGTGGATTTAGGAGAATTTGGGGGTCCCGGTTGACATTGTAATTGAACTTAGGGAGGAATTCATCATCACTTGGGTATGCATGATTGGGTAGGTGGATTTGTGACCTTGGACATTTTAATTTCAGATTTTTAGTTAATTATTTTTTTGTTAGATTTGTTGATTTGAATTCGATCCTATATTCTCTCTCTCTCAACCACCTTCTGTTACTTGACCAACGTATCTAATTTCCCGCGGATTAGTTGAATTGGTAGCCCAATCCTTGTGTTCGACCTCGGTAAATTCTTACCGTGTTATTTTATTACTTGCGACGACCCGGTACACTTGCCGGTCACTCAACAAGTTTTTGGCGCCGTTGCCGGGGATTGGCACAACCAATTTTCCTAATTTTTAGGGAAGTTTGATTATTTGGTTAAGTTATTTTTATTTTTATTTTTTATTTTTATCTCTGTCTACTTCTTTGATTCCACTTGGTCTTGCCTTGTTTCGTATGCGAGGTACACGAGGGAATGCTTCCGGGTTGCGAATATTGTAATGGAGACCATGACACTTGGAGCTGTCCGTTCTACTTCTCTCAAGAATATGTGGACTCATGTCATAATTTCTATGACAGCGTGCCCCAGGACAACTATCAAAGTCAGAATCAAGTTTGGGGTTATATGAGTAGAGACCATCCGGATTTCGCTTAGAGTAATGATGGCGGTGATCTAGCCTGGCAACCACAACCTCAACAAAATTGGCAACCACAATCTTGGGAGTTGGCTCTGGAGAAGATGAATGCGGCAGTTGAGAAGTTTGCAATCAATACAAGCACAACCATTGACAAGTTGGCAACTCATACAGGGTTGGCAATTCAGAATCTAGAGATGCAGATTGCCCAGTTCGCAAAGCAACTAAATGAGCGTCCCCCAGAGACTTTCCCAGGTGATACCGAGAACGACCCTAAGAACCAATGCAATGCCATGACAACTAGAAGCAGTGGGGTGTTGGGATCTGACTGGGATGCAACTAGTTCTCAGGAAGTTGAGGAAGAACTACCACATGTTGAGGAAGAGCAACCGGAGGAAGAGGAATTGACAAGTGACAAGGCCCCGGAACAACCACATGTTGAGGAAGAGCAACCTAAGGAAGAGGAGTTGGCAAGGGACAAGGCACCGGAGCAAGAGGGGAGAGTTCAAAACACGGATAAAGTGGTAGAGGATTTCACCATGCTTGCCAAGCAACCTGAAATTACTGCATTAGATAACTATGTTGGCTTGCATGCATGTGTGGACATTGGTAAGTTAGACCCTCCCACTTGTCTGGCACACTTCCTCGTGAAAACACCATTGGACCCGAGAGGAAGTGAGTTCATATTTGCAGAGGTCAAAGAAGTTTTCACACACGGGCCAGGTGGAATCATGGATAGAGTCGTATTGCTTCTGCAAGGGCCACTTCACAAACCATGGGATCCAGGTGGAAGATCTCACATGGTGAGCATCTCTTGGCCCTTGTACCACAGGCTATGGGATCCAGGTGGATGCTTCTTAATAAGTCAAGCTCGGGACGTTAAACAAGCGCTACTTGGGAGGCAACCCAAGCTAGATATCCTTTATTATTTTTAAGTTTCTGTAATTTTCTTTTCTTAGATAAAATTAAAAAAAAAAATTAGAGACTCGCCTCGCGAATCCATACTGGCCACGCGAGACAGAAGCCCTGGAATCTCAGTGTAAAGCTCAACCTTCTGTCTCGCGTCGCGAAAGACATTTCCGCCACGCGAATATGGGCTTCAGCAACTGTTGGAAATTCCAGATTCGCCTCGCGAGTTACTACTCGCCTCGCTATTCTGGAAAGTGTGAAGAACATTTTTCCAGATTAGCCTCGCGAGTGATGTCTCGCCTTGCTAATCAGCAATTAGGGTTTTCAATTTGGGGCAAAAATAAAAATTAGCGTCGCGAGTGAACTCTCGCCTCGCGAAAGATGAAAATTATATAGCCCCGCGAGCGGATCGCGAAGCATTTCGTGACCCTTCACTATTTTTTTCTCTCTCGCGCGGGCTCTCTGCACTGCATCATCACTTCCCCTTCCACTCAGCTCACTCACTCTCACACTCTACCTCACTCACTCCCTCACTCTCACCCTCACACACGCAGGCAGTAGCATCTCTGCAAGGTAAGTGACATCTCATTCACTCTTCACTCTTCCCCTGTTCATGCTCTGTGGAATGCAAATAGACACACTGTACACTTAATGTATGTTATAACTGGTAGTAGGGTAGATGCCATGTTCATGAACTAGTCTGGTTTTGGGAATCTTAATGTGCATTGTTCTCTACTGTGAGAGTTATGGTCAGGGATGAAGTGGGGATATTGTCTAGGTGTTCATTGCATATATGTGTGATAGTAGGACAGTGGGGGGGTTGATACTGTATTTATGCCTCTGTGTTGCATATTCTGTTCATATTGATTATAACTCGCATCGGGACTTTTCTGATTTTCAGGTATGGCTCCGCCTAAGAGCAACCCTGCTGAAAAGCAGCCGGTCAAGCGCAAGAAGCGCGCATCTGCTCAGGGGGACGACGTTGTGTTGCCTTCAGGGCCGGGCGCCTCCTCTAGGGCCACCTCCTACTCTCCCAGTTTCCGCTCTCCTGATCATAGGGAGCATTGGAACCTGGTGGTGAGGAAGGAGATGGTTTTAGAGCGGCGTGTGTCCCTGGTGGGCACAACTACGCTAGCGTCCTCGAGCAGATTCGCAACCGAGGTTGGGAGTTGTTGGCTGATCTTCCTCACCGGTATGACATCAAACTGGTGCAGGAATTTTATGCCAACACTCTCAAACTCGAGGTCACAGGCCCGAGCTGCATGACAGAGGTTCAGGGGGTCCCCATCACTTTCACCACATCAGACATTAACTCCTGCTTGGGGATCCCGATCGGAGAGGAGCCCTGCGACTATGAGCAGCTCCCCACAGTGCAGGCCCTCGCTCAGGCCATCATAGACACTTGCTGTGTCCTAGGAGCTGCCTGGGAGGTGGGGACATCGGGGAACCTCTTGAGGTTGAGGAGGCAGGACCTCACCCCAGATGCCAAGATCTGGTCGGCGTTCCTACATGCTAACCTTAGAGTGAGCTCTCACGAGTCCACCGTCACTGCCGCCAGAGCCCATCTCCTCTACGGCATTCTGACAGGTCGCATGATTAACGTAGGGGGAGTCATCGCCTCAGACATTCAGATGAAGGCGAACTCCCGGGCATTGAAGGAGAGCCTGGGGCATGGACTACTTATCACCGAGCTCATACGCCGGGCGGGAGTGCCCCTGAGTACAGTTATGGAGAAGGTCCCGAGGCAGCCCATCGACCGGGATTATATCAGGCGTTTCTGCTATACAGCCCAGGGCGCACCTAGGAGGCCACCACCCCTACCCACTCAGAGGCCACGATCATCGGACATGGCTCTGCTCTTGCAGAACCAGCAGGCGATGAGGCGGGATCAGGAGGTGTTGCGCGAGTTCTTCCGGGAGATGGCGTTGGCCCAGCAGGAGGGTCGGGTGCCCGTATACCCCTCCGAGGAGGAGCTGACCCCTCGGCTTGGGTGGCAGGACTACCCTGGGGACCAGGGTGCTATGCCACAGGGGGGGTACCCGAGGATGAGGAGGCACCAGAGGACCAGGGTGACCCGGTGGACGACATCGATTTCGATCATTGATCCAAGCCCCTGCTTTCTTTACTTATAGTTCTAGCTAGGATTCGATTTGGTTGTACACTATTAGCTAGCTAGAAACTATTTTTACTGACCTTTTACTGGCAAACTTGGATAACTGTATATTTATTCTATTATGTTATTGCTTAACGTTCATGTTTGCTTGTGATGGAACAACATAGGAGAGCCCGGAATCTCATGGGCCAACCAACTGGGCAAGGATGAGGCTGAAACAAGCCCCGCTGTGAAGCGGGGTAGTAGAGAGATGAAAAGTGGAAAGGAAGTCAGCTGAAAGCATGGGGTCCGCTCGGACCCCATTAAGATAAAAAAATTTCTTACCCTTCACTTGTTTTTGTTTTTGTTTTTGTTTGTCACTCTTAAATAATTTGAGAAGATCAAGAGTTTGTGTATGAATGTCGTGTCGGCAAGCTTGTTGGATTTTAATTAAATTCAGCATAGATTGATTGCATGAATTATTTTGACCATTGATGATTTCCCCCTAGGTTCTGAAATTAGAAAAGTTGATCCCCATGTGAAAAATTGAAAACTGAACTTTGAGAATTTTATTGTGATTACTTGATTTATGATAAGTTTGGGGTGAGGGGGTGCACACACTAGGAATTGTATCTCGGTCAAACAATTTGCAAAAATGTCCAGGTGAGGATTTGAGCCTCCAACTTTGTTTTTGATTGTGTGGATCACTTTTAAGTTGCACTTTCCTGAATTTGCTTGAATCTCTTCATGGTTTGCATGTCTATGTGTTGCATCAAATGATTTAGGCAATTTTCTTTGAATAACTACTTGGCCTAAAAAGAACCATCCCTAATGCATGTTCCCTAGTTAACCACATTGAGCCTAATTAGCCTATTGTTTCTTGATGACCCTATATTACAAGCCAAAAATCTGAAAAACCATGTTAACCCAATCTTAGGATTAGGAGAGCATGGAGACTGAGCAAGAGAAGGGTCGTGAGAAACTAAGTTTGGGGTGGCTACAAGGTGATGTGTCATAGTGGGGTGAGAAAAAGAAAAATAGAGGTTGAAATCCAAAAAAAAAAACAAGAAGAAGAAGAAGAGAAAAAGAAAAATTTTGCCAAAAGAAAAGGGGCAAAGCAGAAAAAATAGAAAGGAAAAGGCTGTAGTCACCCGAGGCAAAAAAAAAATGGGAAAAGGAATTTGAGTGGAATATGCTCATGCTCTCTTAGTTCCTAGGGACTTAAGCCTAGTATCCTTGAATATCCTACCCTCAGCCAGGCCCCATTACAACCTTTATAAGACCTTCTGATGTTGCATGCATGTTTTCGTGGGAGCCATTTTTGAGATGAAAATCAAATTCATGGGAAGTGCTCTTGATATGTGAAATTGAGTGAAAAGTTGATAGCCTAGACGAATTTGAGCGAATGAGTGAAAATTTACATACCCTTGTGAGGAAGGCAATTGTTTGAAATTGGTGATCTTCCTTTTGTGTGTGACTTTGATCCTCAACTTAGATTAATGATTGCATGAGTGATGAAGTTCTCAATTGTTTAAAGTAAATGAATGTGGGGATTACATTGATGTAAGAGGGGGAAATCATTGGAGAAAAACTGTTTTGATTGCATGAAATTTGTACGAAATCGATTGATTCCTTTAGGCTTGCCAAGTCTTGAGTCCTTTTTGAGTTTTAGCTTGCTTGGGGACAAGCAAGGTTTAAGTTTGGGGTGTTTTGATAAGCCTCTGGCTTATCTAGTTTTATAACTAGATGGACTGTGGTTTTTGTGCAAATTATTCGAGTTCACTCTCGTTTTCGCCCAAATTTGCCTTGTTTTGTTCCTAAGTAGACTTTGACTCGTTCTAGGCATTTTTTAGTAGTTTTTAGTCTATTTTGAATAGAATTACGCTTTTTGTTTCTTTTTATTGTTTCAGGTTAGAAGTGAAGCTCCAAGAGTCAAGCAAACACTTCGAGTCAAGAAAACAGTGGGAATTTCCATTCTGGAGATACTCGCCCCGCGAGTATATGCTCGCCTCGCGAGCCTGAAGACCAGCAAAGCAGCAACAGTCATCAATTCTGGCTCGCCACGCGAGAGGCTTCTCGCCTCGCGAGAGCCTGAAGACCTTGGAAGACAAAGACCATCACAGCCTAGCCGTGATGAAGGTCACGGCTGTGACAATTTAAGGTTTGAAGACTCGCCCCGTGAACACACACTCGCCTCGCAAGAATCCAAATTGAAAGCGCGCCGAAACTAATGTTCGCCTCGCGAAATCTTGTTCGCCCCGCGAGCGACCGAGAACCAGAATCCCTATTTATAGGCTGTTTCAGATCAAAAGAGAAAGCTTTTTGTATCAGATCCAAATCCTAGTTTTTCCACTTGTATAGAGTAGCATTTAGGCTAGTTTCTTGTCTCTTTGGAGCTGCGTCTCCCTTTTTCTTTTTCTTATTTTATTATGGTGGTTATGTCCGATTGTTTGTCTATGAGCATGAGGAACTAATCCCCTCGTATGAGGGAACAATGAAGCCACCCATGGCAGTGTAGATTCAATGTGATGTATGTCTTTCTCCCTTTTTCTCAATTAATGTTTTCCAATTCTGATTTGATTGTGTCGGTCATATGCTAGCGTGATTGACTAGTTAAACGTGTTGAGGCTGATCGGCGATTCGCGTTTTAGAACTTGAATCGGGATCACTAGTTGAATATTGCACGATAGTGAGTAGGAGATTAGTGCAACCTTATAGGGAACAAGAATTAACAGAGTTTGATGATTAGGATTATGAGACCTAGTAAGTAATTAATCCAATCTTCGAATACGTCCTAATGAGCACGACAGTGGATTTAGGAGAATTTGGGGGTCCCGGTTGACATTGTAATTGAACTTAGGGAGGAATTCATCATCACTTGGGTATGCATGATTGGGTAGGTGGATTTGTGACCTTGGACATTTTAATTTCAGATTTTTAGTTAATTATTTTATTAGATTTGTTGATTTGAATTCGATCCTATATTCTCTCTCTCTCAACCACCTTCTGTTACTTGACCAACGTATCTAATTTCCCGCAGATTAGTTGAATTGGTAGCCCAATCCTTGTGTTCGACCTTGGTAAATTCTTACCGTGTTATTTTATTACTTGCGACGACCCGGTACACTTGCCGGTCACTCAACATAACTTCATCCTCTGGCCAAGAAGACTAGTCAGCTTTCTTGTTGCATCTGCGGTATTCAGTTAGTTGTGTTTTCTATATTCATAGTTGAAATTATTTACTATTGTTTAAAGATAATGCTTTATTTTTATTCGTTATAGGATGTTGGAAATGATATTCTGCCTAAAAGGTCGGATCCAGGAAGACCAGAGATGTCTGCTCCTGCCAAGGTATTCATTTGGCCATTTAATTAATTACGAATGAAATAACTTATTTGTGATTACTTATATATATCTTTGTGTTTAGGGGATCGACAAAGGGGCACCTGGTGATGTTTTTAAACTTCTGGCTATACAGGTTGTCACCATGGAGAATGATGCAGCTTTGGTAAGGTTGGAACATGATGCCAGTCCAGGTGATGAACTGTATATCCCAAATAAGGAACTTATGGAGATTGTACTCAATAAATAAATGGCTAGTTCTGCACATCTATCGTTATGGTGCACGTAAGTACATTTTATTTATAAGTTAAGTAATTAATTTTTAAATACTATGATAATTAACATGTTTTTTCAATATATTAGATATCTGCATCGTATGTTAGTTAATCAGGGTAACCTCTCCCTTTATGGGTTCATTGACCCCATGTTCATTCAGGGTGATGTTCTCCTAGCATCAGAAGACCCGGTTACCACCATACGTGATATACTTGCCCGAGACGATCATCAATTCTACCTTGCGCCTTATCTCAATAAGTAAGTACCGGTTATTTAATTATAACTATATATGACTTAGTCACTAATTGTTCCGCAAATACAGCCAGCATTGGCAACTGTTGATCTTGTACCCTAGGATGAACGTCGTGGTCTTCTTCTACTCAATTGGAAATAAGCTGGTGAATGAACTAAAGACGATCATCGAAACATAATCATTAAAATACTTTATAATCAGTAATGCAGTTGTTTTAATTATCTGAAATCTATTAGATATACTTTAATTAATGTTTATTTTGTCATGATAGTTCTATTAATGCAAACCACATGTTGTGTGGTGAAAGGCGTCGGGCTATCAGATGGATTATTCCTAGCGTAAGATATTTATTAGTTCAAATGCATCAAATGCAGTGGGTATAATTATTGATTTCTATTTAATTCCTCATATTCTAATTGGGTTTCATTTGTACCTAGTCACGTATACAACGTGGATCGTGGGAATGTGGATACTATGTGATGAAGTGGATGTTGGAAATTATCTCCTCCAGGATCACTGAAAGATGGCACAAGGTAAATGTTAATTGATAACAATTAGAAGTAAGTTATAGATTCGTTATATGTTTTATGTTAGTTTATTACTTAAAAGATATAATCTTTTGTCCAATTAAACTTGCAGATATTCAACAATCGAACTCCATTATCTGATTCCGACATCAACAACATAAGGATTCGTTGGGCAACTTTCTTTCTTGATGTGTACCAACCATAGTTTGTATATATGTAGTTAGTTTAAAAACTTATCATGTACTAGCTATAGTGTACTTTTGACTGATCATATGTATTTTGATATGAAATCTATAATATATCATGTAGCTTTTTGGTTTCTAATTATCTTTGTTGTCTGAATGTAATTGAACGTACATATGTATTGTTCGTAATAAATTCAGTATATATTAATTTAGTGTGTTTTTGTTGTACAAACGTGATTGTGTTGAGAATATTTAGAGTATGTTATTCTGGTATTGATCTGCATTACTGAAACAGAGGAAAGGAATGATAGAAATGTAAAAAACAGTTTTTTTAAAAAAATTAGACTTTACACATCGGTTTTAAAAAACCACATCGATTTTCAGGAAAACCGATGTGTAAATTGAAATTTTCACATCGGTTTTATGAAAACCGATGTGTAAAGTCTAATTGCCACATCGGTTTTAAAGAAAACCGATGTGGAAAGTGATATTTCCAATAGGTTACCAATTGACAAATGAACTTTCCACATCGGTTAAAGTAAAAACCGCTGTTAAAAATGTACGTTAAACATCGGTTTTAAAACCGATGTGAAAAGTGGCAATAAACCACATCGGTCTTTTCAACATCAGTTTGAAAACCGATGTGAAAAGCCAAAAATAACCAATGTGGAATCCTTTTTCTGCACTAGTGAATGTTTTTTGATTAAAAAAACTGATTATATTACAAAATAATATTTTAATATGAATTAAAATAATGTTCATTGTCAATAATATTTTGCAATATAATCAGATTTTTTTAATCAAAAACATTATTTTAATATTAGTTAAATTTGCAAATACAAAGAGTACATATATTATACTACAATATATTGTATTGATATAGTTTGACTACAGTATAATACAACTAGAAAGTTTGAAATTTTGACCAACCTATGTGGCAATTTGATTGGCCGAAAATTTGTCACATGGGTGGTGTAAAATGTGGGTGGTGCACCATAGCCCAACCCTTGCTTAGGACATATGACAGTATGACTATCTATGATGAATTATGAATATGACTTCAATTTTGTGTATTTTTAGTATTTTGTACATGTATATGTATGTATATGTATCTAGTATAAATTTAAATTTCTATCTAACCTGTATAAAAATGGCTAAAATAGCGGCCATCCTGCTATGCGCTATACCGATATAACATTTTTGGGGTCCTCCACTCCGTGTCGCTATCCGGGATTAACTACACTGGTCTTGTTCATATTTGGTTTCTTTCTTTTATATACTTCTCAAATTTGGAGTTATGCTACTTATTACATTGGATTGTTTTTCAAAGCAACCATTAAATACCTTATACTATTTCCCCCGGGCATGTGATGAATCTCATGTTGTAAATGAGTAATTTGCGTCTGAATTAATTTGATGCTATATCACCTTGGAGACCTAATGCCCATAACTATGCAGGATATATATATATATATATATATATATATATATATATATATATATATATATATATATATATATATATATACATTATTTCCCCCCAATTTTGGTAAAAACCCCAACCCTCAATTGATGCCCTAAATTTCATTTTAAATTCTATTTCATTTACTCCGAAAGTTAAGTGTTTAAAATTAACTATTGAATGATTATTGTACTAATTTGATTTTGATTTGGTGTATGAATTGGATTCGGTGATTGTAACTTGTGGCCATGGCTCATTAGACTTGGAGGTGCGGGATCTTCACATATTGGAGCTATCTCGTTAGACATGTATCACACTTGGATTTCCAGACATTGAGTGTCAATTCAATATCAATGTAGTTAGGCTCCAAGTATAGGCTATCTGTTATACATTATAATTGTTAAGTTGCTTAGGGACTTTTTGTGATGAGCATTTGATGTTCAAACTAATATTGGGAAAGACATTGGATTTTGGTCCAGAGATATCCATATAATATATCTTATGATAGACATTGGATTTAGACCCAGAGATATCCATATAATATGTAACCCATGCGGAAGTAAATTTAAAAGATAATTTGCTGGTTGCTTTCGGAAAATTTGTTTTCTCTTAAGTCAGAAAATTGGGGCATAAAATTTTCTTCTATGAGGATAACTCTAAAATCCATCATACATACATTTAAAATGTAAAGTCACGTTCGTAACAAAGTTACCATGACATACAATATTTCTCTAAGTTTCCACTTTCGGAAGAAAAGTTCAACTACAGATGGATGTATATAACACTACATTTACTGACCTCTCTAGATATACAACCAAACTCAAAACTCCTAAGCTGGTCATTCTATCAAATATTCATTGGAGAGACCCCCAATCGGTATACTTTCCCAACCACTAACACTAGGTCTTCAATTGACTTAGAAAGACTCCTCCGCAACATCGACACTAGAGTACCAAGGTACTACAGCAAAACCCGAAGAGACCTGATATAATTGTTAGAGTGAGATACCATCATAAGATATATCCCACAACAACCATATACATGATACATACATCACATAATCATATAAGCAGTTAAATCATGCATATACACAATATAACAGTGTTATATCATAGGGTCTCAAGCCCGCACAGTCAATCTTTCGAAAATATGCATGGCACTTCAATATCAGGCTCTAACTTAATCTCATGAGATATCAACACCGTTTTTCACTGGAGAAGAATTAGAGTTGGTCAATCTCTAGCCCACCGGGTAGTTGCCTCCTTACCTTCATGCATTAAGGTCTCAGGACGAGCAACGTCACATGTGCCTCTTCACTCGGTTTACATGGACAGACTCCCAGATACCATCTTTGTATCTGATATATATATCAATAGCACATTTGCTTGGGGAAATGCACATGAGAAAATATTTTATTTAAAAGGATTTCTTTGTGTTCATTCTTTTCACTGTCGCTGCTCAAAGCTAACGACTTAAATCATCATTTCCCCATCACTTGAAAACTCATAAGCATAGGACTCAGTCCGAATGCTCAATCACAATGCCCAAGACCGTGGCCGCAGTCAAGGGTTGTGGTCGTAGAAAACAACCTTCACCTTTAACCATGTTCATCACACGCGGTTAGAATACACAGTCCAACACGACGTGATTAGGACCTAAGTCCATCACAACGAAATCAGAACGAACTGTCCTCAATTTCGAGAATTGGACTGTCAGTCCATAACATCATAACCAGGACTCGTAGTCCCGAATTAACACTGATCCAAGATCACGTGCGCATAACTGAATACTAGAGGCGACGTCTCGCGTACTAGATTCTCTTTCTTAAGTACTTATTTTTCGTTTAGTGAAAAACAAATTCAAAACCGAATCCTCGATAACCTATCCAGGTTATCGGAAAGTTTCTAAAATATTTAGGAAAACCTTTTCTTTGAAAATCTTTTATAAAGCATCTTTGAAATACTTTTATGTTTGAAATATTTCCCCCAATAGGATATTGCCAAATAATCTTGAAAGTTTTCACTTGAAGACACATAGTTCGAAAAGGATTTTTCTCTTGTATAACAATAGTTCACCAAAACCATTTCAACATTTAAAACAAGTACTTTAAGTTTAAAGAGATTTTGGAAAAGAACACCAATCCCTTCATCTTCAAAGCTTATTAAGGTTTTTAATCCTTATAACGGTTGAGCACAGACGCACGTCTGGCTTAGCAAACTTTCAATCAACAACAGTATATATCATCAGTTCAATGCTAATATCACAGTTGAAAGCACTTCATCACATATATGCATTATATCATTTAGAACAAGTACAGTTCAACATCAGATAATAGCATAACAGTTCAAGTACATTAGATAATCAAGTAAGCTCAATCAACATGTAAATATCCAATTAAACACATACACACATGCATACAGTTATTGAATATCTTTAGGAAATCCCCTCTTACCTTAAGAAGGTAAGAGAATGCAAGAAAATAAACAGTTTCGCGGACGTTCTTCAAGGTTGGTTAGGATGCAAGTCTAGGTTTCAAGACACAAGGTTCAAAGGATTAGAACTCAATCAAGAACTTAGGATTAGAAGTTTCCAAAACATATGCAGCTTAGGGATTTATGATCCTCAAGTGCTAAGAGTTTAAAACATGATTACTTAAAACAAAGTTGAACAAAAATCCCACCAAGTTATACTTTGATGGAGATTCGGTCTTGACCAATAAAATAGGCTAGGAACATTTAAACTTTCCAATCTCTTTGGTTTAGCATCCATTAATAGTAAGGAGCTCAAAACCATGATCACTTTGGATAAATGAAAAACGAAACACCCTAGGTCCATAACCTTTAAGATTCGGTCATCTTTGGGTTTTTATGATAAAAATCTTTAAATTCTTCCAATCTCTTAGACCTTTTAGCATCCAATAACTTATGGAGCTCAAGTCTATGATCATCTTGAAAGCAACATAGGATTTTAAATAACAGAGCTCATAAGAACATAAAGTAAGAACAACATAGGCTTATAAATTATTAAAGTATAATGACATAAGTAAATGAATCATAAATGACATAAACATAAATGACATAAAGTGAATGACATAAAGTGAATGACATAATGTAAATGACATAAAGTAAATGGCATAAATATAAATGACATAAAAGTAAATGACATAAATATAAATGGCATGAAAGTAAATGACATAAAAGTAGAGTAAAAATCTTTAAACTTTCCAATCACTTTAGACATAGCATCCTTTAACATAAAGGAGCCTTGGTCCATGATCATTTTGGGAAAACACATCTTTAAACTTTCCAATCACTTTAGACATAGCATCCTTTAACATAAAGGAGCCTTGGTCCATGATCATTTTGGGAAAACAAATCTTTAAATACAAACTCATATTTGTAAAAGTTGAAACAAGATCCATCTAAACCATATGCATGGTTCGGCCTCATTAGAAAGTATAGGTTAGAAAACTTTGTTTTACACAACCTTTTAGTATGTTAAACTACAAGTAAATACAAGACCATAGAAATTGGTTTCAACTCAAAAGGAGTTTTCTACCATTTTTGAGAGATTTTTGAAGATAAAAGCTCATATATGACATAAAGAAGAAACTTTAGAAAAAGATGAAGTTTTTAAAGAAAAGAATACATGAGAGGATTAACCTAAGCAAGAGGAACAACTTTGATGAAGAACACTTAGTGAAAAGAAGAAGAAAAACTAAAGCTTTGGAAGCTTGAAGTTAAGAAAAGATGAAAACTTAAGGGTTTTAATGGAGTAGGAGAAAGGAAAGTGATGAAGTGAAGTTGAAAGTGGTATTTATAGAGTAAGAGGGAGGGTGCACGGCTTTGAGAGGGAGAAGAAGAAAGAAGATGGGTTGCTTGAAGAGAGGTTAAAGAGTTAATGTGATGTGATGTGATTGGAGAGAGAAAGATGAAAAGTAAGATTTTGGAATGAAGTAAGGATTTACTTTTTCCTTAGGTGTGTCATAAGCATTTAATGAGGCTTCCCATCAAGCCTTTTCTCATCCTTTAGGGTTCCTTTAACTGCTTAAATACGTAACCGGTTGTACATCCGATCGTATTTTCTGAAGGTTTCGTCCGGATAAAATATTATTTTATTCCCGGACAACAAAATTCGAAAATTTACCAAACCTACACAAAACCTCATGAAAACACTAACCATCTCATTCACGAATTAAAATTTTGTCTCTAGCTCAGTAAACTTGTACTGGCAGAGAAAACGCAGACCGGTTTTCGTCTAAATTTTCAATCGAAAATTTTACTGTGACTTCACACAATAAAACAACACAAGAAAATGATTTTATTCTAAATAAAATCATCCTCTGGATTTTATCAAAAATAAATACATTAAATCATGTATTTACTGATAAAGAAGCATACGAAAAACAGGGTGTTACAAAAGACATTGGATTTTGGTCCAGAGATATCCATATAATATGTCCTATGATAGACATTGGATTTGGACCCAGAGATATCCATATAATATGTCTTGTATTGTGAAGACATTGGATTTTAGGCCCGAAGATATCCAAATAATACGTCTTGTATGGTGAGATCCCAGAGATATCCAAATAATGTCTTATGATAGACATTGGATTTAGGTGCAGAGATATCCAAATAATATGTCTTATGAGAGACATTGGATTTAGGCTGAGATATTCACATAATAAGACTCGATCCACGAAGAGTTATGTGATCTGATTGCTATATAGCAATGAAATATTTGACAACTATAGTCTCCTTGGAGCAATGTTATGTCTAGTCTTATCATGCATTCGAATCTTAGTCTTTTCTGAAAGTATATTTATATAATTATGAATGTATCCTTAGATATATTTATCCACTTGAATGATTCTTTGTTTACTTGCATGCTTATATCTACATTGCTAGCCTAACGTAGAATTTTACCTCCATACGTTGTTTCTTCTTTTCTCTATATGTATGTGAGTAGCTGACTACGACGATCGAATTCACGACTTAACCGAAACAACCCGACGCCTGATGATAATGGAGGATTGACTGAGTGCGAAAGACGGTCTTACGTAACTTTTGTACTTAATTATTTTAAATTTTTGTTCTTGTATGACGTCTTTAAAATTTTTCTCTCCTGGCAATTTATGTAACACTAGTAAGTTAAGGCTTGGAGTTATACATCTTTTGAAATTTATCTTAAGTGATGGACTCCTGAAAAGAAGATGCATCTCGTTAGTATAGGTAGTACCAATCAATTCATATAATCCATCCTCAACGGTATAGTCCTATACCTACACAGTCTCAGGATCCCTCTCATTCCGGTGTGTAATCGGTTCATTCATGTGTCGCTTCGCCTAGAAGCCTGTCAGGAGCCGCTCCTTGATCGTGTTTTTTTGCACCGGCGACCACTCCCCGTCCTCGTCGGCCCCAGGTGTCACAGTCATTTTGAAAACTCTCGAAAAATCCTTATTTAATCTTCTCATTGATGTAAAACCTCCTTATTCTCTTCTCTACGTTACCCTCAGAAGGCTAAATTCTTCTCTTTCATAGGGGTTCTATTTTTCTAATATCTACTTGTGACTGTCATCTTCACTTGGCAATTAGTTCCCTTGCATTGTTGTGCTCTTATATTCATTTGCTAATCCCACTTGAACTTTGTGAAGAAATATTACCGAAGGAGTTTCGAGATATTAAAGGGTTTCAAGCGATTATCATAAACACAATTGTCCTTTAAAAAAAGGTTTCACAATGATGTGACACTGAGTTGCTATTTTTTTTAAATCTCTTATCATCCCTTTTCTTTAAGTTGGTTCTTTTCATTGGCTTTTGTGCATTTCATGGTATTGAATATTATGTAGTTGTTTATTATATTTGGTTGCTTCCTTTATTAGTATCTTATTATATGTCTTGATTGTATTATATTATACATACTCAATTGTCATTTAATCATGAATTAATATCCCAACGACGAAATATCCATAACTAGCCAAAGTGACCGCGAAATTTTGGGCTTCTTGAGGTGATAACCACATCCTTTGGTGTCACGATGAGGGCTATTGCGATCTAAGGGGTACTGTAATGATCTTAATCCAAGTGTTTTGTTGTGCATTATTTTATGCTTCAAATTCTATTTTGTGAATTGATTTGGACAATTTAAATGAGTTTAATTGCTATACACTGACAGTGTAACGTCATTTCATACAGACATCCACTCATAAATTGACGCGTCAGTGAACCATATCATGATTGGTGATTAGTTGACAGTGTAAAAAAACCTTACACTGTTAGTGTATAACAATTAAGCTCTTTAAATATTTATGAAAATAAATTTTTAATTAATATTGTGGATTAATATCCTGATGATGGAATATCCATAACTAGCCAGACTAACGATGACATGATAGTTCTTAATTTGAGAATAGTCTTTAAGGTTTCCTCGTGAGTGTTGATGGAGCTTTAAAGATGCCAATATAATCATAGTCTAATAACTTTTTACGAAATAAAAAAAAATTAATCTATGTGCCTTCCCAAATAAAAAATTAAAATTCTGCCGACGATGAAGTAATTGGGAGATGACCGGTGTGACGATTACATAAATTATACACAATTTTCTTGAGAGTATTTTATCGAATTTCACCAAAGCATTGATGGAGTGTAATATTTCCATACCTTAAAATAATAATATATTTTTTATAATAAAATTAAAAATATATGTGAGCAAATTTTCTTATCCCAACTTTGTGAATATGGTGTATTCCTTTTCGAAACACATTTTAAGAATTTTTTTTAGAACAAAAATACATTTTTCTTGGAATAATTTCATCTTTTTTTTTCAATGAATTATTTTCTAATTTTTCAAAACTTAAATATACCATGATAAATTCAATAAGTTGCAGGTTTTATATTTTTTCCATAGAAAAATGGCTTTTCACTCACTTATTCATTATCATACTCATTTATCAGTTTTGATATTACAAAATGGGATATCTTACAAAAGTAAAAAAGCAAAAAAATACATTGAAAAGAAAAGACCCGTTTAATTGAATTAGAAGATAACTTTGGGTCAAATAGGTAATTGTTTTTAATGGCATGCATAGTGTGCTAATACCTTTCCTACTCTTTATCAACCCATAAACTCAAACTCTAAAACACAAACCATATTTTTTAGTTGTCTAATTCCACCATTCCAATTTAGTGGATAAAGCGATTGGTGATGACTCCCAAACCTTTTCTAATTTTTCATTTGAAGTTGAATGATTTCATGAATGTCATACACATGCATTCGTGAATCTTAGAAAAAAACAAATCCTAAAACCTATGAGGAGTGTAAACAATGTTCGTTAGAATTTATTGTTCTTATAATAGAGCTAATGTAGGGCCTTCGAAAGTTTAACAATTATTGAAAGCTTAGGTTTGGGGTTTTGATAATATAGGATCTATGAAGCATCGACACTTCTAACTTTAGGGGTATCTAAGTGATGGACTCCCATCCAAACCGGCACTCGCACGACACGTGTCCGATACTCCTTGTCATGTGCCGGATTTAAATATTATATTTTGTTGGTTCAAACACAAATAAAACCCTTAGTTGACACTTCTATGTAGTTGGGCACCTAAATGGCACCTAAAATTTTATAATGATGTCTTTTTTTTTGTGAAACTCAAAATCATAGGGAAAATTTAATGTTTATCAAGTTGCTTTGAGATTTGAAATACTTTATCAAAATATTTGAAATACTTTATCAAAAACTCTAATGCACGTATGTTTGTTAATAATTTTAGGAGAAAGGCACTACAAAAAAAAGGTGTTTAGTGACCGACGTTTTCGGTCATTATTCATCCAAATTCGATCGCTAAACGGGTTAGTGAGCGAATTGGAAATCTAAAATTGGGCGTAGAAAAACTCCTGATCGCTAAGGTTTTAGCATAATAACCAAAAAAAAATTTCCGGGTCGCCATTTGCTACTGAAAAACCATCACTATTTTTTAAAATTCAGCCTCTAGGTAATTGGTCTCCTACCCCTGATAACCAAATTCAGTGGCCGAATTTGTGGTCATTAATTCAGTCGCTAAGTTTGGCACAATGAAATTCACTTAGCGACCGAATTTTCAGTCATGGAATTAGTCTCTATTTGGTTTTTTGAAATTGATTCCCGATTTGCACTTTGCGGCCGAATATGTGGTGGCAATTTCGATCGCTAAGGTTTTTATTTTATTTATTTTTATTTTAGGTTTTTAGGATTTATTTTTAATTGGTTATTATACTAATAAATAATTAAACATCAACTTAATTTTTTTCAATTTAATATTATGGATTATGATTAAAAAATATTTAAATTATTAAATACTAACCAGATAAATGTATAAAATAAACTCCAGATAAAACGTGTAAAAGTTATCCAGATAATAAATGTATAAAACAAAATTGCAATATACAATAAATAGAATGTAGCAACAAAAATTAAAAAATTGAGGCGAAGGCGAAGGCGGGAAATTATCCTCATTGTCCTCGTCGGCAGCGACGTCCTCCTTAATATCCTCGTCCTCAGGAGAATAGTAGGAACAAGTGCAACTGGAGGAGGTGCAGGCGACGCAACAGGATGGTGGATCCTCATCAGCTCCCACACCAATCGCAGAGTCTAACCTTGTTCCATAATCGTCTGCATCAATTGTTGGTGTGATTGAGTCAACTGTGCAATCTGCTCCATCATCATTCACTCCGTCGTAGCCTTCTCCCTAGGCTCGACGATTAGCCGAGTAAAGGTGTACGACAGTTAGGAGAACTGCTCCAGAGGGACGATAGCCGCGCAGGACAGAGCAGGCGTGCCAGACGATGAGGTGAGAAACTCATCGCCCAAGTGTCTGAGGCCATACAAGAGCCCCTTCTTGTTCCTACCTCTGACGACCTCCAAATATATAGCATTGTCATCAACGGAGGCTGGGGAGTGGGGTCCCTCGCAAGTCAAAGCCTCATCTTGTGTGGCATCTGATATGGCATCATCCTTCTTCTCATTAAATATGACTTGCGAAGTACAATTGAAGATCATTAATTACAATTATAATATTAATAAATAATAATAAATTACAAGTTTTAACTAAAATTGTTTTTTACTGACCGCATAGTTCCACCAACTCCATAACAGTCGGGGGATGTTATAACTGCGCTGCCTGCATAAATTTAAATAAAGGTTAAAATCATAATATGTGTAATAAAAGAAAACTAGTATGAAGCTAAAATAACCACTAAAACTTACCAACTCATCAAAGTGATCTACGATCGATTTACAGCCACCGGTGTAGGCAGATGCCCCACTGTCAACTGCTCAATTACTCCGAGTTGTGGTGCTCCTCTTAAAATAGACAACTATAAACACGAGAAAGGGGGTTGAATTGTGTTTATCAGACTCTTAGGTAAAGTTAAAACCTTTTTACAAGCAGGAGCACAGAGCAGACGAGTGATCAAAAATGCAATCAAACAAGTGACTTGTCTGAAGTTTTTTTACAGAAAAACACAAGCATGCATGATAAAAACTTTGTTTGATATTCACACTTTAAACCATTTAGTTAGTTAACAGTTAAGATAATCAAATAAACTAAAGAGATAAGGATAGAGAGAGATACAACTATTTTATCCTGGTTCACCCCTTAACAACTAAGGCTACGTCCAGTCCTTGGCCGCACCAAGTTTTCTCCACTACAATTGATCAGGTTACAGACAAGTATTCTTTGCACACCTAGCCTCTCCAGGCTCCAAGACAAGTATTATTTGCAAACCTAGCCTTTTTAGGCTCACTCAAGTTTGTTTGAAAGAAGAGTGTAATCAATACAACTTGTAAGTCTTTCACTAACACTCATAAGAGTGAATTTAATTTGAAGGTTAGAAAGACTGCGTAATAACTTCAAATGATTGAAGAATAAAGAATGAAGGAATGAAGAAATAAATGTGCAGAGTAATGACTCTTCAAACAAGTGACTTGTCTGAAGGTTTTTTTATAGAAAAAACACAAGCATGCATGATAAAAAATTTGTTTGATATTCACACTTTAAACCCTTTAGTTAGTTAACAGTTAAGATAATCAAATAATCTAAAGAGATAAGGATAGAGAGAGACACAACTATTTTATCGTGGTTCACCCCTTAACAACTGAGGCTACGTCCAGTCCTTGGCAGCACCAAGTTTTCTCCACTACAACTGATCAGGTTACAGACAAGTATTCTTTGCACACCTAGCCTCTCCAGGCTCCAAGACAAATATTATTTGCAAACCTAGCCTCTTTAGGCTCACTCAAGTTTGTGTGAAAGAAGAGTGTAATAAATACAACCTGCAAGTCTTTCACTAACACTCATAAGAGTGAATTTAATTTGAAGGTTAGAAAGACTGCGTAGTAACTTCAAATGATTGAAGAATAAAGAATGAAGAAATAAATGTGCAGAGTAATGGCTCTTCGAATTAATCCATGTTCTCTTTTCTTCATCTTCAATGTCTTCTCTATTTATAGCCTTCGATCATTTTGAGTCCATTAAAGACATTCCTTCTGATTTTTGGCTTTAAGATGAGATTCATTAAATGTGAAAGAGTCGTTCTGGGCAGTCATTAAATGCAAAGGAACGTTATTCTACTCTAACAAAGAGAGACAATGCTTTATGGTTTGTGCAGCAGTCAAATCAGAGTTCTTCATGTTGCTTTTGTACTTCGCTGACCCTTTCATGAAACTTCCAGATGTACTAGGGAATAAAGCATTTTGGTAGCACTCGTTTTTTGAGCTTTAGGGTTGCTTTGAGTGTTTGACGTTCTAAATATCTTGATCCTTGTGAGACAGACCTTCGGCATCTTCTGATTGACTAGACAACTCACAAAAATTCTTCAATCTTCGCGTGTTATTCACTGAGACACCAGATGAGTGAGAGCTTCATTAGAGAGGTTGACTCTTCTATGCAGAAAGTCAACAAATTCAGTAAACCCAACAAACGGACGAGACTTCTTCAACAGAAGGATTGGATTTACTCATCATACGTGTGTTCTTCACTTTTCGCCATGAAAATCTTAGGGCAGACAGATGAAAATAATAATCTGAACACTAAGTGGACAGGTCTGCTACCAAAAAGTAGTTCAATTAAATTATTAACACATGTTTAGTTTTCATCAAAACTTAGGGCAAATGTACATCAGACATTTAGAGACTTAACAATCTCCCCCTTTTTTATAATAACAAACATAGAAATGATTTAATGAACCTTATCAAGTAATAACAGAAAAGTAACAACTGTACAAACAGATTTAGAATATTCATAACAAAATATGTATGCACACAGATATCCAAGAAATATTAAGGCAATTAAGGTTTTAAGGCTTATCAGAGTCTTATTGTACACTAAAGCTTTTGGTATCACCAAAAAAAATAAAAAGAAACACAAGAGGCAGAAAAGTAAAATAAAAGTAAAATGAAAAGAATCAAGACATAGATCAAAAGCTGATTTTTATTAATCATCATAAGCTTGTACAAGGCAAGTTTTTACAAAACAGAAAGCCTATTGATTACTACTTAAAATAAGAAACAAGGCATCAAGTCTAGCTTCTAAAGTAATTCTGTCACTTCTTTCTTCATCCAGCTGCCTCAAGGTAGCATGCAGCAGAGTCCTCTGAGAAGCAAGTTCATTTTCCATTGTTTGAAGTCTATTGTCAGCAATTGCAATGGTGACTGTAGTGGTGACTGTAGTGGTGACAACTTCAGATTGAACAGACTCCTCTGAGTGCCAAGGCAGGCCATTCACTGGAGGTGCACTTGGAACAGTGAAAGGTGTTGAGATTCTTGGGAAGAAGGTGTGATGAATTGTTGTATAAAAGAAGAAAGGAAGGAAAGCTATTTTAAACAAGGGACCGACTCTAACAAAATCTACCTCAGGTGAAGGGAAAATTTAGGATAAATGATTAGATAAGGACATATGAGTTATGGTTATAGGTATAGGAGGGGGAAGAGGTTTAACATTGACAAAGGGAGGCAAGGTGATGACAACCAAATGGTGAGGTTGCCTTTGATGATCTTTTTGGTTGAATTTTAACAATTAATTTGCGGAACAATTTTTGAGATTAAAATAAAGGGAAGAAAAGAAACAAATGGATGGAGAATAGAGATGGTGATGGCCACAAACTAGAGAGTTTGATAAGCCAAGTGAGGTTTGCCACAAGAATCGTGGATTCTTGATAAGAACAAGATGGCTCAACCAAGAACCAAAGAGAGACAATTCCCTCACAAATGGATTTAATCCAAATTCAACATCAAAGTTACCATTTCATGAGTTTGTCACAAATTACATATAGTTGGGCAGCCAACTTTTGGGCTTCCAAAACCAAACCATAACCCCCACTTAATTGGCCTAATTCATGACCTTAAACACTCACTTATTCCCACTTAACTCAGCCATCATAACATGAGTTAATTTGCCTAAAAATCCCTCATAATGTAGCCACCAAATCATTCAACTCAGCCATAAGACTATGAAGGTTACGCCCCCCCCCCCCCCCTCTTCTTGACTATTTATCCCCTAATTATGTGGTGGTTACACTTCCTTCTCACATTAAAAGTGTAACCCCCCATAATTAATACAATTTATCAAAATATCAACACACTAGTTTAGGAGTTCTTATAGCATGCAAGCTAAAGACACATACAAATTCATTTTCCATCATGGATTAGAAGTGGGCTACCCCAAAAACATCACTTAGTAATTGGGCTCACTCATAAAACCCATTTATACTTATTGAATTAAAAGAAAAATGGACTTGCATGCCCTCTTCATGCTTCTTGGGCTTGGATGAGCAAAGTTATTATCTTGGGCTCATTGTCTTCATTACTTGCATGTGCATTTGGGCTTATGTCCATTAAGAGAACCACCAATTGAGTTAGAGCTTCTTGGACTTTCTTTGCTCTTGCTCTTGTCATTGGGCCACCAAGACCTTGAATAGCTTCTTGATCCAAATCGGTCTCCATTGGGCTTACATCATCTTCTCCCTCTTTAAGTGAATTCGACCTCGAATTGAAATCTTCATCACCTACATCAAAAAGAGATAAATCAGCCACATTAAAAGTTGCACTAATCCCACCATACTCATTAGGAAGATATATCTTGTATGCATTGTCATTGATCTTGGCCACCACTTGGAATGGCCCATCTCCTCTTAGTTGAAGTTTAGATTTCCTTTGGGAAGGAAACCTTTCCTTTCTCATGTGTACCCAAACCCAATCTTCGGGTTCAAAGACCACCTTCCTCCTTCCTTTGTTGGCTTGTCTTGCATAGCTTTCGGTCCTCTTTTCAATTTGGACTTTTACTTGCTCATGTAACTTCCTCACAAAGTCAGCCTTGGCCCCACCATCTTTATGCTTCAAAATTGAGGAGTTAGGCAATGGCAATAAATCAAGAGGAGTTAAAGGGTTAAATCCATAAACTACCTCAAAAGGAGAATATTCAGTAGTACTATGAACAACCCTATTATAAGAAAATTCCACATGAGGCAAACATTCCTCCCAAGATTTAATATTCTTTTTAATCACGGCCCTTAAAAGGGAAGAAAGTGTCCTATTCACAACTTCAGTTTGCCCATCTGTTTGAGGATGGCAAGTAGTGAAGAAGAGAAGCTTTGTACCTAGATTTCCCCACAATGTCCTCCAAAAGTGACTTAGGAACTTGGTGTCCCTATCACTTACAATACTCCTTGGGAGACCATGAAGTCTCACCACTTCTTTAAAGAACAAATCAGCAACATGACAAGCATCATCAATTTTTTTGCAAGGGATAAAGTGTGCCATCTTTGAAAATCTATCCACCACAACAAAAATTGAATCTTTACCATTCCTAGATCTAGGCAATCCCACAACAAAGTCCATAGACAAGTCAATCCAAGGAAAATCAGGAATAGGTAAAGGAGTGTAAACTCCATGAGGCATTACTTTAGATTTTGATTTTCTACACACAATGCATTTTTCACAATATTTTTGCACATCATGCTTCATGTGAGGCCAATAAAAATGTTCATGCAACATGTCTAAAGTCTTTTGAACCCCAAAATGCCCCATTAAACCTCCTTCAAGCGCCTCCTTCAAAAGTAAGTCCCTTATGGAACTTTTAGGCACACATAATCTCTTTTCTTTGAATAAAAACCCTTGGTGCCTAAAATATCCATTTTTTTCTGAATGCACACAATTAGCAAAGATATTTGAAAAGTCCTTATCATGCTCATACAAATCCTTAATGCATTCAAGTCCAAACAATTTTGTTTCAAGGGTAGAAAGTAAAGCATATCTTCTTGAAAGTGCATCCGCCACAACATTGGCCTTACCCTTTTTGTGTTTCACCACATATGGAAATTGTTCAAGAAATTCAACCCACTTTTCATGCCTTTTATTCAACTTTCCTTGCCCTTTCAAATATTTCAAATACTCATGGTCACTATGAATCACAAACTCTTTGGGCAAAAGATAGTGTTGCCAAGTTTGAAAAGCTCTTACTAAGGCATACAATTCCTTATCATAGGTGGGATAATTAAGGGAAGCTCCACTTAATTTCTCACTAAAATAAGCAATTTGATGCCCCTCTTGCATCAAAACAGCCCCAACACCAACATTAGAAGCATCACATTCAATCTCAAAAGATTTAGCAAAATTAGGCAAAACAAGTATTGGTGCATGGGTGAGTTTTTCTTTAATTTCCTTAAAAGCATGCTCTTGTTTTTCCCCCCACTTAAATCCCACATTCTTTTTGACAATTTCATTAAGAGGTGCAGCCAAAGTACTAAAATCCTTAACAAACCTCCTATAGAAACTAGCCAAACCATGAAAGCTTCTTACATCACTCACATTTTTGGGGGTTGGCCAATCTTGAATGGCCTTAACTTTCTCTTGGTCCACATGGACCCCTTTTGCATTTATCACAAAACCAAGGAAATTCACATGGTCCACACAAAAAGTGCAGTTTTCCAAATTTGCATACAATTTTTCCCTTCTTAATACAAGTAAAACAACCCTTAAATGTTCAAGGTGATCATCTAAGTTTTTACTATATATTAAGATATCATCAAAATACACCACAACAAACTTGCCTAAAAAATCTCTTAGAACATGGTTCATAAGCCTCATAAAAGTGCTAGGTGCATTTGTTAACCCAAAAGGCATTACTAACCATTCATACAATCCATATTTGGTTTTAAAGGCAGTTTTCCATTCATCCCCTTCCGTAATTCTAATTTGATGATACCCACTTTTTAAGTCAATTTTAGAAAATAGGCATGCACCATACAATTCATCAAGAAAATCATCAAGCCTAGGGATAGGATGTCTATATTTAATTGTGATGTTATTCACAGCCCTACAATCTGTGCACATCCTCCACTTACCATCCTTTTTTGGTACCAAAATTACCGGCACTGCACATGGGCTCATACTTTCTTGCACCCACCCTTTTTGCATCAACTCCTCCACTTGGGTTTGAATCTCCTTAGTCTCTTGAGGGTTACTCCTATAGGCTGGCCTATTGGGCAATGATGCACCCGGAATGAGATCAATATGGTGCTCAATCCCTCTTAGAGGTGGAAGCCCGTGTGGCACTTCCTTTGGAAAAACATCTCCAAATTCCTGCAAAAGATTTTTAACACCACTAGACAAAGAGATATCATTAGAGGCATTAGAATTTAAACAAAATTCCCTACAATAAAGTATGTATAGGGGCTGCCTTGAGACCAATGCACTTTTTACCTCACTCTTTGTTGCAAAATAGCTCTATTTTCCCTCTTTTGCATCTCCATTTTTCTCACTTTTTTTCTTATGATTTTTCTTTATTTTTTCATCATTCTTTTCCTCAATTTTTTTCTTTCCTTCTCCTTCTTTTCTCTCTTGCTCTCTTTTTTCTCTCATTCTTATTTGATCCTCACTAACTTGCTTTGGAGGCAAAGGAGAAAGAATGACCTTTCGGTCTTGATACATGAAGGTAAACTTATTTGAGAACCCATCGTGGATGGCCTTTTTGTCATATTGCCAAGGCCTTCCCAACAACATATGGCTTGCCTCCATAGGCACCACATCACAAAGTACACAATCTTCATACTTTCCAATTGATAATGGAACCTCTACTTGTTTGTTCACAACCATTTCCCCAACCTCACTTAGCCATTGAAGCCTATATGGCCTTGGATGTGCCTTAGTAACAAGATTCAATTTGGACACCAATCTAGTGCTTACAACATTGGCACAACTCCCACCATCAAAGACTAGAGAACATACCTTTCCTTGAATTAGACATCTAGAATGAAAGATATTCTCCCTTTGGCTTTCTTCATGATCCTTCACTTGACTTCCCAAAAGCCTCCTCACCATGAATAAATCACCATCCGGCATGAACACATCTCCTTCACTTTCCTCTCCACTTGAAGCCTCGGATTGTGATACCACTTCCCCATTTATGGACACCATGGTTCTCTTTGTTGGACATTGGGATGCTATGTGTCCATGGCCTAAGCATTTGAAACATTTTACATCATGGCTCCTAGAGTTTGTCTCCATGGGTTTCTTTCCTTGTATGTTGCTCACGGCCTCCTTGGTGGGTGCACCCTCCTTCTTTTGCTTGTCCTTCCAATTTGAGGATGGAAATTTGGTAGATGAGGAAGAAGAATATTTAGACTTCCTCCTCTTAATTTGTTGCTCCACCTTAATGGCTTGTTGGACCAAATCTTCAAGCTCCACATAATGTTGCAACTCCACTATGTCTTGGATATCTTGATTCAAGCCATGTAGGAATCTTGCCATGGTAGCCTCCCTATCCTCTTGAAAATTTGACCTAAGTAAGGCCAACTCCATCTCCTTGAAATATTCATCAATGCTTTTGGTCCCTTGGGTAAGCCTTTGTAATTTGTTGTGAATGTCCCTTTGATAATGATTTGGGACAAACCTCTTCCTCGTGACAAATTTCATCTCCTCCCAAGTGTCTATGGGCTCTCTTCCATGTCTCCTCCTTTCTTTTTGTAGTTGGTCCCACCACACAAGGGCATATTCCTTGAACTCAAGGGCGGCTACTTTCACCTTCTTGCTTTCATTGTATGAATTACAATCAAAGACTTGTTATATTTTTAGCTCCCACTCCAAGTAAGCCTCCAGATCATTCTTCCCAATAAAGGGAGGAACTTTGATTTTGACCCCTTCAAGTCCTCTATCACGTCTCTCTCCCCTATGTCCTCCTCTCCTATGTCGTCCTCCTCTAGGCCTTCCTCTTTCACTAACACAGTCACTTGAATCGTCACAGTGTAGATTAGCAAGTTGTCTCTCATAATTGGCTTGCATTTGCTCCATTTGTCTTTGAAGAGCTTGGACTTGATTGGCCATCCTAGGTTGAAGAGTGGCTGACCTTGGAGATATTGGTGGACTATCCTCATTGTTGGCCATGATTTGAGTAGAAGAGTTTATGTGTTTCCTCACTACACTCCCTCACTAGTTCACACAATGATTTTTTTTCCACTCTTTTGGGTTTTTCCACACAAAAATGTATTTTGGACACTCTTGCATTTTTCCTCTCAAATGTTCTCCTTTAGTTCTTAGAAGAGTCAAACACAAAAACCACACAAAAATCCAAAAAATTCAAGTAACAAAAATCACAAAACTTATCAAAACAAAGGAAACAAAAGGAAAGGCTAGAAAGGCAAAGCTTTGGAAATAAGAACAAGGAAGAAGGGAAATATTTTTCTTTCTTTTTTTTTGTTTCAAGAACACAAATTGCTCAAATAGACTTTTCTCTTCCTTTTTTTTTTCCTTCAAGATTTCATGCACAATTTTTTTTCTTATAATTTGTGTAAAAAAATTTTTCCCAAACTTTGAAGAAGAGAATCACACTTGAAAACTTGTTTTTGAGCAAGAACAACAACACAAAATTTTCCCTTCACAAATAGAATCAAAGTGTAATTTATTTTTATTTTTTTGATAGTTTTTGGGTTTAAAAGAAGAAAAAAAGAAAGGTAGAAGAAGAAGAACAAAACTCAAAAAAAATTCAACCAAAGCCTAAGCTTTGATACCACTTGATGACAACCAAATGGTGAGGTTGCCTTTGATGATCTTTTTGGTTGAATTTTAACAATTAATTTGCGGAACAATTTTTGAGATTAAAATAAAGGGAAGAAAAGAAACAAATGGATGGAGAATAAAGATGGTGATGGCACCACAAACTAGAGAGTTTGATAAGCCAAGTGAGGTTCGTCACAAGAATCGTGGATTCTTGATAAGAACAAGATGGCTCAACCAAGAACCAAAGAGAGACAATTCCCACAAATGGATTTAATCCAAATTCAACATCAAAGTTACTGATAAGCCTCTGGCTCATCTAGTTTTATGGCTAGTATGACCAAGGTTTTGTGCAAATTATATCCTATTTTCACCCAAATTAGATTAGATTGTCCTCAAGCAAGGTTTTGAGTCTCTAGAGTAGTTTTAGGTTAATTTAGCTAGTTTTGAGTCAAAATAATACACTTATGGTTATTTCCTTGTTTTCAGGTTAAGTAGAAGTTGAGAGAATAAAGAACAGGGGATTCGCCCCGCGAAAGCTATACTCGCCACGCGACCCCGAAGCCTGACTGTTCCAAGAAAATGCAAGGTCTCTGGTTCGCCCCGCGAAGAAGGTCTCGCCCCGCGAGTCTTGCAACCCTGAAAAGTCAGAGACGATCACGGCTTGCCTGTGTTGAAGGTCACGGCCGTGGCAGTTTTGAAGTTGAAGAGTCTCGCCTCGCGAGCATCCATTCGCCTCGCGAGCCTGGAAGTCAGAGAGCATCACGGTTGGCCCCTGATGTCCATAACGGGCGTGACAAGAAGACTCTTCAGTTCCTCGCCTCGTGAAGGATTGTTCGCTTCGCGAGAATACCAAAGGGTGCAGGCTGTTCACAAGAATCGCATCGCGAGAGAGGCTTCGCCTCGCGAATAAGCTTAATTTCTGACTAGTATAAATTGATGTTCTGAACAGTTTGTAAAGACTTTTGCTTCTCCATTTTTCTGTTTTACATTTCTTCTCTGTGTGTGTTTTCGTTTTTGTTATGGAGAACTAAGTTTCTAGGATTGATCTATTGTAATTGATTTCCATACACTTGAGGTTCTTGTATTTCCCTGTTTTGTATGCTTTTCCCTCTTCAATGCCATGCTTTATATTTCTGTTTGCTTAATTCAAGAGTATACTGTATTGTGTTGATTTATTTCCGGTGATATCATGTTCCTATAATTAATCCCATCTGCTTAATTTGCGTGTGTACATTTCGTGTTCGCTTAGTTCACGAAGGGCTTAACCCTGTTTGGTTAATTCGGGAATAGGGACATGTATCTGTAGTAGTGGTTTCGCTTGTAAATTGTTGCTACAACCGGGAGGGGATTAGAATCTGCTTAGGGCTTGGAAATTGCATGAACCTATGATAGTTAGGAAATTGAGAACAATAGATCAATCTGTTTTTGGCCATTTGATAACCTCTTTGAGCTGCCTATTTTCAATTGCTCTGTTTTTATTATTCTATTTTCTTTGATTGCATCTCAATCCAAACCCCCCCAAAAAAACTTATTTTAGTGGAAAATAACACTTTAAGAGTCCTTGAGAACGACATCTGAGTTGTCGCCATAAACTACATTTTTAAAACCCGCTCGTCCTTTTTGGCGCGTGCGCGACAGCGCGACCAAAAATTGGCGCCGTTACCGGGGACTCTTGTTTTGTTATTTTCGCATTTTATTTTCTGTTTTTTTTTTAAATTAGTCTGGCTACTAGATCTAACTGCCCTGAACTGTGTGAATTTGATCCTGAGATAGAAAGAACATTGCATACACTCCGTAGAGAATTTCGGGCTAGTTCTAGTAGTGATTCTAATTCCAAGTCTGTTTTTGAAAACATGGGAGACCAAAGGACATTGAGGCAGCTTGCTGCCCCTGATGTGAATTACAATGGTTTGTGCATTGCATATCCTGGTGCTGACACTCCTTTTGAATTAAAATCTGGGCTAATCCATTTGTTGCCAAGATTTAATGGTCTTGCAGGTGAAGATCCACACAAGCATCTCAAGGAATTCCAGGTTGTCTGCTCCACAACTTTGAGGCCAGAAGGAGTAACTGAGGATCATATCAAGTTGAAGGCTTTTCCGTTCTCACTCCAGGGAGCTGCAAAAGATTGGCTATTATACCTTGAGCCGAACTCCATTACCACATGGAACGACTTGAAGAAGGTCTTCCTAGAGAAATATTTTCCTGCCTCCAGAGCCGCCTCAATCAGGAAAGAAATCTGTGGCATTAGGCAAGGAAATGAGTCGCTAGCTGAATATTGGGAGAGGTTCAAGCAGTTGACATCCAGTTGCCCCCAGCATCAGATTTCTGAACAGCTCCTCATCCAATATTTTTATGAAGGGCTACTGCCGATGGATAGGAATATTTTGGATCTTTGCTAGTGGGGGAGCGTTGGTTGACAAGACTCCATCTGCTGCCAAGCAACTCATTGAGAACATGTCACTGAATTCCCAGCAATTCACTACCAGAAGAAATTCTGTTGATACTAGAGGTGTACATGAGGTCCACACTTCTTCTTCCAACCATGTCCGTGATGATAGAATTGATAGGCTCACTTCTTTGGTAGAGAAATTGGCAATGGATAGGGTTCAGCCTGCGGTGTTGTGTGGCATGTGCAGTTCTCCTGAGCACCCATATGAAGCATGGCCCATTTTGCAAGGAGGATCGATTCTCGAATCACCTCAAGCCTTTGCGATCCATCCGTATAATCAAGGCAATAACCGGAACAGATCAAAGACCTCAGGACCTCTCAACAAATAGGTATCATCCCAGTGGAGTAATCATCCTAATCTGCGGTATGGGAACTCATCCCAACAATGACCGATGGCACCTCGGGAATCCTCCTCCAGTGGCCACTTCTGCACCTTCTGGACCTTCAATGGAAGACATGTTCAAGCAAATGACTTCACAATTGACTTCACAGATGAATGCACAAATGACTACACTTTTCCAGCAGCAAATGGGACAGTATCAGCAACAAACAAGTGCTAGTATTCAAGATTTGAGGACACAGATTGGACAGATGGCCACAGACATAAATAACATAAAGCAAGCTCAAAGAACAACCCAGCTGCCAGCACAGCCAGTGATAAATCCCAATGCCTCCAACCCTAATGTGAGTGCCATATCTCTGAGATCGGGAAAAGTTGTTGAGGCCACCTCTGGAAAGGATGAAGAAACTATTGAGGTAACTCCTGAGGCCTACTGTTGAGGTTACCCCTGAGCTTATGGTTGAAGTTGAAGGCGAGAAAGTGTATAGACCACCCATTCCATTCCCACATAGATTGCGAGAATAATAAGAAGATTGGTGGTGAAAAAAAGGAGAAGGAGATTCTTGATGTTTTCAGAAAAGTAGCTGTAAATATTCCTCTCCTAGATGTGATCAAGCAAGTGCCCAGATATGCCAAATTTTTGAAGGATCTATGCACCAACAAGAGGAAGATGAAGACTAATGAGAGAGTTGACTTGGGAATGAATGTCTCAGCGCTTATCCAGTCTAAGCCAGAAAGAGTTGTTGCTTTAACCCCTACTCAGGCACTGCCACAAAAGTACATGGACCCAGGCACATTCACCATCCCGTGCACTATTGGGGACAGGAAGTTTGAAAACTGCATGTTGGACTTGGGAGCATCAATCAATGTCATGCCTACCTCCATCTTTAACAACCTTGATCTTGGGCCATTGCAGTACACAGGTCTTACCATCCAGTTGGCCAACAGGACCAGTGCCCGACCCATGGGAATGGTAGAGGATGTGCTAGTGCAAGTTGATGATTTGATATTCCCTGCGGACTTCTATATCCTAGACATGGCAGGAGAGACTCAGTCCAGTAGATCACCCATAATCTTGGGCAGACCATTCATGATGACATCCAAGACCAAGATTGATGTTTATGATGGGACTATGTCTATGGAGTTTGGTGGTATTGTGGCCAAGTTCAAGATCTTTGATACTATGAAACACCCAGTAGATGAGCACTCTGTATTCCACTTAGAGAGTTGCTTTCAGAGCTTATTGAGGACACCCATGATGACTTTATTTCTGATTTTCCTCTTATTTCTGGTTTTGATGATGTATATACTTGTACTAACTGTACTAACACTAACCCATGTTCTGTTTGTTCTGAGTTTTTGGATTTAACCTTGCAGGGTGAGGATGATAGTGATAGTGATAATGAGAGTGAAGCTGTCTGTTCTGCAGAAGTCCTTGACCCCATGGCTACTCCCAATGCACCATCTGTTGAGCAGCCACCTTCTTTGGAACTCAAACCACTTCCTGAGAACCTGAAGTATGCCTACTTGGGGAGGAATGCAACATTGCCAGTCATCATTTCCTCCAGCCTCAACTCTGACCAGGAAGCCAAGCTTTTAGAGGTTCTGAAGAAATACAAGAAGGCTATTGGGTGGACATTGGCCGATATTCCAGGAATTAGCCCCTCCAGATGCATGCACAGAATTTTATTGGAGGATGGGGCTAAGCCAGTCAGACAGGCCCAAAGGTGACTTAACCCACTGATTCTGGATGTGGTAAAGAAAGAGGTGACTAAGCTTCTACAGGCAGGTATTATCTACCCCATCTCTGATAGTACTTGGGTAAGTCCGGTGCAAGTTGTACCAAAGAAGTCTGGTCTAACAGTAGTTAGGAATTAAATTAATGAGCTTGTGCCTACTAGAGTCCAGAATAGCTAGCGAGTTTGTATAGACTATAGGAAGCTGAACCAGGCCACCAGAAAGGATCATTTTCCTTTGCCGTTCATAGATCAGATGCTGGATCGGCTGGCTGGTCAATCCCATTATTGTTTTCTAGATGGCTTTTCCGGGTATTTCCAGATTCATATTGCCCCTGAGGATCAGGAAAAGACCACCTTCACGTGCCCCTTCGGTACGTTTGCTTATAGGAGGATGCCATTTGGCCTCTGTAATGCTCCTGGCACCTTTCAAAGATGCATGCTTAGTATTTTCTCTGAATTTATTGAAAATTGCATAGAGGTGTTCATGGATGATTTTACTGTGTATGGCTCCTCATTTGATGCTTGTTTGCATAGTCTAAGTCTAGTTCTACAAAGATGCATTGATACTGATCTGATTTTGAATTATGAGAAATGTCACTTCATGGTGGAACAAGGGATAGTTTTGGGTCATGTAATTTCCAAAGAGGGTATTTCTGTAGATCCTGCAAAAATTAATGTGATTTCTTCATTGCCTTACCCATCTTGCGTACGCGAGATCCGTTCTTTTCTTGGACATGCAGGTTTCTACAGGCGCTTTATAAAGGACTTCAAAGAAGATAGCATTGCCATTGTCAAACCTGCTGAAGAATGATGCCTGTTCGAGTTTGATGAAAAGTGCAAGGAGTCATTTGACTATCTCAAGAAAGCGTTGACTTCTACCCCTGTCATCCAGCCCCTGACTGGACACTCCCTTTGAACCGATGTGTGATGCTTCCAATTTTGCTTTGTGGGAGCAGTTACGGCACAAAGGGTGGGCAAGGTTGCCCATGTAATTCATTATGCTTCTAGGACCTTAGATGCTTGCACGAGGCAAATTACACCACCACCGAGAAAGAACTCGCTAGCTGTTGTATTTGCACTTGATAAGTTTAGGTCTTATTTGCTAGGTTCTAGGGTGACTGTTTTAACTGACCATGCAGCTTTGAAATATCTGTTGAAGAAGCCAGAAGCTAAGCCAAGACCGATCCGGTGGATGCTTTTGCTCCAAGAATTCAATGTGGAGATAAAGGATAAAAGTGGAGCTGAAAATTTGGTAGCAGATCATTTGAGCCGGATAGCAAGGGATGAGGATATTTTTACCATCCAAGATGATTTTCCTGATGAGAGAGTCATTACATCTGTATGGGGTAACCCCACGGTTTCTTCGACATAGTCAATTTTCTAGTTGCTGGTGTTGTTCCTGCAGGTACAAGTAGACATAAGTTCCACAAGCTCAAGAGCGATGCAAAGTATTATGTGTGGGATGATCCCTACCTGTGGAAGTTTTGCAGTGACCAGGTTATTTGGAGGTGTGTCCTCGATCATGAGACGGAGTCCATCCTGCATTTCTCACATGCCTCTCCAGTTGGAGGACTCTTTGGACCTCAGAGGACAGCAAGAAAAGTCCTGGATTCTGGGTTCTACTGGCCCACAATTTTTAGGGATTCATATGAGGTATACAAGAATTGTAAAGAATGTCAAATAACAGGCCCTGCCATCACTCGTAGGAGTGAGATGCCTTAACAGCCCATGCTTTATTGTGAGGTCTTTGATGTGTGGGGGATGGACTTCATGGGTCCTTTCCCTCCTTCTTTTGGTTTTGTATATATTCTTTTGGCTGTAGATTATGTTTCAAAGTGGGTGGAAGCAATCCCCACTAGGACTAACGATGCTCAGATTGTTTCCAAATTTGTTAGGTCCAACATTTTTTGCAGGTTTGGCATACCCAAGGCCATCATCAGTGACCAGGGCACACACTTTTGTAACAGAACCATGGAGGTCTTACTCAGGAAATATGGGGTTGTACATAGAGTGTCCACTGCTTACCATCCCCAAACCAATGGCCAGGCAGAAATATCAAACAGGGAGATCAAGCAAATTCTAGAGAAGATGGTGCAGCCGAACAGAAGGGAATGGAGCCGCCGTCTGGAAGACGCACTGTGGGCCCAGAGGACTGCTTTTAAGACACCTATAGGAATGTCCCCCTTCCGGCTTGTATTTGGCAAGGCATGTCACCTCCCGGTGGAAATTGAGCATAGAGCATAGAGCATATTGGGCAGTAAAGAGTTGTAACTTGGACATGAAGAAATCTGGTGTTGAAAGAAAACTGCAGTTGCAGCAACTTGAGGAGCTTAGGCTTGAAGCCTATGAAAGCTCCAGGATGTATAAAGAGAAAACAAAACTTTTTCATGATAGAATGATTCTTAGGAAAGAATTTTTTGTGGGTCAGAAGGTCTTATTGTTTAACTCCCGCCTGAGATTGATGGCTGGGAAACTTAGGTCCAAATGGGATGGCCCCTTTGTTGTGACTAATGTGTTTCCTTATGGTGCAGTAGAGATTCAAAGTACAGGTACCAACAAGACCTTCAAGGTTAACGGGCAGAGGCTGAAGCCATTCCATGGTGTGGATGCTGGTATTCCAGTGGAAGTTAATGTTGAGGAGCTCTCCTTGGAAGCTCCAACCTATGCTGACACTTAATCAGGGAGTTTCTTTTCCTTTCCCTCACTCTGATTGTATAGTTCCGTTGTTCATTGGGGACAATGCTTGTTTTAAGTGTGGGGGAGGGAACTAGTTGTAGTTTTTCCTTTTCTTTGAATAAAGCTCCTGAATAATTTGAGAAGCTCAGGAGTATTTGTATGTTGAGTCTTTTGTTGGCAAGTTTATTGGATTTTGATTGATGTTGCACAGATTGCTTGCTTGATTGATATGTGATGATTCCCCCTAGGCTGAAAAAATTTTTGTTTTTGAAAAGTGATTCCCATGTGAAATTGAAAACTGAACTTTGGGATTTTGTTATGATGACATGACTTATGATAAGTTTGGGGTGATAGGGAGCACACACTAGGGATAGAATCTCTTTCAAACAATTTGCATGAATGTCCAGGTGAGGTTTTGAGCCTCCAACATGTTTTTGACTGTGTGAAAATCACTTTCAAGTTGCACTTTCTTGAATTTGATTGAATCTCTTTTTGGTTTGCATGATTATGTGTTTGCTTCAGATGATTTAGGCATTTTCTTTGTAAATAGCTACTTGGCCTGAATAAAACAATACCTAATGCATGTTCCCTAGTTAGCCCTTTGAGCCTTATTAGCCTGATTAATTCTTGATAACCTAATGTTATAAGCCCAAAAATCTGGAAAACCATGTTAACCGATCTTAGGATTAGGAGAGCATGTAATCTTAGAATGGGTGCAAGAACTAAGTTTGGGGTGGCTACAAGGTGTAATATGTTGTTGGGATTGGAAAAAAAAATACAATAAAAAGGTTGGAGCCAAAGGCTTGTAAAAAAAAATGTTGAAATAAAATGGCTGTAGTCACCCAAAGCATAAAGGAAAATGAAGAAAGGAACTTGAGAAGAATTTCAGAGTGTAAATAATGTTCATACTCTCTTAGTTCCTAGGGTCTTCAGCCTAGTTCCTTTTGTATATCCTACCCTTAGCCAGGCCCCATTACAACCCATAAAAGACCTTTTGATGTTGCTTGCATGTTTTCTGTGGGAACCATTTTGAGATGAAAATCAAATTTTTGGGAAGTGTTCTTGAAAAGTGAAACTGAGTGCAAGTTGTTAGCCTGACACAAACTGAGTGATTGAGTGATATACTAAATGCCCTTGTGAGAAAGGCAGTTGTTTGAAGTTGGTGATCTCCCTCTTGTGTGTAACTTAGATTCCCTTCTTAGATTAATGATTGTTTGATTGATGAAATTCTCAAATGTTTAGAATAAATGAATGTGGGGATTGCTCTGTTTGAAAAGGGGGGAAACAATGAAGAAAACTGTTTTGATGAAGTTGCTTCAATTTGTGCAATGTTGATTGGATCTTTTAAGCTTGCCAGGTCTTGAGTCTTTTGATTTTTGAGTCTTAGTTTGCTTGGGGACAAGCAAAGTTTAAGTTTGGGGTATTTTGATAAGCCTCTGGCTCATCTAGTTTTATGGCTAGTATGACCAGGGTTTTGTGCAAATTATATCCTATTTTCACCCAAATTAGATTAGATTGTCCTCAAGCAAGGTTTCGAGTCTCTAGAGTAGTTTTAGGTTAATTTAGCTAGTTTTGAGTCAAAATAATACACTTATGGTTATTTCCTTGTTTTCAGGTTAAGTAGAAGTTGAGAGAATAAAGAACAGGGGATTCGCCCCGCGAAAGCTATACTCGCCACGCGACCCGGCCCTGACTGTTCCAAGAAAATGCAAGGTCTCTGGTTCGCCCCGCGAAGAAGGTCTCGCCCCGCGAGTCTTGCAACCCTGAAAAGTCAGAGACGATCACGGCTTGCCTGTGTTGAAGGTCACTACCGTGGCAGTTTTGAAGTTGAAGAGTCTCGCCTCGCGAGCATCCATTCGCCTCGCGAGCCTGGAAGTCAGAGAGCATCACGGTTGGCCCCTGATGTCCATAACGGGCGTGACAAGAAGACTCTTCAGTTCCTCGCCTCGCGAAGGATTGTTAGCCCGCGAGAATACCAAAGGGTGCGGTGGCTGTTCACAAGAATCGCGTCGCGAGAGGCTTCGCCTCGCGAATAAGCTTAATTTCTGACTAGTATAAATTGATGTTCTAAACAGTTTGTAAAGACTTTGGCTTCTCCATTTTTCTGTTTTACATTTCTTCTTTGTGTGTGTTTTCGTTTTTGTTATGAAGAACTAAGTTTCTAGGATTGATCTATTGTAATTGATTTCCATACACTTGAGGTTCTTGTATTTCCCTGTTTTGTATGCTTTTCTCTCTTCAATGCCATGCTTTATATTTCTGTTTGCTTACTTCAGGAGTATACTGTATTGTGTTGATTTATTTCCGGTGATATCATGTTCCTATAATTAATCGCATCTGCTTAATTTGCGTGTGTACATTTCGTGTTCGCTTAGTTCACGAAGGGCTTAACCCCGTTTGCTTAATTCGGGAATAGGGACATGTATCTGTAGTAGTGGTTTTGCTTGTAAATTGTTGCTACAAGGGGGATTAGAATCTGCTTAGGGCTTGGAAATTGCATGAACCTATGATAGTTAGGAAATTGAGAACAATAGATCAATCTGTTTTTGGCCATTTGATAACCTCTTTGAACTGCCTGTTTTCAATTGCTCTGTTTTTATTATTCTGTTTTCTTTGATTGCATCTTAATCCAAACCCCCCCAAAAAAACTTATTTTAGTGGAAAATAACACTTTAAGAGTCCTTGAGAACGACATCCGAGTTGTCGCCATAAACTACATTTTTAAAACCCGCTCGTCCTTTTTGGTGCGTGCGCGACAACACGACCAGTTACCATTTCATGTGTTTGTCACAAATTACATATAGTTGGGCAGCCAACTTTTGGGCTTCCAAAACCAAACCATAACCCCCACTTAATTGGCCTAATTCATGACCTTAAACACTCACTTATTCCCACTTAACTCAGCCATCATAACATGAGTTAATTTGCCTAAAAATCCCTCATAATGTTGCCACCAAATCATTCAACTCAGCCATAAGACTATGACGGTTACGCCCCCCTCCTCTTGACTCTTTATCCCCCTAATTATGTGGTGGTTACACTTGCTTCTCACATTAAAAGTGTAACCCCCCATAATTAATACAATTTATCAAAATATCAGCATACTAGTTTAGGAGTTCTTATAGCATGCAAGCTTAAAATTCCTCCCACTAAGACACATACAAATTCGTTTTCCATCATGGATTACAAGTGGGTTGCCCCAAAAACATCACTTAGTAATTGGGCTCACTCATAAAACCCATTTACGCTTATTGAATTAAAAGAAAAATGGACTTGCATGCCCTCTTCATGCTTCTTGGGCTTGGATGAGCAAAGTTATTATCTTGAGCTCATTGTCTTCATTACTTGCATGTGCATTTGGGCTTATGTCCATTAAGAGAACCACCAATTGAGTTAGAGCTTCTTGGGCTTTCTTTGCTCTTGCTCTTGTCATTGGGCCACAAAGACCTTGAATAGCTTATTTTGAGATTAAAATAAAGGGAAGAAAAGAAACAAATGGATGGAGAATAGAGATGGTGATGGCGCCACAAACTAGAGAGTTTGATAAGCCAAGTGAGGTTCGCCACCACAATCGTGGATTCTTGATAAGAACAAGATGGCTCAACCAAGAACCAAAGAGAGACAATTCCCTCACAAATGGATTTAATCCAAATTCAACATCAAAGTTACCATTTCATGTGTTTGTCACAAATTACATATAGTTGGGCAGCCAACTTTTGGGCTTCCAAAACCAAACCATAACCCCCACTTAATTGGCCTAATTCATGACCTTAAACACTCACTTATTCCCACTTAACTCAGCCATCATAACATGAGTTAATTTGCCTAAAAATCCCTCATAATGTAGCCACCAAATCATTCAACTCAGCCATAAGACTATGAAGGTTACGCCCCCCTCTTCTTGACTCTTTATCCCCCTAATTATGTGGTGGTTACACTTGCTTCTCACAATAAAAGTGTAACCCCCCATAATTAATACAATTTATCAAAATATCAGCATACTAGTTTAGGAGTTCTTATAGCATGCAAGCTAAAAATTCCTCCCACTAAGACACATACAAATTCGTTTTCCATCATGGATTACAAGTGGGTTGCCCCAAAAACATCACTTAGTAATTGGGCTCACTCATAAAACCCATTTACACTTATTGAATTAAAAGAAAAATGGACTTGCATGCCCTCTTCATGCTTCTTGGGCTTGGATGAGCAAAGTTATTATCTTGGGCTCATTGTCTTCATTACTTGCATGTGCATTTGGGCTTATGTCCATTAAGAGAACCACCAATTGAGTTAGAGCTTCTTGGACTTTCTTTGCTCTTGCTCTTGTCATTGGGCCACCAAGACCTTGAATAGCTTCTTGATCCAAATCGGTCTCCATTGGGCTTACATCACAAGGGCAGCAGAGTATCTATATATTCAAAGAAAGATACAAGACATGTAATAAGCATAAAAAAGAATCTAGAGGGTGAGGGTAACATAACTACATAGGGGTCATAGTAAAGGTCTGGGTTATGCTGGATGAAAACAATAATGGGTGTGGAGAAGAAGAGTTCTCTACATGGGTTTGTTATGTGAGGTGGAGGTGGAGGGATGACAGACAAGTTACCAAACTTTGAGCAAGAAGATTCTGCAAGTTAGGCATAAAAAGACATTATAAAATGCCAGCTTGTTCTTTAGAGGTAGAATCCCTGTGAACAACATTGTACTGACATACATCAGACACCATAATTTACTTAGAAGTTTGTGTGGTATGGGAAGAGACAGGTGAAGGGGGTGGAGATACATGAGCTATGGGATTTAAGGAAAGAGTAAGAGGGGAGGAGACAAGTGAGGTAGAAATACCTTGAAGGATAGGTGAGGATGGTGAGGGTGAAGGCTCAGATGGAAGAACCACATGATTCTTTGACATCCCCGGTTTCTTCCTTGACTTGGGTGGATTTAAGGGACCCACCAAAGTGTAAACAATTGTTTATGCTCCAACAGACAAGTCTTCTTTAGCTGTAGCAGCAGTAGCAACTTCAACAGAAGGAACAACAGCAGTAGGTGTAGGCTCCTTTTCTTGGGTATCAAACCTAGAAGTAACTCTTTATTCTCCTTGGGCTTCTCTAAGGGCTTGGTCATCTGCTCCCCCTGAGTAGGTACTTCTTCTCTACTGGGTGCAGACAAGACTTGTGTGTCCATAGCAGAGGTCTTCTGCAGCTTCCTCTTCTTATCTGGTTGAGCAGACTTGAGACAACCCGATATCCCATTAAATAAAAACCTAATTAACTAGCCTTAATCGTGATATTAGCGTTAAGCGTATATACTGAAAACAATGAATGGATAAAAACTTTAAATATAAAGAACAAAATATAAACATCACACCATACATATATAGATACATAAATATAACATATCCCTGTACATGAGAACTGTGACACCCAACTACCCCGCATGTTATAAAGCATAAAAGATAAAGATAAAACATAAAACATACATCCTTTAATAAAAAGGTTCATGGGTAGAAAGGTCCCACAAGAACTAGTTCACAACGCGGAAAATAAAACATGTTTAAAACAATTAAAACATAACAAAGATAAACAACATAACCCAACCCCGATGTCACATGCAGAGCTGGTATAACCGTTCTGGAATAAAATCCTCGGAATACAACTAAAACTAACAAACTAACAGAAAGGGAAAAACCCTAACTATGAGTGGTGGCTCCTCAGAGTCACTCATCTCCCGACTGCTTGCGATTCTCTACAGGTGCCGATCAGGCCAAACAAACCAACAAACAACGGGGAGTAAGAATCATGCAAACATATACGGCATGGAGATATGAAGCAAGGTAAACAAACATCATAGCATCATTATAACATACATCATATATATATATATATATATATATATATATATATATATATATATATCAACATCATAAACATCAAGTATGCTCTGTAGTACAATGCAACGCTGCTCCACTACTCCAACTATGCATGTGGATCCAACTAACTCAGGATGAACGACTTCGGAGTTACATATCCGTATTGTCCATAAAAGCACCAACACCAGTAGTTCACGAAACCTTGGGGGAACCCCATGGATAGCCAATGCATCAAACCGTGGATGCCTCATCACGGGGGGCCATGGTCACCAAACCATCGGGTGACCTACCATGGAGGGCCAGATCACCGTACTCTCTGGCATCTCCCCTATGTCGAACCTCCCCCTCAACCATCAACTCCAATGATCTATGCATGGCAAACAACAAATAATCCTAACCACCTCCTTGCCCGGGCCAAAAAGCTCCCAAAACTTCAACATCAACTCAACGTGCTTGGGCCAATAAGCACCCAAGACTTCAACATCAACAACAACTTAGCCCAAACCGTGGGGTCAAGGTTCCCTTGGCCAAAAAACACCAAGGTACAACTCATCAAAGTGCGGTACCCCAACAGGTACCGGCTTAATCATCTCGACATATTTAATTATCTTTGTTAATCATTAACCCAGTTATGTAACCTTTATCTTTGATTAGTTATGTCAACTAGTCATTATTGGGGAAGATTAGGTTTAGAAACCCCCTTTAAGTCCTTTAATTCCATCTCTATCTGATAGGGGAGCACGGGCGTGCTCGTCCCCTACACGGCCGTGCTGGTCACATAAGTGAAGCACGATCGTGCTTCCATTCATGCACGGTCGAGCTCAGCAGCACGGTCGTGGTTCCTCTGCTGCATGACCGTGCTTAATGCACGGTCATTTACCAGAATTTAAACTGGGAGCACGGGCGTGCTCCCTATTTAGCACGGCCGTACTTAGTACACGACAGTACTGTTCTGGGCAGAGTCTCACATCAGATTTTATCCAATTATTAGGGTACAATAAACCTTTAATCTTAACTCGTTTTTAAGCATAATTAGCCAATTAATATTTTATCAACAAAACTCAACAATAACAGCCACCATCATCTCAACCAATCATCCATTATCATCATGCCAATCATATCATCAACATAACAACATATAGGCAACCAATCATGCACATAACATATGAAACATAATTCCAACTGCCAAGAACTTGTTATCCAACAGCCAATAAAACATATTAACTTATACATATATTCATACGAAACAACAACGGGGTTATGGGAACCCCTTTTACCTTGCGCTACCCCCAATGCCTAATGAATACACCCCCCTTCTCCCCATACCTGGATTGAAGGTAGCTCGAACAACGGTCCCAACAGCAAACTGGTCCCAACTCCGCAAGCCGCTTATCTCGGTACTAAGCCTTGGTCAACCAAAACATAAACTAATCAGTTTCCAAATCAGAACAAGAAAAGGAAACCTTAAAGGGAAGAGACCTTACCTATATATCAAGCACAAAAGAACACAAGCTCCCTACAGAAATCCAATACTCAAGAATCGCTCTGAATATGATGGAAATAGGGAACATAGCAGTGATAGCCGAAATAGGTCAGTAGCCACCAAAAGTAGGGTTGAAAAGTACAACCCTCGGGTTCTGTGCTTAAAATATATAGGCTGCACCTGAGCACGGTCATGCTTACTCTTGAGCACGGTCGTGCTCAGCTTAGCGTCACCGAGACACGATCAGCACATTGAGCATGGGCGTGTTCACTGTTGAGCACGGTCGTGCTCAACTTAAAAACTGAAACACATTTCAGCCTTTAAGCACGGGCGTGCTGGCTATTAAGCACGGGATTTCTCAACCACCAGAAAGGGATTTTTGAGCGAAAATCCCCACTAAGCCCTTAATCAACCAAACAATTTACCCAAAAGCACTTTAACAAAAAATCAAGGTGTTATGATTCCAACCCCCTTATAAAAATTTCGTCCTCAAAATTTCTACGTACCTCAAGCTAAAAGATGCGGGTACGCTTCCCTCATCTTGATCTCCAAATCCCAGGTAGCGCTTTCCTCAGTTGCCCCACTCCAAACCGCTTTGACCAATGGAATCTCCTTTCCCCTTAGCTGCTTCACCCACCTATCCTCGACTCGAAGGGGTAACATCTCAAACGTCAAGTTCTCTTTCAACTGTATCGTGTCAGGTACTATGACGTGACTAGGGTCATGGATATACCTTCTGAGTTGAGACACATGAAAAACATTATGGAGGTTTGACAAGAACGGTGGTAAGGCTATTTGGTAGGCGACTTCGCCGAATCTTTTGAGGATTTGGTAAGGACCAATGAATCTCGGAGTAAGTTTCCTCGTCTTCATCACTCTACCAACCCCAGTCATCGGGGTAACTCTCAAGAATACATGATCGCCTTCCTGGAATTTGAGAGGCTTCCTCCTTTTGTCATGATATCTCTTTTGCCTACTATGTTCCACTCTCATCTTTTCCTGAACCATCTTGATCTTCTCTGTTGTTTCCTGGACTATCTCTGGCCCTAGCACCACATTATCACTAGGTTCATTCCAACACAAGGGTGTCCTTCATCTCCTCCCGTAAAGAGCCTCATAAGGTGCCATCCCAATATTGGAATGGAAGCTGTTGTTGTAGGTGAACTCTATCAGGGACAAAAACTTGTCCCAAAAACCAGATTGTTCTAACACACAAGCCCTCAACAAGTCCTCTAAGGACTGGATGGCCCTTTTAGACTAACCATCCGTTTATGGGTGATAAGCTGAACTAAGCCTAAGCTTTGTTCCTAAAGCATGCTGCAAACTCTCCCAAAACCTGGAGGTAAACCTCGGGTCTCTGTCTGACACTATGCTAGAGGGTATACCATGAAGCCTAACTATCTCTTTGATGTACAGCTTAGCCAACTTCTCTAAAGGATACTCCATGTTCATAGGGATTAAATGGGCAGACTTAGTCAATCTATCCGCAACAACCCATATAGCCTTAAAACCAGCTAGAGTCCTAGGGAGTCCAGACACAAAATCCATGGAGATACTATCCCATTTCCATTCTGGGACACTCAAAGGTTACAACTTACTTGAAGGCTTTTGGTGTTCTATCTTGGCCTTCTGACAAACTAGGCATGCAAACACAAACTCGGCCACATCCTTTTTCATCCTAGGCCACCAAAACATCTTCTTAAGGTCATGATACATCTTGGTGGCACCTGGGTGCACACTCAGTCCACTCCTATGTCCTTCTTCAAGGATCAACTTTCTAAGCTCCGGAACGTCTGGTATACAGACTCTATCTTTGAACCTCAACGCTCCATCACTTCCTTCCTTAAAACTAAGGTCTCTACCCTGCGCAAGCAACTCACACTAGTCTAAGAGAAACTGGTCTATCTTTTAACCCTCGCTAACCTGATCCATCAAACTATTGGTAACCTTTAAGGTTCCAAGCCTAATGCTCTTAGGGGTAATTTCCCAATCTAAACTCAGGTCTCTAAACTCCTCAATCATATCTATCTCCCTAACCATCAAAGCGGAGACGTGCAAGGTTTTTCTACTTAAGGCATCGACCACTACATTGGGTTTTCCTGGGTGGTAGGTTAGATCAAACTCATAATCCTTTAAAAACTCCATCCACCTACGTGCCTCATATTCAACTCCTTTTGGTCAAATATATATTTTAGACTCTTATGACCGCTAAAGACCTCCAACTTCGCTCCATACAGGTAATGCCTACAAATCTTTAAGGTAAAAACCACAACTCCTAGCTCTAGGTCATGGGTAGGGTAGTTCTTCTCATGGGTTTTCAACTGTCTAGAAGCATAAGCAACTACCATACCATTCAGCATCAACACACCACCTAACCCTTGCTTAGAAGCATTGCAGTAAACTACGAATGGTTCACTGATCTGGTAAAACTAACACTAGTGCGGATGTCAACCTATCCTTATGAGTTTGGAAACTCTCTTCACACTTAGAGTCCCACACAAAAAATTGTCCCTTCTTTGTGAAATAGGTTAAGGGTAAAGGTATCTTAGAGAATCCTTCTATGAACCGCCTATAATACCCGGCTAGCCCCAAGAAACTCCTAATCTCAGTTACAGAGTTTGGCGCTTCCCACTGGAGCATTGTCTCTACCTTAGTTGGGTTACTGCTATGCCACCCTTAGAGATGACGTGTCCGAAGAAGCTCATTTTCTCAAACCAGAACTCACACTTCGACAACTTAGCGTACAACTGCTTTTACTTAAGGGTCTGCAAGATAACCCTCAGGTGCTCCTCATGTTCCTCCTTGTTCTTTGAGTACACTAAGATGTCATCTATAAACACCACCACAAACTTAGCCAAGTAAGGGTGAAAGGTCTTGTTCATGTAGCCCATGAAGACCGTAGGAGCATTAGTCACACCAAAAGGCATAACCAAGTACTCATAGTGACCATATCGCGTTCTAAACATAGTCTTCGGGATGTCCTCAGACTTAACCCGAATCTGATGGTACCCTGACCTCAAATCTATCTTAGAAAAGACGCAAGCACCCATCAACTGGTCCATGAGATCATCAATCTGAGGGAGGGGATACCAATTCTTTGTGGTCACCTTGTTGAGCTGCCGATAGTCGACACACAACCTCATACTATCATCCTTCTTTTTCACCAACAACACAGGTGCTCCCCACGAAGACACACTCGGCCAAATGAACTGCTTCTTCATCAGGTCCTCCAACTGTTCCTTTAACTTAGCTAGCTCTAGAGGAGACATTCTATAGGGTGTTATAGAGATTGGCCCGGTGCCAGGCACTCTGTCTATGGTGAACTCAACATCTCTATCTGGGGGTAAGTTATAAACATCCCCCGGAAACACTTCGGGAAAGTCCCGCACAACAAGCAAGCTAGCGACATCAGGAGGGCTGCTCTCTAATTCCAAAGAAGCTATCATCATATACACTTGAGCTTCATCTTTCATCGAAGGTTGGACTTGGCTGGCAGAGAGATGGTTCGGATTCTTAGAATCTGTTGGAGTTCCAAAAATCAGGGTTTTATCAAAACAGTTCAGAAGGACGTGGTTGGAAGATAACCAGTCCATGCCAAGATTGATATCAAGGTCTTTCAGGGGTAAACATACAAGATCAGCAACAAAAGTATTCCCATCAATAACAATATGACAGTTCTTGCATGCATAAGAAATGGAAACAGGTTTATTTGTGGGTGTAGACACAAGCAAATCAAACTCAAGAAAGGTAACAGACAACTTAAGACTCTTGACCCTATCATGCGATATAAACGAGTGAGTAGCACCCGAATCATACAATACAGTCAATTGAGTTCCATCAATAAAACATGTACCTTCAATCAAGTCATCGGACTCGGAGGCTTCGGCTCCACTAAGAGTAAAGACTCTTCCAGTAGTCTTCATCTGTTGGCCTGAGACTTCTGATTCTTGCTACCGCTGGGAGGCTCTGCTTTGGCTCCCTCACACTCACGGCTGATGTGACCCGACTTGCCACACATGAAGGAAATCACAGCTGATTCCTTGTACCGAGAAGAAAAGTGATACGGTGTGCCACACTTGCCACACCTCATGGGTCTAGAGGCATTAAAGAACCCACCCCTAAACATATCCTGCTGAAACTGTGGCTTCTTGCCACTCTGCTTGAAAGCCCTGCCGGTCGGAGCATAACGTTGTTTACCTTTGTCTCTCTGATCGGTCCTCTTGTCGCTCTGACTATCCGATCCTTTGGAACTGGCAACCTTGAACTGACTAGCATCCTCATAAATCCTGCACTTGTTGACCAAGACTGGGAAGACTCCGATCTCCTGGTAGCTGATCGCCTGCTTGATCTTGTGGTTAAGTCCAGCCTCAAACTGAACGCACTTGGAACGCTCATCCGTATTATGCTGGTACGGAGTGTAATACCTTACCAGTTCCTCATACTTGGCAACATAGTCACCAACTAACGTAGATCCCTGCCTCAAGGCCAAGAACTCCATCTCTTTCTTGCCCTTGATATCCGCTGGAAAGTATTTCTCCGGAAACCTCTGCCTGAACTCAGCCCATGTAATTGCTATGCCCTCAGCCTGCATCCTCTGCCTGCAATTTTCCAACCAAAGCTCTGCCTCCTTAGTCAGCATGAAGGTAGCAAAGATGAGCTTCTCCCGATCGTTGCAATCCATCGCTCGGAAGATCTTCTCAGTCTCCCTTGACCATAGCAATGCTCATTCCGGATCATACGCTCCCTTGAACGACGAAGGGTTGTTCCTCTGGAACTTATCCAGTCCCTGGAACTCAGCTGGCCCACCATTGTAGTTGTTAAGGTTGACCTGTCCGATAGCATTGGCAAGAAGTGCCAACGCGTCCGCAATTGCCTGATCATTGCGTCGTCTACCTGCCATGAGTTCTGGTTCACGTCCAACGCAACTCTTAGATACAGAAACTTAAGCGGGTAAAAGCTACAGGCAACTAAATTAAAGCTTCATTGTCTATAACAAGTATAGTCAATTCAAACTAGAGCACACAACAGACTCACAACAGACTCATACCACGGCCTGATAGGACAAACCTGCTCTGAAACGACTAAATGTGACACCCAACTACCCCGCATGTTATAAAGCATAAAAGATAAAGATAAAGATAAAACATAAAACATACATCCTTTAATAAAAAGGTTCATGGGTAGAAAGGTCCCACATGAACTAGTTCACAACGCGGAAAATAAAACATGTTTAATACAATTAAAACCTAACAAAGATAAACAATATAAACCAACCCCGGTGTCACATACAGAGCTGGTATAACTGTTCCGGAATAAAATCCTCGGAATACAATTGAAACTAAAAAACTAACTGAAAGGGAAAAACCCTAACTATGAGTGGTGGCTACTCAGAGTCACTCCTCTCCCGATTGCTCGTCATTCTCTGCAAGGTGCCAGCCAAGCCAAACAAACAAACAAACAATGGGGAGTAAGAATCATGTAAACATATACGACATGGAGATAGGAAGCAAGGTAAACAAACATCATATCTTAATCATAACATACATCAGTATATATATATATATATATATATATATATATATATATATATATATATATATATATCAACATCATCAACATCAAGTATGCTATGTAGTGCAATGCAATGCTACTCGACTACTCCAACTATGCATGTGGATCCAACTAACTCAGGATGAACGACTTCGGAGTTACTTATCTGTATTGGCCATAAAAGCACCAACACCGGCAATTCACCAAACCTTGGGTGAAGCCCATGAATAGCCAATGCATCAAACCGTGGATGCCTCATCATGGGGGACCGCAGTCACCAAACCATCGGGTGACCTACCGTGGATGACCAGATCGCCGTACTCTCAGGTGATCTCCCCTATGTTGAACTTCCCCCTCAACCATCAACTCCAATGCTCTATGCATGACAAACAACAAACAATCCCAACCACCTCCTTGCCCGGGCCAAAAAGCTCCCAGGACTTCAACATCAACTCAACGTGCTTGGGCAAATAAGTACCCAAGACTTCAACATCAACAACACCTTAGACCCAAACCGGGGGGTCAAGGTTCCCTTGGCCAAAAAGCACTAAGGTACAACTCATCAACGTGCGGTACCCCAACGGCCGTGCTGGTCACATAAGTGAAGCACGATCGTGCTTCCATTCATGCACGGGTGTTCTTCCTCTGCTGCACGATCATGCTTAATGCGCGGCCATTTCCAGAATTCAATCCGTGAGCACGGGCGTGCTCCCTGTTCAGCACGGCCATGCTTAGTGCACGACAGTACTGTTCTGGGCAGAGTCTCACATCAAATTCTAACCAGTTATTAAGGTACAATAGACCTTTAATCTTAACTCGTTTTTAAGCCTAATTAGTCAATTAATATTTTATCAACAAAACTCAACAATAACAACCACCATCATCTAAACCAATCATCCATTATCATCGTGCCAATCATTCCATCAACAAAGTAACATATATGCAAACAATCATGCACATAACATATGAAACATAATTCCAACTGCCAAGAACATGTTATCCAACAGCCAATAAAACATATTAACTTATACATACATTCATACAAAACAACAACGGGGTTAAGGGAACCCCCTTTACCTTACGCTACCCCCAATACTAAGCCATGGTCAACCAAAACATGAACTAATCAGTTTTCAAATCAGAACAAGAAAAGGAAACCTTAAAGGGAAGAGACCTTACCTATATATCAAGCACAGATGGACACAAGCTCCCTACAGAAATCCAATACTCAAGAATCGCTTTGAATATGATGGAAATAGGGAACGTAGCAGTGACAGTCGAAATAGGTCAGCAGCCACCAAAATTAGGGTTGAAAAGTACAATCCTCGGGTTTTGTGCTTAAAATATATAGGCTGCACCTGAGCACGGTTGTGCTTACCCTTGAGCACGGTCGTGCTCAACTTAGCGTCATTGAGACGCGATCAGCACATTGAACATGGGCGTGCTCACTGTTGAGAACGGTCGTGCTCAACTTAAAAACTGAAACACACTTCCGCCTTTAAGCACGGGCGTGTTGGCTATTGAGCACGGGTGTGCTCGACCACCAGAAAGGGACTTTTGAGACAAAATCCCCACTAAGCCCTTTATCAACCAAACAACTTACCCAAAAGCACTTAAACGAAAAAGCATGGTGTTACAAGTACTGTCTAGGGCAGCCCATCAGTAGGGTCCTTTATAGGTACAAACCATATATACATATACATATACATATATATATATATATATATATATATATATATATATATATATATATATATGTAAAGTACATAAAAAGATCTGAAAGAAAAGAGATAAGCTCACCATCACTTCACACCCCGCCTCTCTCAAAGTATATCAAAACTAGGCTCATGCTCACCACCTATATAAACATATTGTATGCACTGGCCAAACTCTAGGGTGAATGATGTGATCAAGGATTGATCACTAAACATTTGAGGATCTTTCTTTGATTTCAAGTGCTATGAATTCAAGATCAAACACAAACTAGAACAATAGAATGAAGATTGATTCTTAACTGAGAATCAAGAGAAACAAAAAGGAGTAGAAGAGCACAATTATATATGAATTGAAATGACAAGAAGAAGAATTAAAGTGCAGAATTTAAATTGCAATAATTAAAGATCAAAGAAAGTAGAAAATGGAATAGGAAGAAGAGGAAAGGGAAGGCGCCACAAATGCATTCTTCTTGGAGAAGAGGATTGAATTTGATAAGCTAAGGGAATACTCACCACTTGAATAATGATATTCAAGATAAGAATCAAAAGTTCAATTCATGAACCAAGAAGAGGAGAACTCTCAACTCTGTCTAGCAATCTCAAGTGTGAGAAAACTCAAATGTATTCAAACTTATAAAATGAATTACATGAGGTTTATTTATAGGCTCATCCTACTTGAGGTGCAAGCTAGACTAACTTGAAGTGCAAGTTACTCAAACTTGAGGAGCAAGTAGCGCCTTTTTACCTCATCTACCCATGTGTGGGATTTTGTTTGGACCTAATGCATCCTATTTAGATGCTAATGACCCAATAGGCCCAATTCCTAAACTAGGCTTAAGTGATTTTGTGAATAAGCACTTCTGTTACATAAATTTTAATCTATACAAAGGTCCTAGTTCCTATATTTATTACATGAATTCTAATGTATACAAAGGTCCTAGGTCCTATCCATAACTAGGAGGTCAATGGCTCAATGCATAAGAGGTTCAAAGTGATGCCCTCTTCATGAAGTTGCCTATGAGACAAGTGATTGACCACCATCTTCTTGAGTGTGTCTTCGACTCTTCTAAGTCTTGCCCTGTCATAGGTCCATACAAGTCTTCAATGCTAGGTCCTTGGCTTTGTGTGTCCATGCCCACATCATTGGATGACTAGAACTACCCTGACTCTCCCCGCGTTCTCCTCTACCTCTCTGCTATGGTGGTCTAGATGGTCTTGAAGCAGCTGCACCACTACTGCTGAAAATACTCCCACGTGGACGATGCTGGAATCGTCTCCGATAGTGAGTGCTTTGACGTGCAGGGTCTTGATGTACCTCTGGAGCCGGAACTACATGTGGAACAACCATATCTAAGCCTGGTTCTACCCATTGATAAAGCGGTGGTATAGGTGGCATGGGTGGTGGGAAGTGAACTGGAAACGGAAATGTTTGGCCAAGATGGAATGTCCCGACGAAGTCAAAATGTGGTCTGTCTCCTAACCTAGCATATACTGAAATGGGACCGGGATATACAACGAAGCGAGTGACCGAGTCTATGAGCCACCTATTCTCATCCAGAAACTCAAACTCTAGGGTCCTCATCAATGGGATCCCCGCTGGGCTAGTCATCCAAGGATGATCAAAATGCGGCAGCCTACTGCTCTGAGTCTGCCTCGCAAATCAAGAATAAAACATATATAGAAAGAAGTCGGGAGATAAGAAATGTGCTATCACCATAAGCGGAAAAGGATGCATAACATATATACAATAAAGGCAAACAGAAATGCATCACACATAAACAACAACCATCCTCGGGACATGTTATCATCCTCTACCCTTCGCGCTCATGCAACTGATCCTGTATACTGACGTTGCCACCACACAATCCTGTCACACATCCTTCGTCTGGTTAGGGATATTAGTCAGTCGTCCAAGGGGCTCGTCCATAACGCCGATACACACCCCAGTTCCCGCTAGGATGCTCATTCAAAGAATCACACTATTCCCCCATTCCCGTCCGAGAATAGCTGTACAGTATAACACCAGTGCACACCCCAGTTCCCTCTAGGGCGCTCATTGAAATAATGACATTATTCCCCCATTCCCGTTAGGGAATAACTGCACAATATAATAGAATATTTGACGGCTCAGCAAGGACTACAGTAATATCACGGTCGTCTTCCTCGAACCTCATCGTCCGCATGGCACTCACCTATGACATTTTGTATCCATAATCGAATACTATGACCTCGTATGGTCCACCCACACGGCTGTGAACAACACCATGCATCTATATGAGTCTCGCCGCCTCGTATCGGGTCATAACCTAGTGCCTCAACACCTTTTGTCATTATCTCAATCTCATATATCAAGTCACATCTTATCATTAATCTCATCACAATACAATATTAATTAATCGATTAGGTTAGGCACGAGTAAGTCATACGTCACACGCTCTTCACATGCATCGCTCCAAAATATCATATATCAATGCCTAGGAACCAACTAAGCATGTTATTGCAAACAAGGCATATTATCACATCAAGCACGTTAACATTAATAAAATAATAATAAAATATTTAAATAAACTTAATTAACCAAATATAACATATTATCACCAACAACACACAACAAGCAGCTTAATAGGCAAAATCATGCAACCTCGAATATCATAAATTTAACCTAACAGTGATAAACCTACAATCTCCATATCATCATTGGTACCACCAAGTAGTCGCCAATGTGATATTGACATTGTCAATTATTTGCCCGCCTTACCCCATTATTGTAAAATATGCTACATAGCCATTTCTGACAATAGGTGGTTTCCTTCTCCCACCTAAGATGCCATGTCCAGAAATAGCACCCCCAATGCTCCAAAAAGTCACCTAATGCATATTCATGAAGCACGTGTTATGGATAACCCTAATATGAAGACGAGATTCGGAACCGATAAACGAATAAAAAGAAAACCTAAATACTGTCATCGACGACATGTCGACATAAAATGGACATAGGTTTACCTTAGCTTAGATGAGAAAAGAAAGCTAGGATTAAGAAGGGGTCGCTGCCACGATCACGGCGGTGTAGTCAGAATCTCGATAGGACGAACAAATTGCTCGAACTCTCAACCGGAAGTCCCACTCTCTCTGCCTTCTTCCCTTCTCTAACTCTCTTTTTGGTTCTGTTTGCGCAGGGTGAAATTCTTTCACCCTTGATCACCCCCCCCCCCCCCCTTTTTTGAAAATTTACCTGGCCACACTAGAGCGTGAGGACGGCCACGCTCGAACAAATTGCTCTGAACTCTCAACCATGGAGTCCCGACTGCTCCTCTGCTTTTCTGCCACGCTCGAACTCTCTTTTGGTTCTGTTGCCAGGTGAAATTCTTTCACTTTTAACATGCTTACCCCTCCCTTTTATTTAAATTTTTTGCCGGCCACACTTTCGAGGTCGAGGTATATTTAACTACGAGTTATCTTGTATTTTAATTAAAAAAATACTTTTTAAATCTACATGTCTATTACACAAATCTATCTTTTCACAAGAAGGATTACAAACCACCGAGCCAGACTTAATTAAAAATAAAATTTCTAAACGTCTACCTATTTCCACCTTGGACACTACCGATTGTCCTCTTTGTGATTCTCTTCATCTTCACCAAGATCTTTTTTTTCTTCATCTTCATTGGGATCTATCTTTTCCATTGATCCAAGGTATCTGAGGGAAATAGAAGAGAGGATGGTAGAGAAAAGAGACAACAGAAATAGTATGGGTGAGAATCTCGCTGATTCACTTGGTAGGGTAAAGCCCTCGGTGTGCTTTGTCCTCACTCATACATCGTCAAACACACGCAACACAGACAATCAACAAGCTTATCAAATCACGAGTCACAACCATTACTTATACCCTAAGTCACATTATGCAACTATATGTATGCATTGAAGTTGACACAGGGAAACATAAGAATGGGGGGTTGAATTTTGTTTCTTAACAGTTTTTCGAAAAAGCCTTTTCTCAAACCTTTTACAAGCAAATAAAAAGAAACAACGCACAAACAGGAAACCTTTTTAAAATATTAACACACTCAGATTCAAAAACTCCACAGTTAGTATAACAAATGACGGTAAAAGATAAGGGTTAGAAGAATCACACAAGGGTTTTATCCTGGTTCATTCTCTTCCAACCAAGAGCTTCGTCCAGTCCCTTCTACCTAAAGGTTTTATCCACTATTTTCCAAATAGATTACAAGTATTCAAGACCTCTTCAGGCTACAAGTATTCTTTCTCTACCAAGCCTCTTCAGGCTCTAACTATAACAAAGAGATTAACATATTTGATCTAAGAACTCACTATGTGTGAGAATATGAAAGTTTAAGATCAGCAAGCTTTAAAAGTAAACTTGTTTTACAATTTCAGTAGCGTTTTTGCACTTTTATATTAGAGATTGTATATCTTGTTCTTGTTGAATTTCTTAAAGTATTTGTAGATGAAGTGCTTCTGTCTTGATCTTCTTCAACGGTCTTCAATTTGTATCCGTTTAGACTTAGCACTAAATGCTTGGATCCGTTGAAACTAATATCTTGATATGCTTCACTTGAGAAGTTCTTTTGTTTATCAGAGGAATGCTCAAAGTAGAGTTGTCACTTCTCTGTTGTACCAAAGGCTGCTTTCTGACTTTGCTTCTTTGTACTTGACTTGATCTTTACAGCAATGTAATTGATAGAGTACAAAGGTTTACAATTTCGATGGTACTGTGTTCTTTTGTCCAAGAGACAAAGAGTTTAACAATAGAAGCAGTAAGGGTAAAAAGACATATATTCTTTTGAATTAAATAAGGAATCATTTGAAATAAATACACTTAAGCTTAGACGGGTTCACGATTTAAAACTAGTGGATGTGCAGGTCTTCGGACGTGCAAGATTATCTTATCAGTGAGACGGGCTCGTCTACTGATAATGCATCTAGATATTTTTGTCTAGTTCCAAGTATTGGACTTGCTATACTCAAGAGCTCGTCTACTGACGTGGCGTCTAGTGAGACTACTCGTCTATCAAGTCTTTCGACTTGTTATATTTCTGAAAATTATTTCATTGTCTCGTCTGCTTGATTATAGTTAGAATTAGATATTCGTCTACCTTAGCCAATTTTAAGACCTCGTCTAAACATAAACTTTAACATATTCAGAGATATTACCAGGAGTTGCAAACTCGTCTAGAGGATCAAAATATAATATGATAGATTCCATACTTAGTTTTAAGTTCCTCTGACTAGTATAATTCAAACAGTCCCTGCACTCTTATAACAAACAAATTAGATCTTTGACAACACTTTACCATACAAATTTAACCTTTTTGTTAACAACAAAAGTTAAGATATTATTTAATCCAAAACCACTTTGGTTCTAACAATCTCCCCCTTTTTGATGATGACAAAAACTAATAAAATTTGAGTAAGCAAAGTGTAAGAGAGCTACAGAGCTCCCCCTGAGACAAAGCATTCAAACTTAAAATAAAACAGATAATCAGCAGCACATATCAGATTATTTAAGCATTGACTTAGTCATATTCAAAGCATAGAATCAGTGTATAGAAGAATTTAGCAGAGATATATCAAAATCAGCAAAGCAGATAAAGTATCCAAACACATCAAACCAAGGTATGCAACAAAACAGTATGCATGTGAAAGCAGATATGTATGTCCAAAAACTGACTTTATATAAATTTAATTCTCAAATATCATTTCTCCCCCTTTTTTGTCATCAGACAAAAAAGAAACAGGAATGGACCATCATTGTCAGTTTAAAGAGATAAACAAAACTAAGAAGAGGGAGGAGGTGGTTGAGGTGGGTTTTGATTTGGTGGAGGTGGAGGAGGTTGAACTTGTAGATTATGACTCTGTTGGAAAATTGTGAGAATGCTCATCATCTGATTTATCATCACATTTGTAGGAACTAAAGATTCTGCAACTTGTTGCTTGACCTGTTCCTTTACTTCAACTTTTACTCTCTCCTCTATTATCTTTCCTATAATCTCTTCAAAATTTTGTGGTAGTGAAGGTCTTGAGCTTTCAGCACTATCATGAGCATTTACTTGACCTTCAAAGGTGCTTAGTGCGCTAGAATGTTGAGGTTGGTCATTTGGATGGATAACTACCAGAGTCAGTGGTTGAGATGAGTGCTTTCCAGAAGTACTTTGTCTTGGAGCAGACTCAGCAACTTCCTCATACCCAGTTACTGGTTGAACAATGTGAACATTCATATATGGTCCTTCAACTATAATCTCTTCTTCAGTGTGCTCAGAAGAAGAAACTGAGTCTTCATAAGATTGTGGAGATGAAGCAAGAGTGAGCATAGGAGGAGGCAACTCTGGAGCCCAGTGAACAGGGTCCTCTTCATAAATAGGACTGATGAGAGGAATTCTGAGAGTTTCCTCATGAATGTAAAATCTAACTCTGGAAAGACCACACTTTCCTCTTACTTTAGAAGTTTTTCTCTTATCTTGATTACTCAGTCAAGAGGATGATGCTTCCTTAGTACAAGCAATCATATGATGTCTCCAGAAATCAACTGCAGTATCTTTAAGAATTTCCTCAACAGGTTGTACATCCAGAAATCTATTAGATTCTGATCAATAGAGGCTTCAGATTCTATGATCATACAGGATTTGTCAGCTGGCATCTTGGCAGTACTTCTTTGCTTTTTCAAATCCTTATCCTTGTTCAAGTCTATCATAGGTAGTCTTGGACAAATCATGTAAGGTCTTACTCCAATTCTTGTGTTCTTCAAAGTGTGAAACAGCCAGGTTGGTAGAACAAAATTTACAGCTCTAATGTACCTAGGCAGTTCAAACTCAGCCTTCAAATGAGCATACATGATGTGATCCACAACATCAGTAGATTTCCCATATTCTCTTGGATACACAAAGGTCTTTCATTTAGTGTTTCTGTCCAAGATGAATTGAGGTCTCCCATAGGTTCTTGACCTTCTGTACTCATATGACTTAGCTTTGGCTTTGTAAGGATCTTGAGTCCAATCAGGTATTATGTGCCTATCAAAACCTTCTGTGAATGGTTTGAAGGGAGGGAATTTGATGAGATTAGGGTAGATCTTTCTTGGTGGGAATTTCTATAGTGGAAGGTGAAAAAGGGCAGGTCCAATATGGTTGTACAGGGTGGGTGGGAGTGGGTAAGTCTGTACATAAGGAATGGGTGCATGCCATGGAGTGTATGTAGTTTCAGGTTCATACTCATACTCAGGTAGAGGGTAGAATGGTCTGGTTGATTTAGGTTCAGGTTCATGTTTATGGTAGAGTATTCTCCAGTCACTTTTGACTTTGGCCCAGCTTTCAGCTTTGCCATCATAGAGAACTGAAGGGTTAGTGTAGGGAAAGACAATCTTGGGTAATTTGGGAAAGGGGGCACCAGGGTTAATTCCTACAACATCTGGTTGATTGAGCCAGGGATCATCTACTGGAATGATTGGTTGAAATTGTGGTCTGGTTGGAGATGTTTGTAGTAGTGAGTGGACAAGGGATTGGATAGGTGAGGTTATTTGTTGTTGTTGTGAGGCTTGTGAGGGTTGTGTTGATGGTAGTGTGGGAATTTACACATCATGGTGAGGTGAAGGTGGTAACACAGAATCAGGTGTAGTAGTAACATTATCCCTATGTTCTAAGCTTTCTACCAAGGCATCTACTGCTAATTGAACAAGATCATTAGCAGGGATGTTTACCTCAGAAGTCACAATGGACTTGACTTTCCTTGGAGGTTGCTTTCTGGGTTGTGTTGGAACAACAGCAGCAGTTCTCTGTTTCTTCAACACAGCACTAATGGGGACATTGTCCTCATCATCTTCTTCTTCATTGTGGGACAGGATAACCTTCCTTGTCCTTTTTTGATTAGTTTGATTGAGGTGCAGCAGCAGAGGGTTCCCTAAAGACAATGCCAACAATAGGCCTCTTGGCAGCAGGCTTTTTGGCCAAGGTTGTTTTTCTTCTTACTGATTTTATTTTCTGACCAAGTGTATCAGTATTGTTGAGTTTTATTGGTTCCTCCTTAATCTTCAGCATCTCTTCTTCTTTAGCCATAGCAACTTGAATGTAGGTGCTGAGATTCATGTTCGATATATTAATCTTCCCAAAATCAGTAGGAGACATACCCTTCTCAGTTAGAGTACTTACTTGCTCTTCAGGAGACTTGGCAGCAAGATGCTAAACTCAATGACTTAGAGATTTTGATATATGACAAATACAACTTAATGTGTATGCAAGTGTTTTTAGTGTCAAAATGTAAAGACAGGTATCAAGCAATACTCAACAAGTTCAGTGAGAAATCAAAGGAGAATATTCAAGGAAGAACTTGGAGGAATCAAAGAGCAAAGACGAAGATAAAGGAATCATCAAGACAGGAGCTTAAGGAGAAATTAGATGTAAGTCTTAGATGATCTGTAAGAGATGAAATCTCTTATTCACAAATAGCTCAATTAAAAAGATGCATGAAGAAAATCATTTTTCATAACCTGCATTAAAAGGAATAAGTTTTCGTAAATGAAAATGATTTTTGGAAATAAGATTTCAAAAGCGCTCGTCCAACACTAGAATAATATAAGCGCTCATCCAACACCGGAATAATATAAGCGCTCGTCCAACAATGAGAATAGTAAAAGCCTGCATCCAAGAAAGTGATAAAAGCGGGCGTCCAACACAAGTGATAAAAGCGGGCGTCCAACACAAGTGATAAAAGCGGGCGTCCAATAAAGTGACAGAAGTTCACGTCTACTAAAGTGACAGAAGCTTACGTCTACTAAAGTGACAGAAGTGCTCGTCCACTAAAGTAATACAAGCACTTGTCTAGTAGTTGGAGCACGTCCAATTACTTTGTGTTAGTACTCCCGTCTGCTGATGTGGCAAATGGATGCTGCTATTTTTTCAAGATGGACGCGGCTATTTTTTAAGATGGACGCGGCTATTTTTTAAGATAGACGCGGCTATTTTTCCAAATTATGGACGCGAATTCTACAATAACAATCAGAATCTTATTTCAAGAACGAGAATCAAGAAAACAGATTCTGTTAAATCAGATCCAAATCTGTTTTGATTGATCCCAATGACTATAACTTGTTTTCTATATAAAGATGGATCAAAGGAACACTTTTATATAACAATAACAACAACGAATAACAACAGAATTATAACAATACACATATCATTCATCATCTTCCTTGAGCTTACTGAGAAAAGAGTGTTTCAATACTCATAAGTACTTCAATTTGTTTATCTGACTATTGAGAGTTAGGAATAAACTTTTGTTTTACATATCGATTGTAAAGAGAGAGGGAGTCTCTCTGAGTGATTAGGGTGAGGTATCCCTAAGGTTGAACATTGAGGCTCTTCACAAGTGTGTGGTAACTCGAGGTGAAGGAGTGCTCTGTGGTGTGAAGGATTTTCAGGCTACCTGGTAAAGCTTGTGTGTCAGTGTTTGAAATCCCACAGGTGGAGTGGGGACTGGATGTAGGTCACAGTGGTGGTGACTGAACCAGGATAAATCTGGTTGTGTGTTATCTCTAAACTCAAACTCCTTACTTTCTGTTTATGTTCAAGAACCTGCAACTTTGATGTTTAAAGTTCAATATAATTTCTATTCTTGATCCGTATAAACTGCATTTTGTTATTACTGAGTTATTAAACCTGAACCTATTCTGAATCTTTCTGAATTAATATTTCTTATCCTCATCACCTTCTATTCAAGATTTTATACAAACCCTTCATCGATTTTATAAAAGATCCTGAGAACACTAATCTGCAACTCTGATTTATAAAGCTTTGTGAAAAAGTTTTAAGAGGGAAATATTTTTTGAAAACTCAATCCCCCCCCCCTCTTGAGTCGTTGAAGCCAAAACAACAATTGGCATCAGAGCTAAACTCTTAAGTTTGGCTTAACAGCTATAAGAGTATGGCTTACAATAACTGTTTAAATGAATGGGCTTCCCTTGCACGCCCGTCTGCCTTCAATGGATCTGAGTATATCTATTGGAAGGAAAGAATGGTAATCTTTCTTGAGGCAGCAGGTGTTGACATATGGGATGCAGTAGAAAATGGACCATTTGTCCCCTCTACTATAGATGCTAATGGTGCTCTAAGAAATAAGCCTAAAACTGAATGGAATGAGGATGATAAGAAAACAATTCAATATAATGCACGTGCTAAGAATATTATAACATCTGCTTTAAGCCGTGATGAATTTTTCAGGGTTTCAAATTGCAAATCAGCAAAGGAGATGTGGGATACATTGCAAGTAACACATGAAGGAACCTCAGATGTCAAAAGAGCAAGAATGAACACCCTCACACAAGAGTATGAGCTGTTCATAATGAATCGAGGAGAACCTATGACTGAAATGAAAAAGATAAAATTAACAAAGTAATGAGATGCTTGAGAAGAGAATGGCAACCTAAAGTCACTGCAATCTCAGAATCCAGAGATCTCTCATCAATGACCATTGCCACACTGTTTGGAAAATTGCAAGAACATGAATTGGAGTTGAACAGACTAAATGAGAGTGAAGAAACTGATAAAAGAAATAAGGGATTGGCTCTGAAATCACAAGTCAGAGAAGCAGAAGACAGTGATGATGATGATTCATCACAAGAGGCAGAATCTGAAGAAGAGATGAGGTTGCTAGTTAGAAAATTCAAGAACTTCCTAAAGAAGAAAGGCAACTTCAAAAGAAAGCCATCCATTTCTCAAAGGAGAAATTTCAACAAAGGTGGCAACTCTTCCAACAACATCACATGCTATGAATGTGGAAAGATTGGCCACATGAAGCTTGACTGTCCAAAGCTACAAAAGAAGGACAAAACTGAAAAACTTAACTCAAAGGACAATAAGTGGAGAAAGCCAAGAAAGGCCTACATTGCTTGGGATGATAATGATGTAGATTCCACTGAAGAATCTGAATCTGAGGAGGCAAACTTGTGCTAAATGGCCAGCAATGACAGTGATTCAGAAAGTGAAGTAAGTTCTGATTATCAACCTTCTTATGATGAATTACAAAATACTTTTGAAGAACTTCATAAAGAATCCATTAGACTTTCTAGATTGCTAACTAAGTCTAAGAAAACCATCACATGCTTAGAGGAGAAAACTTCTGTTTTAAACAAAGAGGTAGATCAATTAAAAACAGAAAATTGTGCTTTAAAAGAAAAACTAGCTACTGTTTTAGATGCACCTATATGTGATAAATGTCCTAAGTTGGAGAAACATATAAATCATTTGAATGGTGATCTATCTAGAATTACTAGTGATAAAGAAATCTGGAATGCATCTAGCTGTACATTGACAAAAGAAGTTGAAAAACTGAAAAATGACTTAGCCGAGTTCATAAATGGTAGCGATAATTTGGATGCATTGTTAGGACATCAAAAATGTGTTTATGATAAGGCTGGAATAGGCTATACACCAAAGATACATGAGAAATCTTTCAAGAAATTTTTTGCTGCACCAATGACATCAAACACACAATTAGTTAAATGCTATATCTGTGCTAGAAAAGGTCACACAGCATCTACATGTGATTACAGGAAATCTACTTATAATGAGTCTAAGTATATATGGGTTCCTAAATGAACTATTGCTGCAACTTACTCAAAAGGACCCAAACAGATTTGGGTACCTAAAACAAAAACATGATTATGTTTTGTAGGTGTGTTGGAAAGCCAAGAATGTGAAATGGTATCTTGACAGTGGTTGTTCCAAGCACATGACTGGAGACAAAAGCAAGTTCATTTCCTTTACCCCCAAGTCGAGTGGTAGTGTTACCTATGGAGACAATAATAAAGGGAGAATACTTGGCATTTGCAACATTGGAAGTGACTTAACAAAAATCATTAAGGATGTACTATATGTTGAGGGACTGAAACATAACCTGTTAAGTATCAGTCAACTATGTGACAAAGACTTCAAGGTAAAATTCAATTCCAATAGTTTCTTAATAGAAAATCGGCATGATGAAAATTTGAAATTAATTGGACATAGTACAGATAACATCTATATGCTTGATTTAGAAAATATCTCTTCAAATACTGCATGCTGTCTTATTTCAAAAGAAGAAGATAATTGGCTTTGGCATAGAAGAATTGCACACATTCACATGAACCACTTGAATAAACTGATTCGTAAAGATCTTATAGTTGGCTTGCCTAAACTAAAATTTGTGAAAGATGGACTATGTGATGCATGTCAAAAAGGAAAGCAAGTTAATGTCTCTTTTAAACCAAAGAACACTGTTTCAACAACTAGACCCTTGTAACTTTTACACATGGATTTATTTGGTCCGTCTAGAACCAAAAGCTTTGGTGGTAACTTGTATGCATAGGTAATAGTAGATGACTACTCTAGATATACATGGACATATTTTCTATCTCATAAGAGTGATTCATTTGCTGCATTTAAGGAAATGGCAAAAATAGTGCAAAATGAAAAGGACATGAAAATTGTTTCTATAAGAAGTGATCATGGGGGAGAATTTCAAAATGAAGTGTTTGAAAACTTCTGTGATGAGCATGGCATTCAACATAATTTTTCTGCTCCTAGAACTCCACAACAAAATGGAGTAGTGGAAAGAAAGAATAGATCATTAGAGGAGATAGCAAGAACTATGTTGAATGACTCTAGCTTGCCAAAACATTTTTGGGCAGTTGCTGTCAATACGGCCTGCTATGTGCTAAATAGAGTCTTGATAAGACCAATCTTAAAGAAAACCCCTTATGAGCTTTACAAAGGAAGAAAACTAAATATAGCACATTTATATGTTTTCGGTTGCAAATGCTTTGTTCTTAACAATGGAAAGAATAATCTTGGAAAATTTGATGCAAAGGCTGATGAAGGAATTTTCCTATGTTACTCTCTATCTAGTAAAACATTTAGAATATATAATAAGAGAACACAAACTATTGAGGAATCTGTGCATGTGACATTTGATGAGTCTAACCCCAAAAGGTTGGGAAAGGATTCTGTTATTGATGATCTTGCATATTCAATTGAGAAAAATCTCCTAGAAGAGAAACAGGACAATGAAGACGATGAAAGCTTAAAGAACGAATCACTGCAGCGGGAGCAAACAGAACAACAGTCTGACCTACCAAAGGAATGGAGGACTGTCAGAAATCATCCAATTGATAACATCATCGGTGAAATTACAAAGGGGGTAACTACTAGACAATCTCTTAGAAATGTTTGTAATCATATGGCATTTGTGTCTCAAGTAGAACCTAAGAACAAAAATGATGCTATAATTGATGAACATTGGATGATGTCTATGCAAGATGAGTTAAACCAGTTTGAAAGAAACCAAGTTTGGAAACTAGTGCCTAAACCCAAGAACTGTCAAGTAATAGGTACAAAATGGGCTTTTAGGAATAAACTAGATGAAAATGGTATAATTGTAAGAAACAAGGCTAGATTGGTAGCAAAAGGGTATAACCAAGAAGAAGGCATAGATTATGATGAAACATATGCACCAGTAGCAAGATTAGAAGCTATAAGAATGCTACTTGCTTATGCTTGCATAATGGGATTTAAATTGTATCAAATGGATGTTAAGAGTGCTCTCTTAAATGGATTTATACAAGAGGAAGTGTATATTGGTCAACCACCTAGTTTTGAGAATAATGAATTGCCTAACAATGTTTAGAAATTGTCTAAATCACTATATGGCATAAAGCAAGCTCCTAGAGCATGGTATGAAAGGTTAAGTAATTTTCTCATTGAAAAAGGATTTAAAAGAGGTAAAGTTGAAACAACTTTGTTCACTAAGAAAAAGGCACAGAAAATTTTACTTGTACAAATATATGTGGATGATATAATTTTTGGTGCTACTAATGAGCAGTTGTGCAATGAGTTTGCAAGTCTTATGCAGAGTGAGTTTGAAATGTCAATGATGGGTGAGCTGAACTTTTTTTTTTGGACTGTAAATAAAGCAAACTGACAATGGAATCTTTGTTAGCCAAACCAAGTACTGTAATGAGTTGATCAAGAAGTTTGGCTTGGAAAACGCTAAGGAGATGGCTACTCCAATGAGTACCTCTTGTTATCTGGACAAGGATGAGCAAGGTAAACCTGTTAATGTTTCTAAATTCAGAGGTATGATAGGCTCACTATATTATCTTACTGCTAGTAGGCCAGATATCATGTTTAGTGTATGCATGTGTGCTAGGTATCAAGCAAATCCAAAAGAATCACACTTAACAGCAGTTAAAAGGATAATTAAGTATCTGTTAGGAACAAAAAAACATGGGATTATGGTATCCCAAAGGAGCTACATGTACTTTAATTAGCTATTCATACTCTGATTTTTCTAGTTGTAAACTAGACAGAAAAGTACCAGTGGAACTTGCCATTTACTAGGAAACTCATTAGTATCATGGTACAGTAAGAAATAATCTAGTGTGGCTTTATCCACTGCAGAGGCTGAATATGTAGCAGCTGGTAGCTGTTGTGTACAGGTTTTATGGATGACACAACAATTAGTTGATTATGGTGTGCAACTAAACCAAGTTCCTATTAGATGTGACAATACGAGTGCAATTAACCTAACTAAGAATCCCATAATGCACTCTAGAACTAAACACATAGAAATCAGACATCATTTCATTAGAGACCATATACAAAGTAGAGAAATTGAGATTGAATATGTTGATACAACTAAGCAACTTGTTGATATCTATACCAAGCCCTTGAACAAGGAAAGCTTCTTTTTCATTAGAAGAGAATTGGTCATAATCGATCAATCATATATATAATCTCTAAAGAAACTGATTATATGACTGTATCTTTGTGTAAATATGCTCTAATTCTTGTATGATTTGATTTGGAATATCAATGAATGATTAGAAAAGAGCTTTGCAATATCTATGCGAGTTGGACACATCTTTTTGATTTGCCCCTGCGCCTATCCCTCTATCATGAACAATTTTATATGCTAAGTTTGAATGTTTAAATGCTTACCATCTCTATCGCTTTAAATGTTTCTTTTCTTTACCTTTTTGATGATGCCAAAAGGGGGAGAAAAAGTATGATATAGAGAAAATGGATAATAAAAAATTATACATGAAAAAGTATGATATAGAGAAAACGAATTATACATGCATATGTTGAGGGGGGGCTTAAAAGCTTACACGATTAATGGGGAGTAAATAAAATTCTACTATGAAAATATTTTTTTTTGCTCTAATATACTTCTGCTCTGACTGCTTTGAAACCATGATATAAAATTGTCAAAATACTAAGCGTCTACTACACTGATCTTATAATTTGTTAAAAGGTTTGTCATAATAAAAAAGGGGGAGATTGTTAAACTCAATGACTTAGAGATTTTGATATATGACAAATACAACTTAATGTGTATGCAAGTGTTTTTAGTGTCAAAATGTAAAGACAGGTATCAAGCAATACTCAACCAGTTCAGTGAGCAATCAAAGGAGAATATTCAAGGAAGAACTTGGAGGAATCAAAGAGCAAAGATGAAGATAAAGGAATCATCAAGAAAAGAGCTTAAGGAGAAATTAGATTTAAGTCTTAGATGATCTGTAAGAGATGAAATCTCTTATTCACAAATAGCTCAATTAAAAAGATGCATGAAGAAAATCATTTTTCATAACCTGCATTAAAAGGAATAAGTTTTCATAAATGAAAATTATTTTTGGAAATAAGATTTCAAAAACATTCGTCCAACACTAGAATAATATAAGCACTCATCCAACACTGGAATAATATAAGCGCTCGTCCAACACTGGGAATAGTAAAAGCGGGCGTCCAATAAAGTGACAGAAGCTCACTTATACTAAAGTGATAGAAGCTCACGTCTACTAAAGTGACAGAAGTGCTCATCCACTAAAGTAATACAAGCGCTCGTCTACTAGTTGGAGCACGTCCAATTACTTTGTGTTAGTACTCCCGTCTGCTGACGTGACAAATGGACGCGGCTATTTTTTCAGATGGACGCGGTTATTTTTTAAGATAGATGCGGCTATTTTTCCAAATGGACTCGTTTATTTTATGGACGCGAATTCTACAAGAACAATCAGAATCTTATTTCAAGAACGAGAATCAAGAAAACAGATTCTGTTAAATCAGATCCAAATCTGTTTTGATTGATTCCAACGACTATAACTTGTTTTCTATATAAAGAGAGATCAAAGGAACACTTTTATATAACAATAACAAGAACGAATAACAACAGAATTATAACAATACACATATCATTCTTCATCTTCCTTGAGCTTACTGTGAAAAGAGTGTTTCAATACTCATAAGTGCTTCAATTTGTTTATCTGACTATTGAGAGTTAGGAATCAACTTTTGTTTTACATAACGATTGTAAAGAGAAAGGGAGTCTCTCTGAGTGATTAGGGTGAGGTATCCCTAAGGTTGAACATTGAGGCTCTTAACAAGAGTGTGGTATCTCGAGGTGAAGGAGTGATCTGTGATGTGAAGGTTTTTCAGGCTACCTGGTAAAGCTTGTGTGTTAGTATGTGAAATCCCACAAGTGGAGTAGGGACTGGATGTAGTTCACGGTGGTGGTGACTGAACCAGGATAAATCTGGTTGTGTGGTATCTCTAAACTCAAACTCCTTACTTTCTGTTTATGTTCAAGAACCTGCAACTTTGATGTTTAAAGTTCAATATAATTTCTGTTCTTGATCCGTATAATCTGCATTTTGTTAATACTGAGTTATTAAACCCAAACCTATTCTAAATCTTTCTTATCCTCGTCACCTTCTATTCAAGATTTTATACAAACCCTTCATCGATTTTATAAAAGATCCTGAGAACACTAATCCGCAACTCTAATTTACAAAGCTTTGTGAAAAAGTTTTAAGAGGGAAATATTTTTTGAAAACTCAATTCACCCCCCAAGAACACAACTCTTCTTCATCATCATCTCTTCATTTTTGTGCATCAAGGTAAATAAAGCTCTAACCTTTTCCATTTCTTCTCCTCCCATTCTCCATATTTGAGACCATTTTCGGTTTGCCTTAGATGGAGACCAAAGACTTAGTTTTGACATTTGATCTTGGGCTTTCATGGACTGTAAATGGTGATTGGAGGTTCCCATGTTTTGAACTTGAAGGAGTGGATTGAAGGCAAGTGATGGTGGAGTGAAGACTGCGACACCCTAAACCTGGCATCACATGGTTACCCAATTGCGGAAATAAAACTGATTACATTGCTGGTTACTTTCGAAAAATATCATTTTCTCGATGGATGAGTACACTAAAAACGGTAGTTTTTTTTGGAAGGATGAAATAAGATAAAGGTGATGAACACTCAAAACATGAATTGAAGACAACACACACACACACACACACACACACACACACACACAGATATATATATATATATATATATATATATATATATATATATATATATTCATAACATGTCCCAATCAGAGCCAAGTTCTAGTACATAAGTTAGGGCCTTATCAACGGCCATTGCAACAGAGTTAGAAATTTAGAAGATACAACTTAAAAGAGAGTAAGCAAAAACCCCGGGAAAGAGGTTCCGGAACCATATCCAAAAAGGTAACTCTGGAAAGTCAGAAGACGGAAGACTATCCACCAAAATGCTCCGAACTGGTTACTAACACTGGCTGCAAGCAGGGTCTCCACAAATTCTCCCACGAGACAAGGCATCAGGTAATGGATCTATGACGTCGCCGCCCTCATCCACGGAATCATCGTCGTCGTCATGATCCAGGACATGATACTCAGGCTCATCCTCCTCCATGACCTCATAAAAGTCCTCCTCAGGGTCCTCCTCAGGATCCTCCTCAGGGTCCTCCTCGATCGGTGCTGCCTGCTCAACGTCCAGAGGTGGTGGCTCGTGTAGCAGTCCGTTAGCTCGCAGTGCATGAAGGTAATACCAAGTCGGAGGCAAAGCTACTCTCCTAGTCTCCACGGTATGGATCCTACGGATTAGGTCTCCGTTAGCATTCAAATCAGTTGTGGTGATTGATCCGTGGTACGTGGCAGATGTCGCCCCTGGATGAATCAGCCATGCCCCGGCATTCCCCGCGTCGTCGAAGACCTCAGTATTTGACATCGTCGGCACAAGTAGGATATTTGGATCCATCTAAACTCATATACATACGGCGATACCAAAAGGAAGAGAGAATAACAAGTAGAAATGAAAGAGTGAGATACCGACAACGGATATATCGCACAACAACCATATACATGATACATACAACACTTTGGCATATTAACATTTAAAATATTATTCATAGGTAAACAACAAGTATTATTTCAGTGGGTTTTATACCCGAATCAATCAATTTTTTAAAGATAATGCATGACACTTCAATCATCAAGCTCTAAACTTAATCTCATGAGATATCATCACCGTTTTATCATTAAGAAAGAAAGAGTTGATCAGGCTCGTATGCCGCATTGGCAAGTTGTCTCCGTCACCTCATGCACCCGGATCAACATCATCACAAATCCCTTATCAATGGCCATTCGGATGTATACATCATCGAATACCACATCTTAAGCGGGTATTCGGTAACTCAAGCACGTCTGCTAAGGGGAAATGCATATGAATAAAAGACTTTTCATTATCGAGACTTTTCTTTGTGTTCATTCTTTTCCGTTGTCGAAGCCCAAAGCTAACGACTATTCACAATTTTCATCACTTGAAAATCAATAACACAAGACGTGCAGTCCGAGTAATCAATCACAACACCTTAGACCGATGCCGCAGTCCAAGGTTGTGGTCGTAGAAAAAATTATAATTTTATCCATGTTTTATTTCAACATGATAAGGACTCCTAGCCCATAACAATGAAATTAGGACACACAGTCCTCAATTCCAAGATTAGGACTCCTAGCCCATTATATCACGATTAGCACCCTTGGTCCATAATTCTTGACACGGATCCCAGATCGCGTGCATATAACTGAATGCTAGAGGCGACGTCTCGAGAACTAGATTATCTTTCACATGTTCTTACTTTTCGCTTAGTGAAAATCAAAAACCAAAACAAAACCTCGGTCACTTATCCAAGTAACCGAAACGTTTCTAAATCATTTAGGAGAAAATATTTTCCTTTACAAATTCTTTTATAAAACAATTAGGAAATTAGTTTACTTTTGAAATCCTTGAAAGTCAAATATTTTCAAATGGGTTTTTCCTTCAAAAAAAACAAAGTTCGAAAAAGGTTTTCTCTCGTAGAAACTTTGGATCATAAAAAGGTAGTTTCTATTGACTTAAAAAAAACACTTCCACGTTTCTTTTCAAAACAAGAATCTCATTCTCTTGAAGTAAGCGTTTTAAACAATGAACTTTTATAAATGAAACTAATACTTTCAAAGTTCTATTCAAGGCTTATTAAGGCTTTTAATCCTTATAATCATTGAGTACAGACTCAAGTCCGGCTTCTCAAACTTCAATCAACAGTAATATATTCTCAACAATAATATCACAGTTAACGACAGTTCATCACATATATATAACTCACAATACTTTAAGGCAAGTTATAATCAACTTCAAGTAATAATCACAATAGTTCAAGTAAACAAGTCATTCAAGTGTTTGCTCCGCATCATAATAATATTCAAAGAGGAATACCATGAATGTCCTTGTTTCCTCCGCGATGGAAGTCTAAGGTTATGAACACAAAATCACTAGTTAAAATCAAACAAGAACACTAAACCACAAGGTATAGGTTCGGCCAAGACTAGTTCTTGGGGTTAGAGATTCTTGAAAATTATACAACTCATAGATTTATGATCCTTAAGTGTTAGGAGTTCATAAACAATGATCATTTAACAAAGTTGAATTAAAATCCCACTATGTTATAAACTTAGGGTATTCGGCCAAGGCTGGTAAAATAGGCTAGTATTCACTAAACTTTCCAATCTCTTAGGTTTATCATCCATATGTATTAAGGAGCTCAAAACCATAATCATTTTGGAAAAATAAGAACAGAGTATCCTAGGTCCATAACCTTCTAGGTTCGGCCTTCATAGGATTTATAGGCTAGAAATCTTTAAACTTTCCAATCTCTTAGACTTAGCATCCAAATATCTTATGGAGCTCAAGTCCATGATCATTTTGGAAAAATAAAAACTCAAACATCCTAGCACCTAAACACTAAGTTTCGGCCATCATTGGATGATAAGGAAAATATTCTTTGTTTAATAACAACTCTTAGGTTTAGAATCACAAGGTATTAAGAGTTCTAAATCCATGATCATACTTGGAAAGTTGAAATATAGTATCCTAGGCCTACTTATTCATATTTTCGGCCATCATAGGAACAAGCTATCAAACCTTCCAAGATTTATAGATTCAAGATCCATGGATAGTTAGAAACTCAAACACGTGATCATATTCCAAAAGTTGAAACAAAAAGCTCCTAGGTCACAAATGCAAGCATTCGGCCTTCATTAGAAGAGATAGGTAGAGATCTTTGTTTTACACAACCTCTTAGTGTAAGTTAATATAAGACTATAAAGTGGTTTCAACTCAAAAGGAGTTTTCTACCATTTTAGAGAGATTTCAGAAGTTTAAAGCATATAAAGAACACATAAAGTAAACTAAGAAATAAAAGATGAAACTTGAAAAAAAGATTCATATGAGAGCATTACCCTTAGTATAAGGAAGAACTTTAATGAAGAACTCAAGTAGAAAAGATGAATAAAAACTAAAGCTTTAAGAGCTTGAACTTTTAAAAGAAATGAAGAAGATGAAACTTTAATGGAGTTTGAAGAATGAAGATGATGAAGTGAAAATGAGAGGGATATATATAGAGAAGGGGGAGGAAGTCCATGGCCAAGGGAAGTGAGGGAGGGCTTGTTGAGCAAGCTTGGTGGTTTAATGCTTGATTGAATGGAAGAAGAGAGTGAAATAACTTTTTTGATTAGAATAATATTATAATTTGAAAAGTGTGATGATTACACTTTTGGATTGTGTCATAGCCTCTTCCATCATGTCTCCTCACTTATTTTATGTTCCCTAATCTGCTCAATTTTGTACCCGGTTGCATTTTCGATCATAATTCTTCCGGCGTTTTCGCCCGAATAAAATATTTTATTTTATTTTTGGTAGAAAATTTTCAATATAACCAAAGTTGAAGGGAACATAATAAAAATACTAACTATCTCGTTCACGGGTCAAAATTAGGTTTTCTGCACAGTAAACTTGTACCGGCAGTGAAAACGCAGACCGGCTTCTGTCTGAATTTTCAACCGAAATTTTTACCGTGACTTCATATGATATAACAACACAAGAAAATGATTTTAGTTTAATTAAAATCATCTTCTGAGTTTAATCTAAAATAAACACATTTAAATGTGTATTTACTGCTACAGAAAACATAGGAAAAACAGGGTGTTACAAAGACTTTGGCCGAAAATCATCAATTGAGGTGGAGAGGAATATAGACAGTAAGATAAAATTGAAGCCTCATGGATCACATTATATGAAATTAGAACATCGATGTACTTACTCGTTTCAGACATGATCCCCACATTAGAAATATGAATCGCCTCTTGAATGTCAAGTTCCTGAAACAAGAGACCAAGTCTTCCCCTGCCTGTTCACGCACTCCCAAGTCGCGGCCGTCAATGGGGCAAGTCGTGGAGCAACTGATTATATTATCCATGACGGCAGGGGGACCTAGCCAACTATATATAATAGTAACAATAACCCTAGGCACCTCCCATTACGGTCCTATAGGTTAAGACCTACACTATCGCCCACACAGATTAGTATTATGTGCCAATATCCCATTAAAAATAGATCACTATATTAGCAGGCTTAAGCATCATCAAATGTATCATAACATTAGCCTGTTTTTTGCAAACCAAAAACCACAATTGATTGTAACCCACAAGAATTATTAGAAATAATTCTAACATTCTCTCACTTGGGCAAAATCCATTATGTAATTTTAATTTGTAGAAAACATTTTCGAAAACGACTCTCAGGCTAATAACATATTTAATGTGGCCACAAAACAAATGATCCCATGATGCAACACCTAATTAAGACTCCATCCAACAACAGCCAAGTAATATCGAATCATGGCGGTAGTCATACCCTTTATTGATATGGGAACTTCCATAGTTACAAATATTACCGACTCCGTCGACTAGTCATCAGTGTGGAGTGTAGCAAGAAAATGATATGCCAATGTGATCCAACAACCATACTGTCATTTTCTTTGTTAGTCCTCAGTTTCTCTAAAATGCCAGAAGGCCAAAGAAACTATATGGTTAATAAAATAACCATCATGCCTCGACTCCAACAAGGTGTCGACCACGTGTACAATGGTCCCAACAACACCTGGCTTCAACATACATAATGTCTCAGCTCAAACATGGCATCGACCATGGGCATAATGATCCCATCGATACCGAGCCTTTCAAATTCATAATGCCTCAACTCCAACATGGCATCGACCACGGGCACAGTGGTCCCAAGGACACCGAGCTTAAAATTCATAATGCCTCGGCTCTAACATGGCATCGACCATGGGGATAGTGGTCCCAAAGACACCGAGCTTAAAAATCATAATGCATCAGCTCCAACATGGCATCGCCCACGGGTATAATGGTCCCAAAGATGCTGAGCTTTCAAAATAAGAATGCCTCAACTCCAACATGGTGTCAACCACGAGCATAGTGGTCCTAATGACACCGAGCTTTAAATTCTCACATTTGATATACATATAAAAAAGTATATAAAACAATATTTAACTTATCATTAATTTCTTAAATCAAATGGAAAATCACACAAGAAACACCAAAGTGTTCAAATAAAAATATGACATCATAGAGAAGAGTCATATAAAACTCAAGCTCCTACTAACCAAGCACATTATACGAACTCACAATGCCCATGTTCTCAACATGATTTTTAAACTCTAAGGCCCGAGTCCCTTGTCTAATGGAACAACTAACACAAAATCAACGTAAACGTGTTTAACCATCATATTTTTATTTTTCAAAATATATTTGACATCAATTGCTTCACTTCCAAATGCTTAACGCCATTTTAAGGTATCATTATTAACACAATAATTTTCAATGTGAAGCCATGTCACAAGTTTCTTAACCAAACACTTTATGTGGTACATAACAACATAGCATGCAACAAAATGCATAAAATTAGTTTTATTAAAGAAACTTGAAGATATTTGGTCAAAGCATCAAATATTCATATCATGATTATGATATCATATGATTTCTAGATCAATAGGTTACATAAGAGATCTATGATATTCAAAGGTATTTCTATATCCAAAATATCAAAAAATATCCCAAAATCATATATTTCATCAAATTATTTTTACTATCATTCTTGACATCAAATAATGACGAAAGTCAAAATCCTCCCACTGATGTCAAGATCCAACCATGTTAGATTTACAAAACTCAAAGTAAATCTTCAATAAATAAATTTTATAGTAAAATCATGATTTCAAGTAGGAAATCAACTAAGATAAGATATACAATAAAATCCTCTAATTAATATATCTTAGATAAAATATATCAATTGATAAGATCCTCAAAGGTAACATAAAGTTCAGTCATTAACAACACAAGCCATTTGAGGATATTATCATCCACTAAACACTCTCATTTGGGTAACACAAAAAAAAATAATATCAAAAAGTCTCTTAATCATGAAGCTAACACATTAGACTACAACCCAACTCAAATAATGTCTCCTTTAGGCAAACATATATCCAGGTCGTTGTGGCTAACACAATAGAACACAATAAGTCTAAGATCATTGAATTTTTGCAAGCGTACTTCATGAAATTCACCAGAATTATAACATATGGTGGCCCCCTTTTAGTGTGGTGTTCATATGTAATAATTCAAAAAATATATCCTGTAAAACAATGACTAAAGTCCTTCCAAGCTATGTAAACAAAATCACTTCGATGACCAAACATTCACATAGACTTCCAAAACTAACTCATTCCAGAATATCATTCCCAAAACATAAAGAGCCTAACATATAGATAGCAAACATATGCCACTAATAAAAAAAAAACAAAATGGACAACTACACAATATGTCTTAATAATTAAATCACAATCACTTGTATCATCCAGATATCCTTGATCAAAATTAACATAGATACATAGTGACGACAAGCTTGATACATTATGATGTGCATCATAATTCAATCAATTCCATTAGGTAATAAGCCAATCAAAAGAGTAAGATTTAAAAAACACAGGTCTCTTTCATGGCCAAAATAGTAAACATTTGAAACCGTTATTTCCTTCTTTTAAATTACATATAGCAAAACACATTTTTCACAGACATGTGTCTTTAAAAAAAATGTTCTTGCTCCATAACAAAATAAGCAACACAGTTTATATTAAAAAAATGATTGTCAAGCAAAACTTGAAATGCTTTGAGCTTACAACAAGGCAAGACGTAACTCTACATAAATCAAGCTATTTTGAGGCCAACATAACAACACATTCCCCTTTGGGCAGAATGTGCAACCTAAGGTTGCAACCACAGTCAGAACCTCAGATAAGTTAATCAATGAGCATACACTAGGTTCGAAAAATTGTCTCCTTTGGGCTGATAAATCCCCTAGACCAATGCACCTCCATTAACTTCATCCACAATCTTTGATAATGAGTTACTCCATCAGCATGCACTAGATTTAGAAATCTATCCCCTTTGGGCAGATAAACCTCCGAGACCAGTGCACCTCCAATAACTTTATCTACAATCATCAATAATAAGTTACTCAATAAGCATACACCTAGTTTAGAAACCTATCCCCTTTGGGCAGATAGATCTCCTATACTAGTGCACCTCCAATAACTTTATCTCAAATCAGCTTCTAACCATGACACACGATGACCCCCTTTGGGCAGGTAATTGCATGTAACAACTAGAAACATTCCTCTATTGATAAAAAATAAATCTCATCAATTAATTATGAGTAATCCCACTTCGGCAATAATCAATGAAATTATTTTACCCAGGAATCAATTTATCTTGCCCTCAACCATGATACAGTCCATACGAAGGTGCATCAACAATAAACACCTCTACTGATCATGAATTTAAATCCAATAGCATTCCGCAAGTTTTGCACTTACAACAATCCAAATAGGAGCTCATAATTAAATAAATTGGCACTTTAAAACATATGATATATGCTAAAAGTATTGACTTTCATAGCATTCGCCAAGCACATACATATCATGCACACATATAGATTATGGTATATTCTCTTTCTAGTATATTATTTTCTTAATATCAGCTGGAAGAATAAATAAACTAGATCCCTTTTTCAATATAGATATTTACGCAGCGGAAAATACAAACAATATACCAAAATCATATTTAAACAATGGATCTCATTTCAAGAGGAAGCACTTAAAACAGCTCACACATGCTCCTCACAACCTCCAATTTAATTATAGTAATAACCATGAAAGGTTATAACATAATATAAATAATCAAATTCTCAAAAGGAAACAAAATATGTGCATAAGTACCAATTTTAACCATCCAATGGATATTTAAGACATAATTATTCAAGGCTTTCCAAAATGGATATTATCTCACTTGTGATATCACATAAACACACTTGTTTCATTTATAATGAAAAATATATTTCCAAATTTATATAATTTATATCACTCCTAGAGAACACAGATCCATATATATCAAATATTGTTTTTCGGAATCTTTCAAACAATTGAGTGACAATAATCATCATCAATGAAATCATGCGAATAAAGGAGCCCAATATTTTTCATGTCACAACATTCTAAAAGAATGTCACACTCTTGTATATAAATGCATATTCCAAAACATACATTTTAAATATTAACACACCTTTGAGAATAAATTTCTCTACTCAAGTATTTACACAATACATCAATAACCAAAATATTTTATCACTAACCTTTGAGAGAGTGTCGCTCATCCTTGTCTTTAGAGCCAACAAAATTTGAAGCCATATTTATGGTATACTACCAACTTTATTTAGCTTTTCAAATGGCTCATAGAATAAACACTAGAGAACAATAATAATTCTCATATAAAATATCAACAATTCCTCAAGAAAATCAAGTCTTGCTTCCACCTGTTATAGTTTGAGCCAATAAAAAAAATTCAATTGAAGCAAAACAATTGTCCACGGGAAAAAGTCATTGCTAAGACAAACCACGAATGCATTAGAACAAATAATATGGCAAGATATAGCCCAAATAAAAGATGCTATCACAACGAGACCAATAAAATAGTACATTCCCCTTTGGGCAGAATGCACAAACCAAGGTAACAATCAAGGTCAAAACCTCATATGAGTTAATCAATGAGCACACACTGAGTTCAGAAAGTTGTCCCCTTTGGGCAGACAAATGCATTCCCTATTAACTCCATCCACAACTTCCAATCATAACACGCAATAACCCCCTTTGGGCAGGTAACTGCATGTAATGATTAAAAGCATTCCTCAAATTACAAAGAAATTTCTATCAATTGAAATAGGTGGTCCCACTTTGGCAGTGACGACCCATAACAATTAATGAAAACTCTTGCACAGGAATCACTTTTCTCTTGCCCAAACCATGACACAAAACACAAGAAGGTACTTTATCAAAATAGCACCCATACTGATCACATATCAATATTAACAGCATTCCTTATATGTTTTGCACTTAAACAATTTTAATGACAAGATACATCTTAAAAAATAAATATAGTAAAGCATATATCAAAGGTTAAGAGCATGTATTCTCACAATATCATCTAGGAAAAGTGACGATCACCATAAAATCCAAAATATGGTAAATTATTTTTCCAACATATTTTTCATTTAAACTTCACCCAGAAAAATAATTAAATAAGCAATATAATGCATTATTTTTCATAAAAAATGTTTATCACAGTGGAAAAATTATGAAATATATATATTAAAATCAAGCACAGAGAGGAGACTACAATACAAAAAACGATGTCAAAAAACTCCTCCTGTAGGGCCCATACTCTCCCTGGGCCGTGAGTGGGCGTCTCCAACACGCACTTTTCATCACCCCCTATTCAGAATCATGTTTCTAAATCATTTAGAATAAAAGCCCCAATTGTTAACAACAAATTTCATACAAAATCAAGAATTAAAGTCGTATATGGTGTAAGAACCCAGTCGAAAATTGTTTTTCGAAATTCTCCTTCCACGGTGAACCAAAATTCGTGATTTTTGTTTCAATAGATTCATACAATCATGCTCAATAAAAGCCTTATGATTTTAGGATCCAACTTTTACGAAAATAAAATTCCGGAAAAAATACATAATAAAATTCCGAAAATCATTTTAAATTTTTTTTTACTGGACCAGAAAATTAACAATAATAAATCTATAATGATAATGATCATGTGATAATCGGGTCCTAAATCATATAATGATGGCTCTGATACCAAATGTAAGATAAAATTGAAGCCTCATGGATCACATTATATGAAATTAGAACACCGGTGTACTTACTCATTTTCAGACATGATCATCACATTAGAAATATGAATCGCCTCTTGAATGTCAAGTTCATGAAACAAAAGACCAAGTCTTCCCCTACCAGTTCAGGCACTCCCAAGTCGTGGCCGTCAATGGGGCAAGTCATGGAGCAACTAATTATATTATCCATGACAGCAGGGGGGACCTAGCCAACTATATATAATAGTAACAATAACCCTAGGCACCTCCCATTACGGGCCTATAGGTTAAGGCCTACACTATCACCCACACAGATCAGTATTAGGTGAAAATTGCCCATTACAAACAGATCACTATATTAGCGAGCTTAAGCAGTATCAAATGGATCATAACATTAGCAAACCAAAAATCACAATTTATTGTAGCCCACAAGAATTATTAGAAATAATTCTAACATAGACTTCATCTACGGTGGTTTGAGTAGTTCTAGTTTCTATGTGTTAGGGGAAACCCAATCCCCTTGTTAATTTTGAAGTTTTAATGTTGTGTTTATAATTGTTTTATTTGTTTATTTATTCTTGTTATTTTCGGATTGGATGTGTTGGTTGTAGGAAGAGGTATGAAAAATCCATCAATTGGAAATTTTTGGGTTGATTTGGATCCCATTGTGGTTGGTGGTGTTCTTAGGTCTTGAAAAACCATAAATATGTTGGCTAGGGCTCTTAAAATAGGTTTTAATGATTTTAAATTTGGTTGTGTCTTGAAATAGAGAAACTGAAGTTGTAGAGAGATGGAATTAGGACCATTTGAATTAAATCTAGAGCTGGATTAAAATATGCATAACTTGAGTTATAGAAGTCCTTTTTGGGTGAAACCAATTTTTTTTTTTTTTGAAAGATTATTTATCTTGGTATGAGGTTGGAAAGCTTTCGAGTTTTACTCCAATCATATAGCTACCAGTAAATTCGTGAACATTGCTGCCCTGTTGTAGATTATGATGCAAGCCAGTTCACTTTGACGGCTCATAACTTTGGCTATAAGATTGATATTTAGATGAAATCAATTGGATTTTAAATCTTATTCATATTAGTTTATGACCGGACAGTTTCACGATAACGTCTTATCTGTATGATATTTCGTGCCTCTTTGAAGTTAGATGTTCTGTTTTGTGGTCTGATATAAACCAGTCCAATTTGAACGCACATAACTTTATCTAGGTAACTTATTTTTGAGTGAGACCAATTGAGTTTGAAAGTTAACACATATTAGTTATGCAATGTTAAGTTTCAGAATTTTTGGCCAAAGGGGTTGATCACAATGCTCAAGACCAGATAGGTTCAATTCTAAAATCTGTTACAGGATAGTCCAATTGGAACGCACATAACTTGAGTTAGGAAAATCATTTTTGAGTGAGAACAGTTGGGTTTGAAAGATAACATATCCTAGTTTAGTGATGGTAATTTTCATAGTTTTTGGTCATATAGGTTGGCTGGAGTGCATTAAAAACCAGATACGTACAGTTCAGGATTTTGCTGCAAAATAGTCTACTTTGGTAAATCATATCTCAGACTAGGAAACTCTGCATTTGATGACCTTTACCTTTTAGGAAAGTTTATAATGTATAGTTCACTGTGAAAGAGTTTTAGATTTATATTATTTGAGAGTCAATTTAAATGAGTGATCAAAGTAACCTCGTTCAAGGAGAAAAATTCTGGTTTAGTGTATGAATTTAGAATTTGTAAATCTCTTAATGTGCTAACCCAAATGGGGGAAATCTTATAGTATTATTTAGATTGCAGAAGGCTACACCCTAGAGGAGATGTGGTTGGCCTTATTGTGTGGTATGTGAGAATAATGAGCATTTGGTTATATTTGAAAGTAAATGTATTGGATGCTTGATTCAAGTTTCAGAGTGTTTGTGATGCACAATGACCATTGATTGGATATCAACATGGATGGGATCTATGCAGACTATGAATACCTATATTTGAACTTTACTTGGACTACGATGAACTTGAAATGTACCTTTATGGTTGACGGGCACCTTTTCATCTCACTTGGATGAGGTGAGTACTTGCAATAATGTAATTGTATAAATGATTGCATTGTGTCCATTCTTGCAGGTGGTGTCTATGAAGAGATACACCCAAGTGCGGGTGGTAATACTAAAGGAAGGTTGAGATGCCGTGGTATCCGATGCGACACGGATGTATCAGCAACGAGACCCTGAACTACTTAGGATCAGTTAAGGATGTTTCCGATTAGCCGTGTGGTACGCAATTGATTTGTTTTTAAGCACTTGGTTTGGCTATTGGTTACTGAAATGTTGACTACTTTGTTTTTTTCAAGCAAGGTGACAAGTCACCATAAATTTATTAATAAAATAAAAAAAGAAAGCAAGAACATAGGGGGACAAAAACCAAAACCCATGCAAAATAAACGAGAATCAAGCATACCTAGAATTATGTTTTTTATTCAGTCTCAGGTTATACTTCTTCTGAGATTTGGACGTAACCACCGTGAAACCATCTTCAGCAGCATTATTATTATTCTGCTCTCTTTCCTTAGAAGTACTAGCATCTTTTTGCTTTTCCAACCAAGCATATAAAACATTAAAACCATTTTGAACAATAATTGGAAAAGCGCTAAGATCTAATTGAGCATAAACTAGACTTGAATTAATCTCAGGAGTCTTAAGATTCATACCACTAACTGTTAAATCACAGGTAATCTTGGAATGCATGGACACTGGAGTATGCTCGGGCATCGGAGTATCCTTGACCTAGTCAACATTAGTTGCAACGGAAGTTGAGGTCTTCTCTGTTGAGCCATTGACAGCATTGGTTGCAACAGAAGGTGAGTTATGATGAATGGAATTTGAGACATGATCAGGGGATAAAGGTTCCTCATAAACAGTCTCAACCGATTCACTATCACTCAAGTTTTCGCCCGGTGATGTATCAACCTGCCCATTAACTTCAATTGATTTCTGCTCTGGAACCTTAGGGACATAATCTTGCTTAGTCTTCTGCACCAAAGGCGGATCCTTATGCACCAGTTTCTCCTTGTAAAATTTACAAGTCGAAGCCAATTGCCCAACTGATTTACATGAGACAAAAAGAAGAAAGCTTCTCGTATTCGATATCGACAGGAAATGCAAAACCTTCACGTTCTACCATAATCTCCTTGAGCAACTTCCCTGTTAAATCAACATCCACTAAGACTCGAGCATAGTGACCATATGCTCGAGTACGGGTAGCTTCGTCCAAACTTATTGGAGTACCTAAACTGCCTGCAATTTCAAATAACAATTTTGAGCGCCAATATTCTCGTGGCAAGTCATGAATTCTAACCCAGCACTGAGCATGAGATTGTTTCTGCTTAGAAGGAATAAAATCATGAGACTTTTGAAAAAGACACAATAGCCCTGGTTGAAGGTTCCAAGCCCCAACAGCCAAGACACTACGTAAATCCTTTTGAGAAGCAAAACTGAATTCATAGAATCCATTTCCTAGCGGAATCATCTTCCATTGATCCAAAGGCTTCCTTAGTTTTGAAAGTTTGTCACGTAGGTCGGAGATCTTTACAGGGATATCACCCTTCAACAACAACAAACGGCTATGAAGGTTGTTTTTGCAATCTTCCAGCCCCCTTTGATATTCATCCTCGGATATTTTGATAGAGATAGAGTCTCCATTGACACACGGCCGAGGAAGCTGACTAACCGGGATGTCAAATGAACCATTCAAAGCCTGAGCAAAAGATTTTCACTGTGGATTTGATTGAGAAGACAGAGGAGATTTTGGATTGAGAAATGCCCAAGGACAAGCCATCAAAAACCAAATCAAAAAACCAACACACAACCAGAGCAATAATGACGAACCGATCACAAAGCCACCAGAACGAAGGAGTGTTCTGGTGCGGTTCTGATTTTGAGCGTTGAGGAAGAAGCTGGTGTGCGCAGACAGCAGAGACGAAGCGTGGCGCTGGGTTCTTATAGTCGGCATCGAAGATTAGAGAGGAAAAAGGCTTGCTCTAACCATAGATGTATATGGCAGAGATGAAGGGGAGTGAGCAAACATGGCATGAGGTCTTCCCTCCGAGGCGGCGCTAGGGTACCATGCGACCGAAACGTTGAATACTGATTGCTCCTCTGTTGTTGTTTTTGTTGAGACACCTTGTTGTGCCCCTTTGTGACATTAAATTAAAATCTTATTAATTAATGATTTAATCGCGCTCTTAACATTAAATGTGTATTCCAAAACACGTAAAAATTAAAAACTTAAGTTATTAAACATATAACTTCAACATCACACCATAGTTATATTGCAAATACACACATATTCCAAAACATTGTTTTAGGGTATCCTCTCAGTAGGATCCCTCACAGGCATATATTTAAACAAACTATTATAATCAGCGGAAAATAAAACATCTTATAAGACTCACTGGCCCTAGACACTAAACTACATTGCTGGAATCCACAGCTCGTCCTCCCGCTTCTGGTTCATACGGAGTTCCATCTAACTCCTTAGCAACTGGTTCCTCCATCGGGTCTTCTCGTACGATCACATCAAGATAAAATACAATTCACAGAAAGATATAGGAGATAAGAAACATTTCTATCATCATAAAAGCAGAAAAGAGTTATAGTATATAACATAATAAAAGTCACAAACAATCATCACTCCAACTCCACCTAAATCCTCAATTAATAATATCATTCTCTACCCTAAACTCATACAATCTAAACCTTTATGATGACATGACCACTAATTCCCATTTCCATTAGGGATGTTAGTCGGTCGTCCATGCAACGCGTCCCCAAAATCGGTGTACACCCTTATTCATGATGAGAATGCTTATGCAAAGCAATAACACTATAGCTGCACGGCACAGTCGGTGCACACCCTGGATCAAGGGTGCTCATGCATAGCAATGACACCATAGTTGGACGGTACAGTCGGTGCACAACCTCATCCATGGTAAGAATGCTCATGTAATACAATGATACTATAGCTGCATGGTACAATTAGTGCACACCTTGATTCTCTTTCGAGGGTGCTCAAGCAAAGCATTGACACTATAGTTGTACGAATTAAATCTAACATTGGACAGTCCCACAAGGACTTCGGACCTCATATGTGTCAAATATACGGTTATAAACACAATACAACTATGAACCTCACTGCATTACATCAATAACAACCTAGTGCCTCAAGCTTCCATCATAGCCTAGACTCATATTCTATAACACATTTCATCTTTAATATAATCCATTTAAGTTAGGAACTTCTAATTCTCCGGTACTTTCTCACCCAAACCAAATCTTCCAAACAACATATATCCTTACTTTAAATCAAGTTACCAAATCAGGCAGATCATGCATAACACAATATCAGAAAATATTCAAACACCAAAATTAATACGTCACATGCAGTGGAATACCTCAACCATCATATCACAGTAAATTCAACAACATAAAATCAGACATCATCAAATACTTTAAAATCAACCTAATGTCGATAAACCTACAATCCCCGAATCACCATTGATTTTATAGAAAAGGTTTCCAATGTGATTTTGGTCTTGTCGATTACTCAACTACTAGTAAGGTTTACGTCGCCCTACACAATTATTATAGAATATACTACTTATCGATTCCGATGGTAGAATGATTATTTCCCCCACCTGAGTTATCACCGGAATCCCGACTTCGACGATCCATCGTTTAACAATTTCTCCTTCAACCAAACAACACAACTATAATTAATTAACAAAATCACTCTTAACCTAAATAGCTAGGTTTCGGCCTCCTAATTCAAAATAGGTTTAGGATTCTTTTCTCATTCAAAGCTTTTCAATTCTAGTTCCTATAGTCTTAGATAGCTTAGATAAATTGTCATAACTTGAAAACATGAGCAAAATATTCCAATCTTATTTTAGTTAAGTTTCAGCCAAAAATGGTTATTAGGGAAGGAAAATGTTTTTGATTACATCCTCTTGGATAATGAAAGTAAAGGTCATAACTAGATCTTAGAAATTGGTTTCACATTTTTAGGATTTTTCTACAATTTTCTAGAATTATTCAAAGTTCTAGATCTAGAAATGGAAAAGTATGAAATATGAAGAACAAAAGCTTAAACAAGAGAGGAGATGATCATGTTACCTCAAGTTACGAAAGTATAAGAAGGAGATTGATGATCTTGGCAAGTTTCTTCAATGGAAACACTTAAAGCTTTTGAAGATGATAATAGAGTTTGTGAAGAAAATGAAGAAGAAGAATGAAAAGATGAAGAGAGAAATGGGGAGGGGAGGACATGGTTTTGATGGGTACTTATAAGCTAGATCTTAGGCTTTGTTTGGTTCTTAGGTTTAAGATTAATGGGTTTTGTGATTATTTAATTAATATTTGATTAACTATGGTTAATAATTAACTTAACTAGGGTTACTTTGCTAACTATGGTTAATAAACACGTGGCTCACATTTAGTGAATGTGTGTCTGATTTTGATCCACAAGAATTAACCATGGTTTCTTAACCATGGTTAGATTTTAACTAAATGTCGGTTAGGTTAAGCTAAAAGGGCATTTTGGTCATTTCACTTAAAAACTCATAATTTCTAACATTAATTGCATCATAAATTCTTGATGAGTCATGTCATAGCTCAGCTCCTCTGGTGTCCCGTTCTATCTTCGCAGTTCCATTGCCGATTCTGTCGGTTTCCCAATTAGGGTTTTACGCCCGAATAAGAGCGTAATATTTCGTTTTTTGTTGAAAATTTTCAAACTAACCAAACTCGTTTGAAATATGATTTAAATATAAACCATTTTGTTCATGAGTCAAAATTAGGTTTTCTGATCATTAAAATCTTACAGTCGGTGAAAACACCGACCGTTTTCCGTCCGAACTTTTACCAAAATTCGTCCAAATAAACATAGTATTTTAATTATGATCAGAAACTTGGAAAGTAGAATTACTCACGGATAAAATATAAAAAATCGACAAATTTCAGTTTCGGGTCAAATTAGGGTTTTCTGCCGGTATAAAATTATACTATCAGTAAAATCGCAGACCGGTTTGCGTCTGAGTTTGAAACCCAAATTTTAACCAGGGCTTCCTACCATAGATTATGTTCTATATATGATTTTGTTTTCTCCAAAATCATTTCCTAAGTCTCATATAAAAATATAAATAAATATATCTTTACCGTTAATACAGCGTATCCGAAAATCGGGCTGTTACAGTTGTTTCTCCGGAGATCGAGTCGGTCGGCACTAAAGAGACATATGTATGTGCATTACCATTGATCTTGCCACATATATGATTGAGACATTATATTTATACCCTTACAATTTGTTTGAAATGATAGGAATACACTTGATATTGTTCCACTTGTCTACTTAGTATTAGTTGTGATGCTATTTTTTTATTCATGGTTGCTTAGAACTATGACTACTCTGCTACCCTTTTGTATAGGTGATAGTTATCTTACCTCCTACATGTTGTGTTTGTTCTTTTCCACTTGTGCTTTTCTGAACCTAGAAGGTTTATTGGATGGCGAGGCAGGGAAGCATCTAGGGATCAAACGATCATAACCTCCTAATGACGACAAATGATTTGCTTGCTGCTTGGTTATGTTGTTGTTCTTCAGAGAGGAGTACTCTTGAATATGAGGAGTATGTATAGTTTGTTTAGACCAGCTCTGTAGGAGATGTATTGGACTATATGTGTTTCGACTATATACATTGCAATATTTCTTTTGAGAAACTTATCCAGGAGCTTACATATAGTATGATATATTCATATGTTTATATTTACTTGTATTATGATAACTATTATAAGAGGTGGATGTATGTGCTAAATTTATTTTGGATGATGAATTTACCAATATGTGGGGCCCATAGGGCCTTTTACATTTAATAAATGTATGAAGTTATTGTTGTTGATGAAATTATTAGTGGATTATATTAGGACAAGTCATATAATAAATGAGATACTAAGGGGTGTCTCAATATACTGGATTTCTATGTCTCTCTTTATGCCACTGATAACTTAAGCATTGATAATGGTCTTATTGAAGAGGTTATTCCAAACTTAGTCACTATAGTTGACAATGCTATGCTCACAAACATTCCTACTATGGAGAAAGTGAGGTTGGCAATGTTTTCCATGAATGGAGCCGGGGCTCCAGGCCCTGATGGATTTGGAGGCTCCTTCTATCAGTTCTTTTGGAGCATTGTAGGTGAGGATGTGTACAAGTCTGTGCTCCATTTCTTCACTCAAAATTGGATCTTGCCAGGATTAAATTCAATTTTGGTTGCCCTCATTCCTAAATTCCCTGAAGCAGATAAAATTGAAGACTTTAGACCTATAGCTCTTGCAAATTTCCAGTTTAAAATCATTACCAAGGTCCTTGCAGATAGGCTTTCTAGCATGGCTCCAAAGATCATCTCTCCACAGCAAAGAGGCTTTGTAAAAAGGAGGCAAATCTCTGATTGTGTCTGTATAGTCTTAGAAGCAATTAACATGCTGGACTGCAAATCATTTGGTGGCAATTTGGCTCTAAAATTTGATATAAAAAAGGCTTTTGACACTGTAGATTGGAAATTTCTCTTGAAAGTTCTATCTACTTTTGGCTTCAATAATACATTCTGCATCTGGGTGCAAACTATCATAAGTTCTGCTAGGCTTTCTTTTATAGTAAATGGTCACTCTGTAGAGTATATGTCTTGTCAGAGGGGTGTTAGACAAGGAGATCCCTAGGAGATCCCTATCTCCACTTTTGTTTTACATTGCTAAAGAAGTTCTTAGTAGAAGTATCTCTCACCTTATGGATTCCATGAAGTTGAATCATATGGCAGGCCCTAGAGGTTTTGCAACTCCCTCCCATATTTTATATGCTGATGACATCCTATGGAGAGATTTCAGGACAGCAGTTGAGCCTTGGCAAGTGTAAGTTCTTTGCTGGCTCTGTTCCTAACAGAAGGCTAAATGTAATTAAAGACACTCTTGGTTTATCTCAAGGGCAAGTTCCTTTTAACTATCTAGGAGTGCCAATCTTCAAAGGCAAGCCAAAGGTTGCTTACTTTCAGCCATTGGCAGATAAAATAAAAGCTAAGCTTTATGCATGGAAAGGTTCTTTGCTCCCCATCATGGGAAGACTTCAATTAATTAAATATGTCATCAATAGTATGCTGCTATACAGTTTCAAATTTTATGCTTGGCCAATTACTTTGTTATAATCCATTGATAGGTGGATTAGGAACTTCTTGTGGTCTGGAAACATCCATGTGAAAAAGGTAGTGAAAGTTTCCTGGAAAACTATTTGCAAACCTATAGTTGAAGCTGGTTTGGGGCTTAGATCTATAAGGGTTATTGATTCAGCTACAATGCTAAAGTTGTGCTGGGAAGGCTCTTCATCTAGAAAAGATTGGGCTGTTTTTCTTAAGGCAAGATATTTCAGAAATGGAAAACCTGTTTGTTCCTACATCAAATCCTCAATTTGGTTAGGAATTAAGTCCTATATGCATATAGTATCTCATAATTCTGCTTTGATCATTGGGGATGGCTCTGCAGTTAGTTTCTGGAGCAGTAATTGGTTGGACAATGCTGTGTGAGTTGATGCCTTCCACAATATTCCCCATGAATCTGCTTCCCTCAATAACAGCTACTATCAAATATTTCATTAGAAATGGTTCTTGGTTTCTGCCTGATGAATTGCACAGTCACTATCCTGCTCTTTTAAGTAAAATGATCAAGGTCATCATTCTTGTTTCCCCTATGAATGATCAATTGGTTTGGTATGATTCAGCATCAAGAAGCTTATTCTTATCTATATCCTGCAAATAGTCTTTTGAACTGGTGCTAGCTTATCTGGAAGCAATTCATTCCTCCTTCTAAGTCTTTTGTAGTTTGGAGAATGATTCACAAAAGGTTACCTACTGATGATAACCTAAGAGTAAGGGGATGCATCTCAGTGTCTATATGTTCTTTATGCAGTGAAACTGATGAAACAGCAGAGCGCCTTTTCTTTGCCTGTAAACTTTCGAAGTGCCTATTGATTTGTCTTATATTTCCTCTGTCTTGGCTGTTTGCTCTAAAGGGTGGAGTAGTCAAATAAATTATCTCATTCATGCTGTTGTGATGAATGTCTTCTCAGCCATTTGATTTTGTAGAAACAGTGCTTGGTTCAAAAATATAACCATCTCTTTGCACCATGCTATTAATCAAGTCATAGAAAATACAAGTCTTGCAGGTTCTCAGGTTCTCTATCTAAGGGCTCAATGTCTAACTCAATTGATGAGTTTAGAATCATTAAATTATTTTATGTTTCTTGTCATGCTGCAAAATCACCATCAATAAAACAAGTTGATTGGTACCCTCCCCTTGTTGGTTGGATTAAATGTAACACAGATGGCTCGGCTAGAGGCTCACCTGGACATTCAGCTGCTGGTGGTTTGTTCAGAGACTCAAAGGGGTCTATCCTAGGATGTTTCTCATCATACCTTGGAATCCACACCGCTCTCTATGCAGAATTTTCAACTGCTATTTTGGCAATAGAATTTGCATATAAAAGGGGTTGGGATATTCCCGTCGCTCGAGTGTGATTCAAAATTGGTGGTAGATGCTTTTAATGACAACTCAAATGTTCCTTGTGAATTGAAGAGTAGGTGAGGCAACTGCAAATTACTTTGCCAGAAGATGACTTTTAGATGCTCACATATATATAGAGAAGACAATAGTTGCGTAGACAAATTAGCAAACTTTGGTATTGTTAGTCATGATTTTATTTGGTGGAATAATATTCCTAGTTTTATTAGGAAAGATTTCTTCCGTAATAGGTTAGGATTGCCTAGTTACAGATTTGATTAATTCTTTTCATGGGCATTGGCTATACTCACCTCATGTTCATTTTTGTATTCTTTTGACTTTTTAATATTAAATTTTTTGGCATGCTACAGATGATTGTTAGGTTAGGGGTGTCAACCTAGTTGGGGTGCCTATTCCTATTGTGATGTTTCTGCATGCCAAATAACCTATTGTGATTGTTAGGTTAGGGGTGCCAACTTAGTTGGGATGCCTATTCCTATTTTTATGTATGTGTTCTTGGTGTTCATCAACCCAATTTATGTCATTCTTGTCCAAGACTTACTTTTTATGTACACTTAATCCAACATTTTTATATCTTTATATTAACACTTGTTTATGGTCCATTTTATAATAAAAATCTTTACTTGTTTATCTTAAAACATATCATTCTTAAAAATCATATTTTTCATTCAAAATTCGGATGAACTCTTTTATAAAAATATTTAGAACAATAGTGAGTGTACCCAACTCACACACCAAAATAGTGCAGTTGGTCCTATGTCAAAATTCAATTTCGTTAATTTATGAAAAATACACTTTGCCTCTGTTTATAAAGGATTTTCCATAAATCCGAGTTCATCCACATGTAACTTTAAGAAATTGTTTCTATTCATTTAAGCATGTTAAAATTCCAAATCTTCTACCAAACTTTAGATTTACTTTAGTAATAACCCAAAAAAATTTATAAAAGCAAACTTTCATATTCATATTTAAAATCACCATACAACCAATTATGTTCTCATTTTCGCACCCAGAATCTATTTCGACTTTGTTAGGTGTCTTGACCCAGTAAATCTTATCCAAAGTTTACATATTAAATATCCAATTAAAGACACATAACTATTCTTTCCAAATATATGTTCATTTTTCAGAAATATGTTCTGTGTGAAACGTTATGGCCTCACGAATCACTAAAGGTCATGCTGCGAGATTCGTATTTTAATATGTTCATCAACATTAAGTTATCATTTTAATTCATACATCATACACAAGTCACAAAATCAACATGCAAGGGTTCTAGACCCGCAAACACGTACATGCAAACATATATCAACCAAAGTCAGCAAGCACCAATAACAAACAAATCATACATCATACAATAATGGCTCAAACAAAGAGTTTAGAGAGGATCTCCCTACCTCCCGAAGATCCTAAAACCTCATGATTCCTAGCTTGTAAAAGCTGCAAGCTTGACCCTTTAAGCTCCAAGATGAGTCCTTTTTGATATATATAAAAGTTAGAGTTGGATTCATCAACATGCATGAAGGAAATCTTAAGGGAAATGGGTTTGCATGTTGAGTTCTTACCTTTCTCTTATGATTTTTGGAGCTTCTAATTAAGGAGTGGATGACCAAAATGGAGTTGTCCTCCCCCTAGGGCAGATTCGGCCAAGAGAGTTTGAAGGAGTTAGATGTTGTTGTTGACGAAGATATGAAATGCTTCAATGTTGGGGTGTCGAGCTTAGCATTAGATGATGCCAATAAAGTGATTTGGAGTGTATTTGATGGTGTTTCTTGGGTGGTGGCCGAATGGGTAGGTGGTGGAGAGGAGATGAAGAACTTAGATGTCTTTATAAGAATGACAGAAAAGAAAGAATGTAGAGAGGGGAGGAGAGCCGTGAGGTTAGAAGAAGGAGAGAATGAGTGAAATGAGAGTTTAGGCATGTTTTTGTCCTTTTATAGTGGGGTCATTTTGCACTTAGATCCTTGGTTTGCCCTCCTCCTCTTGGGATTAATACTTGGAATTATCTTAATTATAAATCAACCACACTCTTATTTATCCACCACTTGTTGACACATGTCACTCATTCATTCATCACTTCCTTTTCTTATCCTTTTTCTCTTTTCCTCTTTTATTTTCCTTTTGTTTCTAACACCACACATACACTTCCTTCCAATACTTGTATTTATTTTTCATCTCTTATGGCTTGACATGTATTATTTAACACTAATAAGATATTAATAAAATCGGGTGAATTAATATTATACATTGTTATCCAGGTCTATGCATTTTTATTCAGATAATAAAATCCTTAATATTTAGAATTAAATTCTTTATTATTTAATTAATTACAGTGTTCCACTACTGCAATTTTCGGGATGTGACACATATTAGACACATAATCAAGGTCTTAAACATAGTCTTAAACGTATAAATGAAGCCTTAAAACACGGATGTTACAAGACTCACCTTCAGACACTTCATCTAATCTATCATTTCTCTTTGGAGAAACTTTCCTCCTTCTGAATCTCAGAGGTCTTTGACCCTCAGCAGTTTCGGCAGAGGTAGAGGGTTTCTTTAGATCAGGCCTCTGATCTTGTCTGGTCACTTTCTTAGCAGGCTTTCATATGCCTTCTGAGATGGGAACCTCGGACTCATCAGCAGACTCAGCTTGAGTAGTTGTCTGCTTCTCCTCAGCAACTTCATTTTTATTCTCATCCTCATCCTTGAGGGGCTCAAGCAAGGGAGTCCTTGGAATTTTCAAAGACAAGGTCTTCTTGTCTATGGCCAGAGCCATTTTTACAAATTCTCCATCTCCAGGAACAAAGAGTTTGTTCCTGAAGAGTCTTGTAAGCAGCATCCCATATGGAAATGTTGCCATGGATGGACTCTTGATCATGGATGAAAGGTGCTTAAATACAAGGTCATTCAAGTCAACCTTGATCATGTGGATTACGTGATAGATGGAAAACTTGTCCAGCTTCGAGATGTTGTAAAAAATAAAAAGAAACACAAGAGGTAGAAAAGTAAAATAAAAATAAAATGAAAAGAATCAAGACATATATCAAAAGCTGATTTTTATTAATCATCATAAGCTTGTACAAGGAAAGTTTTTACAAAACAAAAAGCATATTGATTACTACTTAAAATAAGAGACAAGAAATCAACTCTAGCTTCTAAAGCAATCCTATGACTTCTTTTTTTATCCAGCTGCCTCAAGGTAACATGCAGCAGAGTCCTCTAAGAAGCACGTTCATTTTCCATTGTTTGAAGTCTATTGTCAACAACTGTAGTGGTGACAACTTCAGATTGAACAGACTCCTCTAAGTGCCAAGGCAGGGCATACACTGGAGGTGCACTTGGAACAGAGAAAAGTGTTGAGATTATAGGTAAGAAGGTGTGATGAATTGTTCTATAAAAGAAGAAAGGTAGGAAAGGTATTTTAAACAAGGGACTGACTCTAACAAAATCTACCTCAAGTGAAGGGAAAATTGAGGATAGACACTCATATAAGTGTTAAAACCTCATAAGTCTGAAACACATTTCATGTGTAGATTCTCTAATTTTTTATGATTCCAAATAGATTAAGTATGGTAATATTGAACCATATGAAATTACTGACATGTTTGATAAGTGTGCAGGAAAATAGACTTAAGGTCACTCGTATATTTCTGTGACCCGTCTACTAGTTAGTAGAGCCCAGTTTTTAGAGTCGTCTAAAAACCACTCGTCTAAATTCAGTTCACACAGTCAAAGAACAAGTCAATGCTCAGTCAAGAGTCAAATATACTTGATGATGTGGCAAGAAGCATCTGTCAGGAAAAGACTCAGTGGATCGCCCGTCTAAATTTTGGAATACGCTAGCACCCATCCAGTTTTGAACTGCATGTGCACCCATCTAATTTTTGAATTACATTGCACCCGTCTAAAATTTCCAATACTGCTACAATGTCACTTTGTCAGAAATGAAGTCCAAATCACCATATTCAAATTAGATGCCTTCCTTAAGGATCTCGAAGACCTCTGGACAATAGCACAAAGGATAAAGAATAAAGAACATTTGTTCCAAGGTTTTTAGGAATAAACACGCAATCTCTGGATCACAGCAGTAACCTTTTAGCTGTTTTAGTACAAAGTAAACGTGCTTTCTGGATAGTGAACTGAGTGTTGCACTGAAAGAGGGAAGCTCTCTGCTGCAAGTACAACAAGCCTGCTGCTACTACTCTGAAACAACAGCTGCTCAGAATAAAGTGTACTCTTGAACAACCTTGTCAAAGCTCAACGTCCCCAAGAATTTTATATTTACACAGAACGACTCTTTAGCATTAATGGTGTTCCAGAAGCTCAAATCATAAGAACACACTTTCTAAAGCCGTGCCTAACGAATTTATTTAATTGAAGTCTTTATATATATCAAACAATGAAGATGAAGACACAAAGTTGAATATCATTAAAGAACACTGCACAAGAAGCATTTACTCACTTCATTAACTTCTTCATTCTTTCATTGAATATTCATTCAATCATTTGAACTTAATTCGCAGTCTTTCAAACTTCATATTTATTCCACTCTCTGAGTGTGATCTGAAAGATTTGCAAGTTGTATTAAATACACAAACATTTACTCTTTTCTTAGTTGAGCCTGAAGAGGGTAGGTGAGCAAATAATACTTGTTTGAGTGATTGAGACTGGAGAGGCTAGGTGTGCAAAGAATACTTGTACTGTAATCTAATCAGTTATAGTTGAAACTTGGTGCTGCCAAGAAACTGGACATAGCCCTATGGATTTTGGGGTGAACCAGTATAAAACTCTTGAGTGATATTGCTCTCCCCTTATCTCTTTAATTTGCTTAAGTATTGTTTGTTTAAGCTTTTAACTTGGGGAGTTAATATTGTGAATATCAAACTCTGTTTTACCCTTATCTATCTGCACGTGTGTTGTCTTAAATTTAGATGTGTCACTCGTCTTAATTTCTGTTGTCTTATTTTTGCTTGTTGTGCCTGCGAAAGTATTTACTAAAGTAACCTAAAAAGTTGGTAAACACAATTCAACCCCCCTTCTTGTGTTAACTTTGGTTATTTAAGTTGGTATCAGAGCTCAGCCTCTGGGTTGAGCACTTAACAGTGTAGAGGAAAATATCTTGGAAATGGCAGGAGAAGGTAGTACAAGCAAGAACCACGCTGGAGAAGGATCCTCAATGGCGAGACCTCCATATTTCAATGGAGAAGACTACATCTATTGGAAAGAAAAGATGAAGTGGTTTTTACAATCCACTAACTCTGATCTTTGGGATATCATTGAAGAAGGTCCTTTTGTTCCTAAAGATGAAGAAGTAGTTGTTGTTCCTAAATCAAACATGACCTCTGATCAAAAAACAAAATGGCAGTTAAATTCTAAAGCTAGATATGCAATCATGTGTACCTTGAGCAAAGAAGAATTTGAAAAAGTGTGTGCTTGTGAATCTGCAAAAGAAATGTGGAATTCACTAGCTATTGCTCATGAAGGAACCAACAAAGTCAAAGAGACCAAATCAACATGTTGGTCAGAAAATATGAATTCTTCAAAATGGAAGTAGGAGAGATTATTGGCCAAATGTATGGAAGATTTCAAACTATAACCAATGGATTGAAATCTCTGGGAAAAGTTTACAAGACTGAGGAACACATTCAAAAGATTATCAGAAATCTTCCAAAACAATGGAGACCTCTTGTAACTGTTGTGTCCCAGGCTAAGGACTTAACAACAAAGAATCTTGATGAGCTTCTTGGTACTCTTCAGATCCATGAACAAGAGCTGATTGAAGAAAACAATGGAAAGAAAAACAAATCCATTGCACTCAAGGCTGACAATAAGTCATCTAAGGGAGAAGTCTCAAAAGCTCTCAAAGTAGATGAATCTTTAGAAGAATCTGAGGAATTAAATGAGGATGACTCTGATGATGAATATGATGAACTTTCTCTTTTCACCAGAAAGATGAAAAAGCTTTGGAAGAAAAGAAACTTCAGAAAGCACAAACCTTTCAGGGGTTTCAATAAATAAAAGCATAACAAAGATGGTGGATCTAATGACAGAAATGTCATTGTGTGCTATGAATGCAAGAAGCCTGGTCACATCAAAGAAGAATGTCCTCAACTCAAGAAGCAACCTCCCAAGAAGTTCTTCAACAAAAAGAAGGGAATGATGGCCACTTGGGAAGATCTTGATGAAAGTTCTTTAATGGTCAATGCTCAAGCGTGACCTATTCCATGCTCAAGCGTGGAGGTCAACCAGGCTAGCTCTGGCGTTGACTCCATGTGGTACAAGCTGATTGGTTGCATGCATGGTAGCACTACCTGCCTCTAACGCTCAAGCTTATATAATCCAACGCTCAAGAGTGGCCATTCCCACGCTCAAGTGTTGGTGCATGAATCAACTAAAATAAAAAGGGCTTAAGTGAACTTATGTTCACTTTTCACCCTGTGTAAAAACAGAAGCAAAGAGTTGAAAAGAGAGTTTGAGCGGGTTAGAGAGAGATTGAGAGAGAAAAAGTCTCGACTCAGTTTCTGACTCGATTGATCATCCCGACGCGAATACGAGTATGCTGTTATGATCATGACAACAACATCTTCACAATTCAATCTTCCTTTTCTTCTCTAAGTGAAGGTAATCCATACTATTTTTATGTCGAAATGTTGTCGGTGACGGTATTAGACTTATCTTTCAATTATGATATTGGTTTTCAATTCCGACTTCAAATTAGGGTTACCTGTAACGTACGCTTCGTAATGTGGTATTCAGGTGAATTTTTGGAGGCCCGGAGACGCTAGAACTGTGCATTGCAGAATTGGGAAGGAAGTGTAGGTGCTCGTTTCGTTGTCTCAGAACTAGCTACGTGCATCTCAAGTGGGGAAAAGAAGCCATCTAACGTCGGAAATGACTAAGTGAAATTTATTTCAATAATGGCATAGGACGACCTAAACCCTTCTAGGGAGCGTGTAACGAACAATATTAATAACATATTGGAGACTACTTAGTGGTACCAACGATGATATTGAAATTGTAGGTTTATCGCTATTAGGTTAAAAATATATTATTCGAGGTTGCATGGTTTGCCTGAATTTATAGTGTTTATTTAATTATTGGATTATATATATGTTATTTAAAATTTTTGAGATGCTTGAAAATAATATCATGATTGGTGACTGTTATTGTGTTTTGAGAGATTTCTAGGAGTTGATACATGATGAGTTATGATGATGTATATGTTTTCAGAGGTGTCTAACCGAGATAATTATTGTGGTAACATGATGAGATTTATGATATATGATTAAACTAAAATCATTTTCTTGTGTTGTTACAACATATGAAGTCACGGTAAAAATTTTGGTTGAAAATTCAGACGGAAGCCGGTCTGCGTTTTCACTGCCGATACAAGTTTACTGTGCAGAAAACCTAATTTTGACCCGTGAACGAGACAGTTAGTATTTTTATTATGTTCCCTTCAACTTTGATTATTTTGAAAATTTTCGTCCAAAAATAAAATATAATATTTTATTCGGGTGAAAATGTCGGAAGAATTATAATCGGAAATGAAACCGGGTACGAAATGGAGCAGATTAGGGAACATAAAAGAAGTGAGGAGACATGATGGAAGAGGCTATGAGACACTCCAAAAGTGTAATCATCACACTTTTCAAATTATAATATTATTCTGATCCAAACAGTAATTTCTCTCTTCTTCCATCCAATCAAGCATTAAACCACCAAGCTTGCTCAACAAGCCCTCCCTCACTTCCCTTGGCCATGGACTTCCTCCCCCCTCTCGATATATATCCCTCTCATTTTCACTTCATCATCTTCCTTCTTCAAACTCCATTAAAGTTTCATCTTCTTCCTTTCTTTTAAAAGTTCAAGCTCTTAAAGCTTTAGTTTTTATTCATCTTTTCTACTTGAGTTCTTCATTAAAGTTCTTCATTATACTAAGGGTGAAGTACGGTTGGCGGGGGGGAAGGGGCCGCCCCTTTTGGGGCAACACGCCGGTAATGCTCTCATATGAATATTTTTGAAATTTTCATCTTTTATTTCTTAGTTTACTTTATGTGTTCTTTATATGCTTTAAACTTCTAAAATCTTTCTAAAATGGTAGAAAACTCCTTTTGAGTTGAAACCACTTTCTATAGTCTTGTATTAACTTATATTTTCACATACTAAGAGGTTGTGTAAAACAAAAATATCTACCTATCTCTTCCAATGAAGGCCGAATGCTTGCATTTGTGACCTAGGAGGTTTTTGTTCCAACTTTTGAAATATGATCGTGTTTGAGTTTCTAACTATCCATGGATCTTGAATCTATAAATCTTGGAAGGTTTGATAGCTTGTTCCGATGATGGCCGAAAATATGAATAAATAGGCCTAGGATACTATGTTTCAACTTTCCAAGTATGATAATGGATTTAGAACTCTTAATATCTTGTAATTCTAAACCTTAAGAGGTGTTGTTAAACAAAGAATATTTTCCTCATCATCCTATGATGGTCGAAACTAAATGTTTAGGTGCTAGGATGTTTGAGTTTTTATTTTTCCAAAATGATCATGGACTTGAGCTCCATAAGATATTTGGATGCTAAGTCTAAGAGATTGGAGAGTTTAAGGATTTCTAACTTGTTTATTCTATGTTATTAAAAATAGGATGTATTACTTTCATTTTTCCAAGATGATCATGGACTTGAGCTCCATAAGATATATGGATGCTAAGTCTAAGAGATTGGAATGTTTATGTTTCCATTGTTTTCCAAAATGATCATGGACTTGAGCTCCATAAGATATTTGGATGCTAAGTCTAAGAGATTGGAAAGTTTAAAGATTTCTAGCCTATAAATCCTATGAAGGCCAAACCTAGAAGGTTATGGACCTAGGATACTTTGTTCTTATTTTTCCAAAATGATCATGGTTTTGAGCTCCTTAATACATATGGATGCTAAACCTAAGAGATTGGAAAGTTTAGTGAATGCTAGCCTATTTTACTAGCCTTGGCCGAATACCCTAAGTTTATAACTTAGAGGGATTTTAATTCAACTTTGTTAAATGATCATTGTTTATGAACTCCTAACACTTAAGGATCATAAATCCATGAGTTGTATAATTTTCGGGAATCTCTAACCCTAAGAACTAGTCTTAGCCGAACCTATACCTTGTGGTTTAGTGTTCTTGTTTGATTTTAACTTGTGATTTTGTCATAACCTTAGACTTCCATCACGGAGGAAACTTGGACGTTGGTGGTATACCTCTTCGAGCATCTAATCTCCTTACCTTCATAGAAGGTAAGAGGGGATTGCCTAGGGATATTCAATAACTATATGCATGTGTGTATGTGTTTACTTGAGTGATTTGAATATTATTATGATGTGGAGCAAACACTTGAATGACTTGTTTACTTGAACTATTGTGATTATTTCTTGAAGTTGATTATTACTTGCCTTAAAGTATTGTGAGTTGTATATATGTGATGAACTATCGTTAACTGTAATATTATTGTTGAGAATATATTACTGTTGATTGAAGTTTGAGAAGTTGGACTTGAGTCTGTGCTCAATGATTATAAGGATTAAAAGCCTTAATAAGCCTTGAATAGAACTTTGAAAGTAATGGTTTCATTTATAAAAGTTCCTTGTTTAAAACGCTTACTTCAAGAGAATGAGATTCTTGTTTTGAAAAGAAACGTGGAAGTGTTTTTTTTAAGTCAATAGAAACTACTTTTTTATGATTCAAAGTTTGTACGAGAGAAAACCTTTTTCGAACTATGTGTTTTATGAAGGAAAAACCCCTTTGAAAATATTTGACTTTATTTAATCAAGGATTTCAAAAGCAAACGAATTTCCTAATTGTTTTATAAAAGAATTTGTAAAGGAAACGATTTTCTCCTAAATGATTTAGAAACGTTCCGATTACTTGGATAAGTGACCGAGGTTTTGTTTTTGTTTTTGATTTTCACTGAGCGAAAAGTAAGCACATGTGAAAGAGAGTCTAGTTCGCGAGACGTCGCCTCTAGCATTCAGTTATATGCACGCGATCTGGGATCCATGTCAAGAATTATGGACCAAGGGTCCTAATCGTGATATTATGGGCTAGGAGTCATAATCTTGGAATTGAGGACTGTGTGTCCTAATTTCGTTGTTATGGGCTTGGAGTCCTTATCATGTTGAAATAAAACATGGATAAAATTATAATTGTTTCTACGACCACAACCTTGGATTGCGGCATCGGTCTAAGGTGTTGTGATTGAGCACTCGGACTGTGCGTCCTGTGTTATTGATTTTCAAGTGATGAAATTGTGAATAGTCGTTAGCTTTGGGTTTCGACAATGGAAAAGAGTGAACACAAAGAATAGTCTATAATGAAAAATCTTTTATTCGATGATGTATACATCCGAATGGCCATTGATAAGGGATTCGTGATGATGTTGATCGGGGTGCATGAGGTGGCGGAGACAACTTACCAATGCGGCATACGAGCCTGATCAACTCTTTCTTTCTTAATGATAAAACGGTGATGATATCTCATGAGATTAAGTTTAGAGCCTGATGATTGAAGTGTCATGCATTATCTTTATAAAATTGATTGATTCGGGTATGAGATCCACTAAAATAATACTTGTTGTTTACCTATGAATAATGTTTTCAGTGTTAATATGCCAAAGTATTGTATGTATCATGTATATGGTTGTTGTGCGATATATCCGTTGTCGGTATCTCACTCTTTCATTTCTACTTGTTATTCTCTCTTCCTTTTGGTATCGTCGTATGTATATGAGTTCAGATGGATCCCAATATCCACTTGTGCCGACGATGTCGAAGGCTGAGGTCTTCGATGACGCGGGGAATGTCGGGGCATGGCTAATTCATCCGGGGACGACATCTGCCACGTGCCACGGATCAATCACCACAACCGATTTGAATGCTGACAGAGACCCAATCCGTAGGAGCCATACCGTGGAGACTAGGAGAGTAGCTCTGCCTCCGACTTGGTATTACCTTAACGCACTGCGAGCTAACGGACTGCTACACGAGCCACCACCTCTGGACGTTGAGCAGGCAGCACCGATCGAGGAGGACCCTGAGGAGGACTTTTATGAGGTCATGGAGGAGGATGAGCCTGAGTATCACGTCCTGCATCATGATGACGATGACGATTCCGTAGAGGAGGGCAGCGACGTCATAGTTCCATTACCTGATGCCTCGTCTCGTGGGAGAATTTGTGGAGACCCTGCTTATAGCCAGTGTCAGTAACTAGTTCGGAGCATTTTGGTGGATAGTCTCCCGTCTTCTGACTTTCTAGAGTTACATTTTTTAATGTGGTTCCAGACCCTCTTTCACCGGGTTTTTGCTTACTCTCTTTTAAGTTGTATCTTCTAAATTTCTAACTCTGTTGCAATGGCCGTTGATAAGGCCCTAACTTATGTACTAGAACTTGGCTCTCATTGGGACATGTTATGAATATATATATATATATATATATGTTGTCTTCAATTCATGTTCTGAGTGGTCATCACCTTTATCTTGTTTCATCTTTCCAAAAAAAAATAACTACCATTTTTAGTGTACTCATCCATCGAGAAAATGATATTTTTCGAAAGTAACCAGCAATGTAATCAGTTTTATTTCCGCAATTGGGTAACGATGTGATGTCGGGTTTAGGGTGTCGCAGATATTATTCGTATGTATGATGTGTATTCATGAGATTTGGAGCCCTCGCAGGACCGTCCCAGTTTATTTCTGGGGTTGAAGATATAGTTTCATTGTGTTGCATGAGCACCCTCGCGAGAGAACCAGGGTGTGCACCAGCCGGAGATGTACGACTATAGTGCCATTGCTTTCTATGGGCATTCTCACTACAGATGAGAATGTGCACCGGGTTTAGGGGACGCGTCATTGACTGAGCAGATGAGGGATATATATATATATATATATATATATATATATATATATATATATATATATATATATATATATATCCGCATACGTGGTAGCCACGTTATCATACGCATTCATTTGCATCATGGTGAAGGGTAGAGGAAAATAATGTGTTTTCGAGGATATTTGCATATATAAATATAGGGTTATGAATGTTTTGTGTGTTGTTATTAAGTAAATGTTACGAATCCTTTTTCGATTTGATATTAGATAGTTTTTCATCCCTGTTTTCCTTTCTTTTGTGTTTGTTTTTCTATCGATAAATCTTCATACCCGGATAGTGTAGTTGGATCACTGGGGGCACCCATGGATGGAGGCTCCGACACGGTTCCCACTGGTGGGGACCTTTGAGTTTGAGTTCATAGTTGAGAATGGGTGGCTTGTGGATCCAATCACTCGTTTCACTGTGTATACAGGTCCTGTGTCAGTGACGACGGGCATGGGGAATGGAGCACCGTTCGGTATGGTAGGGACTTTTAGAGTTGGACAGACCTTCCCATTCCCTATCGTATTTCCTGTGGCACCGATACCTCAAATGCCAGATGTTGTACCAGTTCCTATCCCAGTACTAGTTGAGGCACATGCACTCGCACCCGCACCGGTACCTATTATCGCACCCGCACATGATGATGATCAGGTGGCTCCTGATGTAGACCACTTACTTGCACCAGATGTTACACGGATGCCAGATGTTAGACCAGTTGCTTCCGAGTCTTCCAGGCTATCATCCAAAAATATCCTAGCTTATCGACGACTGTTTCAGAGGCCTTATGGGAGGAGTTCTTCCAGCAGTAGCAAAGGAGTTGGAGGACCATCTAGACCCAGGGGTGACAGCGAGGGCAGTAGTAGTCGAATGGGATAGTACCGGCCAGTGCTATCTAGTTAGGTGTACACAGGTGTGCAGTGAGGATTTGGATGTATTTTGAGAGGGGACTAGGTGTTGAGTGACGGGATTCCCTCTACAGTAATGTATGACTATATGTATATATTTTTATATACATGTGATGTATGTTTATATTTGATGGTCGTTTTATTTAATTTTTATTTCTCCGATGTTTTATATATCCGCTTAACGATAATAACACGATTAAGTTTTAAATAAAATATGGTTTACTTTAATGAGGCATAGGAGTGTCTCACTATTAATTTGGATCCTATAGATGTTTCATCTTCCAAACAGCATATCACTTCATCTTTCATTTGGAATGGACAGACCTGTTTTCTATCTGCTGCAACTAGCCATGTCATTAGAAGATCTCTTTGGCAGGAATTGACATCTCTTATTCAAACAAATCCTAGTCCTTGGATTGTAGTGGGAGATTTTAACCCAATCCTTGGTGCTCATGAGCAAAGGGGAGGAAAAGTTCCTTTGGAAATTTCTTGTGATGAGTTCAGAGTTTTGTCCGAAACTTGTAACTTAACTCATCTTCCTACTAGGGAAGCTGAGTATACCTGGTATAATGGGAAAAGTGCTAATGCTTTAACTGAAAGAAGGCTGGACAGAGGGCTCTACAATATGGAATGGTTCTCTGCTTGGTCTTCTACATCTTGTTTTATTCTTTTGAGAAGCCAGTTAGACCATTATCCACTGCTTTTACTGTGTATTTTCTTTTCTCTTTTAAATTCCTTAGTATGTGGTCTCAATACAATGAATATAAAAGGCTAATTCAAGAGACTTGGAATATGAGTGTGGTGGGTTGTCCAATGTTTATCCTCTCTCAGAAACTAAAGGCTCTTAAATATGCACTTAAAACATGGAACAAAGAGGTATTTGGTGATGTTCATAACATGATTGATTCTGCTCAAGCCAATTTGAATGCAATACAACAGCAAATTGCTTCAGCAGGATATATAGATAGTCTATTTGATCTAGAACTAGCTGCTCAGCAGGAATTGGATTCAGCCCTTGCATATCAAGAATAATTCTAGAGGGAGAAGGCTAGGATTAACTGGTTTACACAGGGTGACAGGAATACATCTTTCTTTCGTAAGTCATAAAGTAAGATATGCTTCTAAACAGCTTTCAGTTCTAAAGGTTGGTTACTCTTTTATAGATAAGCAGGCTGATATTGAGCATCATGTATTCGACTATTACACTTCATTGTATGCCTCTAAGAATTCTAGCATTGAAACTGACTTTGCAAGCAGATTTATTCCTAAACTAGTGTCTCATGACGATAATATGATGTTAACTAATCTTCCTTCAATGGAGGAAGTCAATGTAACAGCCTGTTTTTAGTTACGCTGTATTACCGGTAAAAATATATTTAATTATATTTTTAACTGAGACCAAGAAAATGATTTTGGATAAAACAAAATCATATTCATACTCTATCTTATGGTAGAGGGTTACGATGAAATTTTGGGTCTAAAAATCAGACGGAAAACGGTCATAGTTTTTATAGACAGTATAATTTTATACCGGCAGAAAACCCTAATTTGACACGAAAATTAAAAATTGTAGATTTTTTATATTATGTCCGTGAGGAATTCTACTTTCTGAATTTCTGATCAGAAATAAAATATTATGTTTATTCGGACTAATTTTGGTGAAAGTTTGAACGGAAAACGGTCAGCGTTTTCACTGACAGTAAGATTTTACTGATAAGAAAACCTAATATTGACTCATGAATGAAATGGTTTATGTTTAAATCATATTTCAAAAAAGTTTGGTTATTTTGAAAATTTTCAATCGAAAACGAAAGATTATGTTTTTATTCGGGTGTAAAACCTAAATCGGGAAATCGACGGAATCGGAAACGGGACTGCAGAGATATAACCAGACATCGGAGGAGCTGAGTCATCGGGTGAGTCACCACCATGACTCACCAAGCATTTATGAAGCATTAAATACAATTTTAGGTGAAATGACCAAAAATACCCTTAACCTAACCTATCCTAGTTAAATGTTAACCATGGTTAAGGCAAGTCAGGTACAAATTGGCTTCTTCTTCCTATTTTGTGGTCCAAACTCAGCCACACCATTCCATCACCCTCCACCACATATTTTAACCTAACCATGATTACTATTAACCTTATTTAAGAATTATATTATTTTTCTAAGCTTAACCTAACCTATGTCAAGTTAATTTCAACCATGGTTCTCTTAAACAATTAACTAAACAATTTCCTCCCCTCACTCACTCAACATACACGGCTCACACACCATACTCATACACTTAGACATTTCATTTTCTTTCCTAAGGCATTTTACTCACAAAACACTAAGAACTTCATAGTGTTCTTGCTAAGTTCATCATTGTTCTTCATTTCCTTCATCAAACTTCTTAATTCCAAGTTGAGGAATCTCTTCCTCATCATCTTATCTTCATTAATCATCCATCAATCTTCATGTTCATCAAGTTTTTCACAAAAATCTATTCTTAGATCTAGATCTTCAAATAATTCTAGAAAACTGTTGAAAAATCATTTTAATGTGAAACCAATTTCTATGATCTTTATATGACTTCTACTTTCATCATCTAAGAGCATGTAAGGAAAAGAATTTTCTTCCCCTATTTTTTTAATATGGTCGAACCTATGCTTGGATGAGCAAAGGAGATTTTGTACAATTTTTAACTTATATGAGGTTTGTTATAAGTTATCTAGGGTTTCTATATTCTAAATCGAAGAGTTTGAAAACAAAAGAAATCTCTAACTAAATTTTATAGCCTTGGCCGAATTTATGTTCATGTAGGAAAAATGAGTTTTCTTCAATCTTTAATTGGATAATGACTTGCATGAACTATCTAAGGTGTAGAGGTTCTAGATCCAAGAGTATGTGAGCAAAAGGAATTTCTAGCCAATTTTACATATGTGGGCCGAAACCCTAGCCTTAGAGGTTAGAGGATTTTGTTTAATATTTTGAACTAGTAACACTTGATCTATGTGAGTAAATACCCTAGTAACTAGGATCCAAAAGATGGATTTGAGAAAATAACCCTAACCCTATTAATGAAGCATGGCCGAACCCAACATAATGTGTCATAGATGAGTTTTGTTTGATTAATTGGTTGTTATGTTGTTTTGATTGAAGGTTAACCATTAACCGTGGTAGAGTAACGAGGATCGGAAAGTTCGTGACTTAGGTGATAAGTTCAGGTGGGGGAAAGATTCAACCTATCGTCGGAATGGATAAGTATTTTATAATATAATAATTGTGTAGGGCGACTGATATAAGCCCAATGGAGACCATCATGGATCAAGAAGCTATTCAATGATTTGGTGGGCCCATGACAAGAGCTAGAACCAAAAAGGCCCAACAAGCTCTAAATCAAATGGTGGTTTTTTTAATGGAAACAAGCCCAAGTGCAAGTCATGAAGACAATGAGCCTAAGTTGATAACTTTGCTCATCCAACTAGAAGAGGCATGATGTGGGATATGCAAGTCCTTTTTTTATTGTTTTCTTTTAATTTTAATAAGTGTAATGGGTTGTGTGTTTGAGTCCAATTACTAAGTGATGTTTTGGATCAAGCCCATTTTACTCCATGTTGTACACCAGTTCTATGTGTCTTGGGAGGGAATATTTAGCTTGCATGCTATAAGAAACTCCTCATTAGTTGTGTGAATAAATTGTGTAAATTATGAGGGTTACACTTTTAATTTGAGAAGCAAGTGTAACCACCACATAATGAGTGAGAGAGAGAGTCATCAAGGGGGGCATAAACTTCATTTTGGTGGCTGAGTTAAGATTACTTTTAGTGAGTTTTTAATGTCATTACTAGGCCAATTTATGTGGGTGTTAAGTTAGTGTGATTAAGTTTGGTGGCTGAATTAAAATGGGTGTTAGGTTAGTCATGATTAGGCTAGTTATGTGGGGGGGTTTGGAATCATTTGGAAGACTAAGTGTGAGCCAAATGAAATCAGCCACACTCCTTATATGTAACACGCCTATTCCATGGAAATAATAACTTGGATGTTGATTTTGGATTGAAATCCATATTGTAATAATTTTGTTCTCCTTGGTTCTTGGTTGAGCCAACCCTTGTTCTTATCAAGAATCCAAGATTCTTGTAGCGAACTTCATAGGCTTATCAAACTACTTTGTTTGTGGCGCCATTCCATTTCTTTCCTTCATCCATTTTCTTTCTTTTCTTCACTTTAATTTTGTTACATCTTGGTTACACGAAATTAACTTGATAAAATTCAACCATAAGATCTTTTTAAAGGCAACTATCCATTTGGTTGTCATCAAGTGGTATCAAAGCTTAGGCTTCGATTGAATTTTGTGTTTTGTTCGTAACTGTTCTTCTTTGTTCTTCATCTTTCTTCTTTTCTTCCAAAACCCAAAATCAAAAAAAAGAAAAAAAATATCCCTTTGATTCTATTTGTGAAGGAAATTTTTTGTGGTTGTTGTTCTTGCTCAAAAACAAGTTTTCAAGTGTGATTCTCTTCTTCAAAGTTTAAAAAAAAGGTGGGGCAATTTAAAAAATAATAATAAAAAAGCATGCGCATGAGATAGTAAGAAGAAGATAAGAGAAAAAGCTCTACTTGGGCATTTTGTGTTCTTGAAAACATTTCCCTTCTATCTTGTTTCATTATTCTCAAACATTTTCCTTTCTAGAATTTCCTTTTTGTTTCCTTGTTTTGATAAGTTTTTGTGATTTTTGTTACTTGAATTTTGGAATTTTTGAGTAGTTTGTGTTTGACTCATCTAAGACCTAAAGGAGGACAATATAGTGGAAAAATGCAAGAGTGAAAAATTACATCTTGTGTGGAAAAAGCCAAAAGAGTGAAATACATTTGTATGTACAAGTGAGGGAGTGTGGTGAGGTAACTTATAATTTCTTCTATTCAAGTCATGGCAGACCATGATAGTTCACCTCCTACTCCAAGGACAGCCGCTCTTCAAGCTAGAATGACTAATCAAATACAAGCTCTTACAAGGCAAATGGAGGATTTGCAAGCAAATTATGATAGACAACTTGCCAACTTTCAAAACCATGATGATTCAAGTGGCTAAGAGAGTGAAAGAGGAAGACCTAGAGGAGGAGGAGGAAGAGGAAGGAGGTGTGAAAGATCTGAAAGACTTGAAGGGGCCAAGATTAAAGTTCCTCCCTTTCATGGGAATAATGCTCCCGAGGCTTATTTGGAATTGGAAATGAAAATTGAACAAGTTTTTGATTGTAATTCTTACAATGAAAGAAAGAAGGTGAAAGTAGCCGCCCTTGAGTTCAAAGAATATGCCCTTGTGTGGTGGGACCAATTCCAATAAGAGAGGATGAGACAAGGGGAGGAGCCTATTTATACTTGGGAAGAGATGAAGTTTGTCACTACCATAGGGACTTGTACAACAAATTGCAAAGGTTGACACAAGGTTCTAAAAGTGTTGATGAGTATTTCAAGGAGATAGAATTGGCCTTACTTAGGTCAAACTATCAAGAAGATAGGGACACTAGTGGAAATAATGTAATATATGGGAACGTTTTACGTCAGCTGACCATATGTTTGACGTTAAAAATGAGGCGGTGGTGGCAGTTTTGTAAATATTAAATCACTATTTACGTCAGTTGTGTAATGAACTGACGTTAAAAGTGAGTTGCAAGAATTATTAACACTTTTAACGTCAGTTGTTTATACAACTGACGTTAAAGTGTGATTTTTACTTCAGTTAAATAAATAACTGACGTAAATAATCCTATATTCCTATCTGAAACTCATTCCTATCTTTCTTTCGTTCTCATCTCCCTGTTGTCACTCTTAACGCAGATCACTCCATATATAGTGTAGTTTATTTCTAATCTTTTTTTTTAAACAAGTTTATTTTTAATCTTAATTAATTGGCTTGAATTAGTAAACAAATTCTTGTGCAAATTAAAATAAATAAACACTTAACATAAAACAAGTTATATGTATAATCAAATCGTATCTCATTGAAGCGATTCATAAGTTACAATTACATGATTAAAAGATAAAAAATTTATGCAACATAGCCCTAAAATATAAAAAAGTTTATGCTTCAACGTCATTTTCTTCTCAGTCCTGTCCTCACAAACTCCAATGGATGCATCCCCTCCCTCATTTGAATTCCTTGATGCTCCATCTGAATCCACAATCACTTGCTGCCAAAGCGGAGTGAAAGGGATGAAGGGGATGAAATAAAGTGAGGGAATCGCATTATGTGATTCACTCAACCTTACCATCCATGTTATGTAATTTACTCTTTTGACCAATAAGACAGAAACCTTTAAGTCTAGGTATAGGGAAGATAAATAACAAAAGTCTCAAATATGATAGAGCCATATTGTGAAGGAATAGAAAACGCACGAAATATAGAGGAAAAGAAGAGGGTGTATTACAGACTGATACAGAAGAATGGTACTTTATATAGAGAAGAGAGACTACCTGGTTTTCTTCAAAACTGGTCTATGAACTTAATGTTCATTAAGAGGATTAAGTTACAAGGTGCATAGGTAAGTAGCACAGTAGTCAAAGCAATGAATGTTTTTGCAGAAACTTATACACTTTTAACGTCAGTTGTCTTCAACAACTGACGTTAAAAGTGTTTTTAAAATAAAAAATATTTATTTTTAACGTCAGTTGTTTAATACAACTGACGTTAAACAATGACTTTTAACGTCAGTTGTTTAATACAACTGACGTTAAAAATGACTTCTAACGTCAGTTGTATTAAACAACTGATGTAAACTGTTGTTTTATTTTTTATTATAACGATTACACCCTCGTGCCTTCTTCACTTCACTATGTACGTCTCTGTTCTTCTCTTTTGATCACGCTCACTCTCACTCTCACTTTGCCCTAATCGCGAGCTCCTCTCCATCGCAACCACCGCGAAGGCTTCTTCGCCACCACCGTGAGGTACACTCTTAACCCTAACTCTGTCTTTCCCGCTCATTCTTTGCAATAACTTGACATCTCTCTTTCCCCTTCCCACGCACTAACCCGCCTTGTCCCTCTGCTCTCAGTAACTACATCAAACGTTGGCCACCACTCGAGCTCCCCTCCCCACCACCACGCGAGCACCTATTTCTGGTGAGTCTTTAGGGCACATTTTTTTATTTTTGGTTTTGAGTGTATGTTGAAACTGTAGTCTCTGTAGTTGAAACTTGAAACTGTGAGTTTGAGTTGTTTGGAATGTCTCTATTTCTGGTCGTGGGTTTTGTGTTTTCTCTTGTTTTTCTTCTGCTATCATGAACTATTTCAAAATGGGAAGAAATTTAGAGTTGCTTGTATCATGTGACATCAACAATATATTGCTCATTGGAATTCTGTTTTGTTAATTTATCTTCATCTGCTTATTTCTTTTGTCTTAAGAAACCTGAAAATGGTGTAAATTTGAAATAATTTTTAAACGCCTTGGATATATGTTTTGTATATCTACAGAACCTATCTAGTTATGGATCGTATCTACAGAACCTCTCTAGTTATGGATCGTAGTTGGATGGTTTGTAAGCGCACTAGTGCTGAGTATTTGAAAGGGGTGGGAGAATTTATAGAATTTACTCAAAGGAATGTTCCTAATAGTAATGGAATGTTCTGTTGTCCTTGTGTCAAGTGTTTGAATACGAGGAAATGTACGGTGAAGGATATACGTACTCATTTGATTTGTGAAGGGATTTGCTTGAGTTATACAAGATGGATATGGCATGGTGATGTGTTGTTGAGTAGTACGGCAAGTGTCTCCCAAAGTAAGGACGTTGACGTAGATATGGAGGATGATCGAGTAGAGGACTTGATCCATGATATTGGACAAGAATCTTTTCATCGGGCTCATGTGTATGATAGGTTGTGCGGTGATGCGGATAATCCTTTATATCCAGGGTGTACTACTCATACACGGTTGTCGGCGGTACTAAAATTGGTTTGTGTGAAGACGAGAAATGGTTGGACCGATAAAATCTTCACGGAATTGCTTGAAGTTTTGAAAGACTTGCTTCCGGATGACAACACATTGCCTGACCGTAACTGTGAGGCCAAGAAGGTATTGTGTCCGATGGGTATGGAGTGTAAGAAGATACACGCATGCCCCAATGATTGCATATTGTACATCGGTGTTCATGAAGACAATCACGATTACCCTAAATGTGGGTTATCACGATACAAAGTGAAGGGTGGTGATGATGACGATGATCTTGATGATGTGAAAAAAAAGGGTCCTCCTGCGAAGGTGTTGTGGTATCTTCCAATAATTCCAAGGTTCAAGCGATTGTTTACCAATGCGAAAGATGTGAAGAATCTTAGATGGCATAATGATGAGAGGAAACGTGATGGAAAGGTTCGTCATCCTGCTGATTCTATGCAATGGAAGAATATTGATACTATGTTTCCAGATTTCGCCGATGAGCCAAGAAACCTAAGGCTTGGACTTGCTATGGATGGAATGAATCTTTATGGTAACATGAGTAGTATTCATAGTTCATGGCCTGTTCTGTTGATAATTTACAACCTGCCCCCTTGGTTGTGCATGAAGCGCAAATACATCATGTTGTCTATGATGATTTCGGGCCCAAAGCAACCAGTAAATGACTTAGATGTTTATCTATGTCCCTTGATTGAAGACTTGAAAACGCTATGGGTGGAAGGTGTTGATGTAGTTTATGGGTATTCTCATGAGACTTTCAAGCTTCGTGCCATGTTATTTTGCACCATCAACGACTTTCCAGCATACGGTAACTTGTCCGGGTACAGTGTCAAGGGGCATAAAGCATGCCCTATATGTGAAGAAGGCACATGCTACACTCAGTTGCATCATGGAAAGAAGATGGTTTACCTTGGGCATCGGAGATTTCTTAGACGTGATCACCCATATCGTAATATGAAAAAAGCTTTTAATGGATGCCAAGAGACAGAAGAAGCTCCGACGGCCTTAATTGGAGAGCATGTTTATCAGAGGGTAAAGGGCATCGATGTTATATTCGGCAAGTCCAAAAAGAAAAATATATTCCATGCCCTGAATGTTATATTCCATGCTGGCGCAAGCTTGATGTCAGACACTGCATTGATGTGATGCATGTGGAGAAAAATATGTGTGATAGTGTGATCGGAATGCTTCTCAACATTCAGGGCAAGACAAAGGATGGTGTGAATGCTCGTCTCGACCTCGTTGCTATGGGTATACGAGAGCAGTTAGCTCCAGTTGTTGAGGATGGTAAGCGGACTTATTTTCCGCCAGCATGTCATACTTTGTCAAAAAAGAGAGACAAAGTTTATGCGGTGTCTTCAGAGCATCAAAGTTCCACATGGTTACTCTTCAAATATGAAGAGGCTTGTCTCTAGTGATCTTAAATTGGTTGGCTTAAAGTCTCGTGATTGTCACATCTTGAAGCAACAACTTCTGCCCGTTGCTATTCGTGGTATTGCTCCAAAAAATGTGAGACATGCCATTACTCGGTTGTGCTCATTCTTCAATTCTATATGTAGCAAAGTCGTTGACCCCCGTATGTTGGATGACTTGGAAGTTGAGGCTGCTACAATCTTGTGCCAATTGGAGATGTATTTTCCTCCTTCCTTTTTTGACATAATGGTTCACTTAATTGTTCATTTGGTGAGGGAGATTAGATTATGTGGGCCGGTTTTTCTGAGATAGATGTACCCAGTTAAGTGCTACATGAAGATCTTGAAAGGGTACGTGAAGAATCCTCATCGTCCGGAAGCATCTATTGTTCAAAGGTATGTTGCAGAAGAAGCTATTGAGTTTTGTTCGGACTACCTTCATAACACGGATCCTATAGGGGTTCCTAAGCCTCGGCATGATGAGATAAGATGTCAAGGTAAGGGTACACATGGCTTAAGAATTAATAGCAAGGGTCGGGAAGAAGTGCTTCAAGCACATTTGTATGTATTGAACAACATTGATTCTGTTCAACCATTCTTATTTGAACATAAAAGAAAAGTCAATCAAGAAAACCCTCGAATGAGTGAAAGGTGGTTGTTGAACAAGCATAACAAGACTTTCTTACCATGGTTCAAGGAAGAAATGCTTAAGGATGGTAGTACTACTTCTAATGACGTAAGATGGCTAGTACGTGGGCCTAGCTTCAACGTCATATGTTGGAGCGGATACGACATCAATAACTTTTCCTTTTATATAAAGGAACAAGATAACAAGAGTACCATGCAAAATAGTGGGGTTATGATCGTGGCCGAAGCAATGCACTTCTCTAGTGCAAAGGACACAAAACCCGTTAAAGCACCGACACCTTACTTTGGATATATTGAAGATATTTGGGTGCTTGATTACACTAAGCTTACGGTGCCGGTTTTTAAATGTAAGTGGCTTGATAGTAACGGTTGTGTACAAACCGACGAATTGGGGTTCACATTGGTAGACCTCAACAAGTTAGGTCATATAAATGACCCTTTCATAATGGCTTCCCAAGCAAAACAAGTATTCTACATCACTGATCCTTCTAACAAAAGGTTGTCCGTGGTTCTCCAAGTAAAAAGCATGTATAATGGTAGTGATGAAAATCAAGATTCAAATCTTGATATTCCTGAGACTCCTTCTTTTTCAACAAACATGCCTACTATAATCGAGGAGACACAGGTGGACGATGTACATGCCACTCGTGATGATCATCACGAAGGGATATTGATATAGGTAGTTTAAACTTAGTATACATTTATTTTTATTTATACTTACTTCTGTATTTATTTTTAGATATAACCTATTTTAATAAATATATATTGTTTCTGAACAGGCATACATATGGATCAGTCAGATGGCCCACATGCACGGGAGGACACTGTGGGGCCTACGCAGGACCCGATCGCGCCTACGCCTGATTCTAATGTAAGTTTACATGTTATATACTATCTTTAGTCCTTCTTTTTAATGTAAGTTTATAATGTTACAACCCTTTATTTTATCATTTTTTTTGTCCATACAGACATCACAGTCTCAGAGGAAACGGGGTAGAGGAGCCACGACTTTGAAGAAATTAGAGAAGGCCAGGCAAAGCGGACAGAAGCTTGAAGTGTGCTTTGATGCTAATCTAAAGCCCCAGGGACCCCGTGCTAAAGAATTTAAAAAGTGGGTGTTTCTACAAGCGAAGCAGCACGTTAGCATCAACTACAACCATTGGAATGACGTTCCACAGAACGTTAAGGATCAGATTTGGAAAGCTATCACGGTATTTTACCTTTACATTCTGTTGATTTACATTATTAAATAATTATCTGAGTTATAATCCATCCAGTTGTTATGTATTCAATGTGTAGGTAGCTTGAACTGTGCCGAATGACGAGGATCATCGTACAAAATGTATGAAAATGGCATCAAAGCGCTGGAATGGGTTCAAGCATGATCTTACCAGGTACTATGTATCTTGGAAGAAGCGGCTTGATAAGATGTTCTCGGATTATCCCTGGATTGATAAGGATACTTGGGATATGTTTGCTAGGAGTCGACAGGATGAAGAATTTCAGGTTGGTTGATTAAGTTAATTTTGTATGCTTCTTATAGATCATTTAACTGTATTTAATTATATGTTTTTGTTTGAATAGGCTAAGGCAAAGAAGGGTAGGCAGAATCAGGCGAAGAACGTCCACCGCCACACCATGTCTCAGGGTGGGTACGAGACTCGGATCGAGGAGATGATGGCGGATAGGCTGATGGTGAAGCAGCAAGAGCAAGCTGCTAGGATAGAAAGAGGAGAGGTGCCTGAGGGCACACCATTAAGTCCTCTGTCGGACATCGACCGCGAGGATGTCTGGTTAGCCGGCCGCACGACAAAGACAGGATCTTTTAAAGTTGATGCCACTCGCGAAGTGGCAGATAAGATTGTAAGTAAATAATTAACTTCATTTCAATTGATATTTGTATAGATATTTTTAACACTTTTCACTTGCACATTTTTTCATTTCTTCATTGTAGATGGATCTTAAAGCACAATGCTCCCAGGGCTCATTCGTCCCTTCTGGACGGCGGGACGTCTTGATGACTGCTCTACGCAAGAAAGACCATCCTGGTCGGGTTATCGGTGTTCCTGGGAACGTGACCATCAGAGAATATTATGGCAAGTCTGCTTCACGAAAGCGGGTCGTTGATGAGGCATCAATTTTGGAATCCATGACTCAGCATTTCATCTCCAACCCTGCTATTACAACGCATCTGGTGAAAAGCTTCCTATCCAACCCAGAATTCAAGCAAGCGCTTGCTAGAGAGCTTTCCTCCGCCGGTTCATCCCAGGACACCGCAGGACATGCCAACCCTTCACATGTGAGCACAAAAGAGAGATATAGTAGGGCACATGTGGAGGGCGATGAGTTGGCAGCTAGGGAGCAGGAGTTGGAAGTCCAACGCCGTGAGCTTGAGTTGGAAATGCAAAGGCGTGAGCTTGAGTTGGACTTCAAATGCCGTGAGCTCGAAATTGTAACAAAGGTATGTATTCATTATTAATTTCCAAATTAGTCAAATAATTACTTGTGTTTTTTTAATTATCAACAACTTATCTATTTTATTTTTTCTAAATTGAAGGCCAAGTCGAGGTCGGTGTCACAGTCACCTGTCACTCGTTTGTTCTCACTTGTTGAGGATTATGCCTTTGAGATTTTTGAATGTCCATTGGAGCACGATGGATGGGTGGTACGCCCAAATCAAGAGAGGATATTTTCCTTCTATGGTGAAGATCTCAGGCACGCCTGTAGAGATAACGTGTGGATGGCCGGCACGGTTTTGAGTCTCTGGTGCACGTAAGTTAATTTTAATTTTATAACTTATTTATTTTGGTATTTTTCCATTTAATAATTTATTTTAATTTCAATATATATATTATGTAATTAACATCCACACCTTTTCATATCTTAGGTATCTCCATCATCTTCAGCTTGATAAGGGATCCAAATCTCATTATGGCTTCTTAGATCCGTCAATCCTTATGCCTCAATTCTTTACTGGAGATGAATTAAGTAAATACATAGGAAACTTGATGGGAGACAATCGGAAAGAACTATATCTGGCTCCCTACTGTATGAATAACCATTGGCAGTTGCTCGTACTTCACCCGTCTAGGCATACTGTCATATTCTTCTGTTCTCTCCACCAAAACCCGCCACAGGAGGTGGTGGAAGCTGTAAATACGTAAGTAACTAATCTTCAATTTAATTTAAGTTTTAATATCAGTTGTTTTTAGTTTATTACACACATGATATATAAATTTGTTAATTGACATGATTATTTGTTTATGATAGCGTGTTGAAGGCGAGTAGCATAAGTTGCGCCAACGGGAGAAGTAGGACTTCTAAGGCTAAAGGAAATCCTGATTGGATCATCCTCAAGGTTTGGTAGTTTATTTATCAAATAATTAATATTATAATTACTAATTTATATGTATATTTAACTGACATTGAAATTAATTTTGTTTGTAGTCTCAATTTCAACCTGACGGGTGGTCGTGCGGCTATTATGTGATGCTTCATATGCTGAACATAGTCTCCGCATCTATTACTGATGGATGGAAGAAGGTAATATTTAAACAACTTGTTAAATTATATATTATGGTTTTGATGATGACTTGCGTTAATGTTATTGTTATTATTTGAACGTGTGTAGGCATTTAACAACCAATTGCCTCTTCAAAAAGATGAGTTTAGAGACTTGAGGATGCGCTTGGTAGAATTCTTCTTCAAGAATGCGGCTGAAAAAGGAATCGACAAGATACCTCTGCAATACTTAGATGAATAGTTTTTTTGTTAGACTTTAGAAACTAATTTATATATATATATATATATATATATATATATATATATATATTATATATTCTTAGATTTGTGTTTTTTTAGACATTAGAGACTAAAATTTATATATATATATATATATATATATATATATATATATATATATATATATATATATATATATATATATTTATTTAGATAGTTATGTTTTTCCTATACATGGGTTTTGGTTTTAAGTCCCCCCCATTGTTCCTTTGTATATTTCTTTTCTTTGAGTTAATATTGAAATTTAAGTGTAGTGTTTGTAATTCTGTAATGTGTGTGATATTGTGTTACTGGGATATTTACTGAATGCAGGGATAGCTCAGGGGAGTGATATTTTAAAACTGAATTTAAAAAAAAAATCTATTAACGTCGGTTGTATCAAACAACTGACGTTAATAGTATTTTATAAAATATACAGTACACTATTAATGTCAGTTGTATTAGGAAACTGACGTTAAAAATAAAACCTGTAACGTCAGTTCTTTAATATAACTGACGTTAGTTTGAACAACATTAACGTCAGTTGTGTTAAAGAACTGATGTTAATAGTTTTATATTTAACGTCAGCTGTATTTACGCCAGACAATATTCTGACGTATAAAATCAATTTTAACTGACGTAAAAAGCACTTATTGTACTAGTGGGAGGCTACCATGGCACGGTTCTTATATGGGTTGAATCAAGATATTCAAAATGTAGCGGAATTACAACACTATGTGGAGCTTGAAGATTTGGTCAAACAAGCAATCAAGGTGGAGCAACAACTTAAAAGGAGGAAGTCCAAATTTCAATCTTCTTCATCCAAATTTTCATCCTCAAGTTGGAAGGACAAGCAAAAGAAGGAGGGTGCACCATTCACTAAGGAGGTCGTGAGCACCTCTCAAGGAAAGAAGCCAATGGAAACAAGTTCTAGGAGCCGTGATGTGAAATGCTTCAAATGCCTAGGCCATGTACACATTGCATCCTAATGCCCAACAAAGAGGACCGTGGTGACAAGGAATAGAGAAGTGTTCTCCTAATCCGAGGCTTCAAGTGAAGAGGAGATGAAGAAGAGGAGATCATTCTGGAAGGTGACTTGTTTATGGTAAGGAGGCTTTTGGGGAGTCAAGCAAAAGAACATGAAGAAAGCCAAAGGGAGAATATCTTTCACACTATATGTCTCATTCAAGGAAAGATATGCTCTCTAATCATAGATGGAGGTAGTTGTGCCAATGTTGTGAGTTCTAGATTGGTGTCAAAATTAAACCTTGTTACTAAGGCACATCCAAGGTCATATAGGCTTCAATGTCTAAGTGAGGTTGGAGAAATGGTGGTAAATAAACAAGTTGAGGTTCCATTTTCAATTGGAAAATATCAAGATTGTGTACTTTGTGATGTGGTGCCTATGGAGGTAAGCCACATGTTGTTAGGGAGGCCTTGGCAATATGATAGGAAGGCCAACCATGATGGGTTCTGAAATAAATTTTCTTTCTTGTACCAAGACCGAAGGTCATTCTTTCTCCTTTATCTCCAAAAGAAGTTAGTGAGGATCAAATGAAAATGAGAGAAAAGAGAGAGCAAGACAGGAAAAAAAAAAGTGAGAAAAAGAATGAGAAAGAGTGATGAAAAATTGAAAAAAAAAATCATGAAAAAAAAATGAGAAAAATAAAGAGGAAAAAGAGGGAAAAGAGAGTTGTTTTGCATCAAAAAAGTGAGGTTAAAAGTGCTCTAATTTCAAGGCAATCCCTACATATTCTTTATTGTAGGGAATTATGTTTGCAAGTTAATGCCTCTAATGATCTTTCTTTGTCTAGTGGTGTCACAAATCTTTTTCAGGAATTTGGGGATGTCTTTCCAAAGGAAGTGCCTCACGGCCTTCCCCTTCTAAGAGGAATTGAGCAGCACATTGACCTCATTTTGGGTGCATCGTTGCCGAATAGGCCAGCCTATAGGAGCAATCCACAAGAGACTAAAGAAATTCAAAAACAAGTGGAGGAGTTGATGCAAAAAGGATGGGTACAAGAGAGCTTGAGTCCATGTGCTGTCCCGGTTATTCTAGTGCCTAAAAAGGATGGGACTTGGAGGATGTGCATCGATTGTAGGGCTGTGAATAACATCACCATAAAGTATAGACATCCTATCCTTAGACTTGTTGATTTTCTTGATGAATTGCATGGTGCTTGTTTATTTTCTAAAATTGATTTGAAAAGTGGGTACCATCAAATTATAATAAGGGAAGGGGATGAATGGAAAACTGTCTTTAAAACTAAATATGGTTTGTATGAATGGTTGGTAATGCCTTTTGGTTTAACAAATGCACCTAGTACTTTCATAAGGCTTATGAACCATGTTTTGAGGGAATTTTTGGGTAAGTTTGTTGTGGTGTATTTTGATGATATCTTGATATATAGCAAAAACTTAGATGAACATCATGAACATTTAAGGGTTTTTTTGCTTGTTTTGAGAAAATAAAAATTGTATGCTAATTTGGAAAAGTGTACTTTTTGTGTGGACCATGTGATTTTTCTTGGTTTTGTTATTAATGCTAAAGGGGTCCATGTTGATAAAGAGAAAATTAAGGCTATTCAAGATTGGCCAACCCCCAAAATGTGAGTGATGTAAGAAGCTTTCATGGTTTGTCTGGTTTCTATAGGAGGTTTGTTAAGGACTTTAGTACTTTGGTTGCACCTCTTAATGAAATTGTCAAAAAAATGTGCGATTTAAATGGGGGGAGAAACAAGAGCATGCATTTAAAGAACTTCAGGAAAAACTCACCCATGCACCAATACTTGTTTTGCCTAACTTTGCTAAATCTTTTGAAATTGAATGTGATGCTTCTAATGTTGGTGTTGGGGTTGTTTAGATGCAATAGGGGCATCCAATTGCTTATTTTAGTGAGAAATTAAGTGGAGCTGCCCTTAATTATCCCACCTATGATAAGGAATTGTATGCCTTAGTGAAGGCTTTGCAAACATGGCAACACTATCTTTTGTCCAAAGAATTTGTGAGTCATAGTGATCACGAGTCCTAATATTATTTGAAAGGACAAGGAAAGTTAAATAAAAAACATGCCAAGTGGGTTGAATTTCTTGAGCAATTCCCATATGTGGTCAAGCACAAAAAGGGTAAGGCCAACATTGTGGCGGATGCACTTTCAAGGAGATATTCTTTACTTTCTACCCTTGAAACAAATTTGTTTGGACTTGAATTCGTTAAAGAATTGTATGAGCATGATAAGGACTTTTCTCATATCTATGCTAATTGTGTACATTCTGCCCAAAATGGATACTTTAGGCACCAAGGGTTTTTATTTAAAGAAAAGAGATTATGTGTGCCAAAAAGTTCCATAAGGGATTTGCTTTTGAAGGAAGCATATGAAGGGGGTTTAATGGGGCATTTTGGGGTTCAAAAGACTTTAGACATGTTGCATGAACATTTTCATTGGCCACATGAAATATGATGTGCAAAAATTTTAAAGTCAAAATCTAAATTGATGCCCCATGGTCTTTATGCTCCTTTACCTATTCCTGATTTTCCTTGGATTGATTTGTCTATGGACTTTATTGTGGGATTGCCTAGGACAAGGAATGGTAAGGATTCAATTTTTGTAGTGGTGGATAGATTTTCAAAGATGGCACATTTTATACCCTGCAAAAAAATTGATGATGCTTGTCATGTTGAGGATTTATTCTTTAAGGAAGCGATGAGGCTTCATAGCCTTCCAAGGAGTATTGTAAGTGATAGGGACAACAAGTTCCTGAGTCACTTTTGGAGGACATTGTGGGGAAAGTTAGGTGCAAAGCTTCTCTTCTCCACTAATTACCCTCCCCAAACGGATGGGCAAACTGAAGTTGTGAATAGGACATTTTCTTCCCTTCTGAGGGCTGTGATTAAAAAGAATATTAAATCATGGGAGGATTGTTTGCCTCATGTGGAATTTTCTTAAAATAGGGTTGTTCATAGTACTACTCAATATTATGCTTTTGAGGTTGTTTATGGATTTAACACTTTAACTCCTCTTGATTTATTGCCATTGCCTAACTCTTCAATTTTAAAGCATAAAGATGGTGGGGCCAAGGCTGAATATGTGAGGAAGTTACATGATCAAGTGAAGGTCCAAATTGAAAAGAGGACTGAAAGCTATGCAAGGCAAGCCAACAAAGGAAGGAGGAAGGTGGTATCTGAACCCGAAGATTGGGTTTGGGTACACATGATAAAGGAAAGGTTTCCTTCCCCAAGGAAATCTAAGCTTCAACCAAGAGGAGATGGTCCATTTAAAGTGGTGGCCAAGATCAATGATAATGCCTACAAGATAGATCTTCCTAGTGAGTATGGTGGAATTAGTGCAACTTTCAATGTGACTGATTTATCTCTTTTTGATGTAGGTGATGAGTTCAGATTTCAATTTGAGGTCGAATTCACTTAAAGAAGGATGGGATGATATGAGCCCAATGGAGACCATCATGGATCAAGAAGCTATTCAAGGACTTGGTGGGCCCATGACAAGAGCTAAAACCAAAAAGGCCCAACAAGATCTAAATCAAATGGTGGTTCTTTTAATAGAAACAAGCCCATGTCATGAAGAATATGAGCCCAAGTTGATAACTTTGCTCATCCAACTAGAAGAGGCATGATGTGGGGCGTGCAAGTCCATTTTTTTATTGTTTTCTTTTAATTTTAATAAGTGTAATGGGTTGTGTGTTTGAGTCCAATTACTAAGTGATGTTTTGGATCAAGCCCATTTTACTCCATGTTGTACACGAGTTCTATGTGTCTTGGGAGAGAATCTTTAGCTTGCATGCTATAAGAAACTCTTTATTAGTTGTATGAATAAATTGTGTAAATTATGGGGGGTTACATTTTAAATATGAGAAGCAAGTGTAACCACCACATAATGAGTAGAGAGAGAGTCATCAAGGGGGCGTAGACTTCATTTTGGTGGCTGAGTTAAGATTAGTTTTAGTGAGTTTTTAATGTCATTACTAGGCCAATTTATGTGGGTGTTAAGTTAGTGTGAGTAAGTTTGGTGGCTGAATTAAAATGGGTGTTAGGTTAGTCATGATTAGGCTAGTTATGTGGGGGTTTTGGAATCATTTGGAAGACTAAGTGTGAGCCAAATGTAATCAGCCACACTCCTTATATGTAACACGCCTATTCCATGGAAATAATAACTTGGATGTTGATTTTGGATTGAAATCCATATTGTGATAATTTTGTTCTCCTTGGTTCTTGGTTGAGTCAACCCTTGTTCTTATTAAGAATCCAAGATTCTTGTGGCGAACTTCATAGGCTTATCAAACTACTTTGTTTGTGGCGCCATTCCATTTCTTTCCTTCATCCATTTTCTTTATTTTCTTCACTTTAATTTTGTTACAAAATTACAACTTGGTTACAAGAAATTAACTTGATAAAATTCAACCATAAGATCTTTTCAAAAGAAAGATGTTATTTAATAATCCATTAACTTTTGACGCAGGTTTGGATTTGAGGACAAATCACTTTCAAGATGAGGGGAATGATAGAAGCATGGATGGCTTGAGTATGTGGAAAGAAGCATATTCAGATCCAGATTAGTGCACTATTATTAGTGGGCTTATTAGATAATAATTAAGTCCAATTTTTATCATTTTATTTTTAATTTTCGTAATATTTTTAGGATGAATTTTATGATGACCTTTTCTATTCTCCTAGCCTCATTAAATGCTTCATGTTAGTGCTCTAAGTCATAATAATGGCTAGTGGGAATTTATTATCATGTTTATGCTCATTTACTAGGCAATGTAAATGCATTTATCAATTTATGTGGTAAATGCATGGTAGTGGGAGTTTTATTTGTTGTATTTCCAAGTTAGCCTATAAATAGGGAACTCTTGTACTACACAAATCATTTTGGGAATATGAATGAAATTTGAAGAGTTTTCTCTATTGTGAGAGCTTCCTTTGGGTTCTTGGGTAAAAGAACTAAATCTGATCTTATCAAGGTAACTTCTGGCGATCAAACTTATGACTTATCACCCACCTTCTCAGCTATATCTTGAGTGTGGCGTCAATATCCTTCTTTTGTCTGAAACTTCAAGGCGGTCCGGATCAGGATCATATCATTTGGTAATCAGAGCTTAGGATCCTTGAATTTCAGGTGCTATATTCCTTTGTTCTTTTCTGTTCTGTAAGAAAAAAAAATTACAAAAAAAAAATTTATTTGAAGAATTCCAATTTTTATTCATCTTTCTTGGTGGTTGTATGCAAAGTTTGAATTTTTCTCAGTGGGTTCTTCATGGAGTCACTAATGAAGAAAAATGATGCCAAGCAAAAGGAGGATCTTTTCTATTCTGGATGCCATGTGAAGGATAAGAGATGTAGCTTGGTCATTGATAGAAGGGGTTACATTAACCTAGCTAGTACCACCATGGTGCAAAAGTTGGGACTTCCTGTTCTAAAGCATCTGCAACCATATGTCATTTGGAGCATCCCAGAGTTTAGTGATATCGGTGATGTGATGGTGAACAAACAAGTACGAGTGTCGTTTCGGATTGGGAGATATGAAGATGAGGTATTATGTGATGTGGTCCCCATGGAAACGAGGCACTTGTTACTTGGGCATCCTTGGAGGGTTGAACGACAAGCGAGATATGATATCGACAACAAGAAGTACTCATTTGTATTTAATAATCGAAAAATTACTCTTGGACCATTGTCACCAAACCAAGTGTGTGAAGATCAATTGTACTTGAAAGGAGAGAGTGAGAAAAGAACAATGAGTGAGAAAAAAAAAGAAGAGGGTTCGGTGGATGAGGAAAAAGAAGTAAAGAAAAAGGAAACCCATGAGAGAAAGGAAGAGGAAATGGAGAGTGATGAAATTAAAATAGATAAAAAAAGCAAGCCATGAGAAAAATGTATAAGAAAAGGAGAGTGATGAGAGAGAAGAAAAGGAAATGGAAAACCAAGAGGTAAAATTTGAAGTAAAAGAAAGCAATGATGGATATCTCAAGAAAAATGAGAGCTTTAAGAGAAAAAGAATCCACTAACTTTTGATGCAGGTTTGGATTTAAGGAAAAATCACTTTCAAGAGAAGGGGAATGATAGAGGCATGGATGGCTTGAGTATGTGGAAAGAAGCATATTCGGATCCAGATTAGTGCACTATTATTAGTGGGCTTATTAGATAATAATTAAGTCCAATTTTTATCATTTTATTTTTAATTTTCATAATATTTTTAGGATGAATTTTATGATGACCTTTTGTATTCTCCTAGCATCACTAAATGCTTCATATTAGTGCTTTAAGTCATAATAATGGCTAGTGGGAATTTATTATCATGTTTATGCTCATTTACTAGGTAATGTAAATGTGTTTATCAATTTAAGTGGTAAATGCATGGTAGTGGGAGTTTTATTTCTTGTATTTCCAAGTTAGCCTATAAATAGGGAACTCTTGTACTATACAAATCAGTTTTGGAATATGAATGAAATTTGAAGAGTTTTCTCTATTGTGAGAGCTTCCCTTGGGTTCTTAGGTAAAAGAACTAAATATGATCTTATCAAGGTAACTTGTGGTGATCAAACTTGTGATTTATCACTCACATTCTCACCTATATCTTGAGTGTGGCATCAATATCCTTCTTTTGTCTGAAACTTCAAGGCGGTCCGGATCAGGATCATATGAGCGACCTAAACCCTACTAGTGGTCGAGTAATCGACAAGACTAAAATCGCATTGGAATCTTTCCCGTAATACCAATGATGATTTGGGAATTGTAGGTTTATCGACGTTAGGATAATTTTAGAATATTTGAGGATGTCTGACTTTAATATTATTGACTGTTTGTGATACGTTGATTGAGGTATTCTACTGCATGTGACGTTTTATTTTGATGTTTGAATATTTTTTTATTATTATATTATGCATGATCTGCCTTGTTTGATAATATGCTTAGTTGAATTTTAAGTAAAGATATGTGTTGTTTGGGAGATGTTCTTGTGGGTGAGAGAATGACAGTGACTTAGAGGTTCCTAGCCGAATTAAAGTATTTAATAGATGAGATATGACATGGAATGTGTGTTGAGACTGTGTTGGAATGTTGAGGCACTAGGTTGTAACAGATGCGGGTTAGTGATATTTATATGTATATGCATTGTTATTCACGGTCGTGTGAGTGGAACACACGAGGTCAGGATATCCTTTTTTGGGATATCGGATGTTGCGGGTGAGTGCCCTATGGATGTTGATGCCGAGGTATACTACCGTAATACTCTTTTAGTCTTTGATGCGTTCGAAAGTGATTGGCACTGGACCGTTCTGGACTAATACTCTTTAGTCTTTGATGCGTTCGAAAGTTATTGGCACTGGACCGTGTTAGACTAATACTCGTTTAGTCTTTGACGGGTTCAAACGTTATTTGCACTGGAACGTTCTGGACTACTGATTAACGTGATAGGAATAGAGATGGCCAAGTCAACATAAAGGTCTAGTTGTAGGAGATTTAGGGTAGATGATGATATCATAATTTGAGGATGATAGGTAGTTATGAGTGATGTGTGCCTTTGACTGTTATAATATTATATGCTATGTATTCCTTTCCGCTTTTGATGATAGAACTGTTTCTTATCCCCTATTCTTATGTACTTTGTAAGTTGTATTTTATTTCTTATGTGATTGTACGAGAAGACCCTATGGAGGAGACTGTTGCTGAGGAGTTGGATGGAACTCCTTAAGAGCCAGAAGCTGGAGGGCGAGCTGTGGAGTCGAGTGGTAGAATTTAGAGAGTTAAGGCCAGTGCGTCTTGTGAGACGTTTTATAATAGGTTGTATAAGTATGCAGTTGCATGGGATCCTACTGCTGGGATACCCTAGACAGTGTTTTAGTACTCTGATGCTTTATCAAATGGTGTGTATGTATCTTATATATATATATATATATATATATGGTGTGATGCTTTAATTTCATACACTGTATGTTTTCATTCAAGTTTTAATTTTGAAGTAGTTTCAGAATATACATTTAACGTTAAGCGCGAGATTAAATAATTAATTAATAATGTTTTAATTTAATGGCACAATGATGCACAACAGGGTGTCTCAGTCAAGTTGGTTGTTTTTGGAATGAATGGTGCTGGAGCTCTAGGGCCTGATAGCTTTGGTGGTTTTTTCTTCCAAACTTATTGGGACATAGTTGGTGAGGATGTCTTTAACTCAGTGCTTCAATTATTTTCCAGTGGATGGCTGTTTCCAAACATTAATGCTAATGTCATCACATTGATTCCAAAGTTTAATGGAGCTAACAAAATTGAGGACTGTAGGCCTATTTGTAAGATGTGGAAACGGTTCTTAGTCAAAAGGCATGGTGAATTCACCTTTTTAAAACTTTTAGAAAAACAAATGTTTGAGTTCCCTTTTTCAAATGGAGTAGCAAGATAGTTAACTTTCCTTGAAGCTTAAGCAAGAAACAATTTCAATACCAATTCAAGAATGCACTTAAAGAAAGATATTCAATTGTATAAGCTAAGAGATAGTATCATACAACAATCATGCACTATAGTATCATAAGCATAGAACATAAAGAATCACGCATATAATAATAAAGATTGCAAGAAAGTAAAGAGAGTAGAGATAGAGAAAGTGACACAAGTATTTTACTGGTTCGGCCCACAGCCTGAGTGGCTTACGTCCAGTCTACAAGAATCCACTTGGAGAAATTTACTATGACAAATTTTGTACAAGAGATACCACACTCCTTACAAAAGTCACTCTCCTCTAGTAGGATACCTCACCCACTAGAACCACACTCTCAAGAGATACCTCACTCTTGAACCTTGTTGGATACCTCACCAACAACTCACTAAGGGATGCCTCACCCTTACACCTTGTTAGATACCTCATCAACAATCACCACAAGAGATACCACACTTTTTCCAATAAAGGGATGCCTCACCCTTACTTTGAAGGACACCTCACCAACAAAGATTTTTCTCCAATGGCCACTTTGAAGGATACCTCACCAACAAAGATTTATGCCCCTCAAGAGATACATCACCCTTTAGAACTTTGGGATCCACACCAACAATACAAAACTCATAAAACAAATTGAGTAGAAGAGAAAATCCTAGCACAAACACTTGTGCATCAAAGCTTGTGGCTTCTAGATCACTTGTAATAAAGGATGAATCGATGGCTTGCTATTTTGGCATTATAACAGTATATTTTTGCATATGATTTCGTTTTTAAAACTCTTAAACACATACCCTTTATATAGACTTCAATTGGAGCTGAAAAATATTGAAGTTTGCTGAAAATTTGGGTGAGTATTCGAATACTCCTGCAGGGTATTCGAATACTCCTTGTAACAGAACCCAACAAACTTAACATAATGGGTAGTATTCGAATACTCACATGGGTATTATAATACTCCCTTCAAAAATTGCCAAATTGCATTTGTAATGGCATACATGAGTTGGTATTTGAATCCTCTTGAAGGAATTTCATGTTTTCCTCAAAGTAGACCAATATACAACTATGTATGTGATTACTTATACCTTAAAATAATTTTCCAACATTTGGCATGTGATAATAACTCTAATTTATTTCTATTTTTAGGTTTAGCATTATTATCTTCTTAATTTTTTTAAGCCATATAATCAATCTAAGTTACTTGTGCCTTACATCAAAACCCTAGAAAAGTAAACATAAACTATCAAAACGATTACAACATTTTCAATCAAGATGACCATCATCAAAACACTTTTCATATCTTGAGTCTTCAACATGGATGGAGATGTTCTTCACAGAAGCATATTTGAGACTTTAATCTCATCATCATCTACAATCTCCCCCTTTTTGATGATGACAACTCTTTTATTGCTAAAAGGAGTCTTTTTGCTTTGCTTTTGTATCAGAAGGTTTTGATAACTTGTGAATAAGGTGTATCATGATTTTTGCTGAACTCCCCCTGAATATATGACACTCCTTCTTAGTAGGTAGATTTAGAGAGTCCTACAAAATAAACACAAAAGCACACCTTTTCTTCCCCTTTAGCATTATCAAAAAGCATATAATATGTGGAGAGAAAAGACACAATATTCACAAATATATATGTAATAGATGTCATACATGCATAGTCAAAATATATCAAATAAGTTCAAATCATGCATACTAACATCCATAAAACGTAGTGTATCAGAGTCAAATTTGTATACACATATACTCATCCTCTGTTGATATACATCAATTACAGTCATTTGACATGTATAAAACATGAGTCATAAAAGTAACATCACACAAGGTCATATAGTAATATTACAGAGGTCTGGGATCTATAAAATAGGGGTCAAACAGTATCTTCACACAAATCCATAATGGTATCAGAGAAAAATACCAATTGCATTTTATGTAAATTGGATCAATGACCTTTTAACTAGAAACTCATTTCTCATCATCATCTTTAATTTGCATACCAATGTTTCATGCATATATAAAGACACGTGATCTACTGTTTGGATTACTGTATTCATATATAATACTCATAGGTCCAAGATAAATCAGATAGATGTAGAGGGCATACAGTCGTCATTAGGACCAAATGTTTGTTGGCATTCGAATACACCAAGTGGTATTCGAATACTTCATTGAAAACAGGAAAAAAATTGAGAGTATTTGAATACACTATGGTAGTATTCGAATACTACCTGGACAGAGAGCAAAAAACACATAGATTTCACATATATTCATGTACATTTCTCATCCAGAGATCAAATCACATACTTATAAGATTAAAGATCAATACATACATGATATAAATCAATCAAATATGCATCCAAACAATCATAGCATATAAGAACAATCAATACATGTTTCATCTATAATGCCTAGTTCTCTTCTTATATAAAAGAAGTTTTCTCTAGGCAAAGGTTTGGTAAAGATATCAGCTAATTGTTTATTTAATTCTACAAAGTCTAGAACAATATCTCTTTTTTGAACATGATCTCTTAAGAAATGGTGCCTTATCTCAATGTGTTTAGTCCTAGAGTGTTGGATAGGATTCTTGCATAGATTGATGGCACTTGTATTATCACATCTAATTGGAACTTTGTCCAATTCTATTCCATAGTCTAACAATTGTTGTTTCATCCAAAGATTTTGGGCACAACAACTACCGGCTGCAACGTATTCCGCTTCGGCGGTTGGTAAAGCAACACTAACTTGCTTTTTACTAAACCATGAAATTAAGCAATTACCAAAAATATGACATGTGCCACTAGTACTCTTCCTATCAAGTTTGCATCCGACAAAGTCCGAATCCGAATAGCCAACTAGACTACAACTTGATCCTTTAGGATACCAAAGCCTACATTAGTTGTACTTAACAAATATTTCATTATTCTTTTTACGGCGGTTAGGTGGGATTCTTTAGGACTTGATTGATAGCAGGCACACATACATACACTACACATAATATCTGGTCTAATAGCGGTAAGATAAAGTAGAGAGCCAATTATACCTCTATACTTAGTTACATCTACCGGATTACCATGTTCATCTTTGTCAAGATAGGGGGATGTGCCCAACGGTGTGGAATATTCTTTTGCCTTGTCCATGCCAAATCTTTTGAGTAGTTCTTTGAAATACTTGGCTTGGTTGATGAAAGTTCCACTAGGCACTTGTTTGATTTGTAGCCCAAAAAAGAAAGTGAGTTCACCCATCATAGACATCTCGAATTCACCTTGCATTTGCTTAGAGAATTCCTTGGACATAGATTCATTAGTGGCTCCAAAAATAATGTCATCAACATATACTTCTACAATCAAAATATCATGCTTTTTCTTTTTAATGAAAAGAGTAGTGTCAACCTTCCCTCTTTGAAAATCTTTTTGCAAAAGAAATTTGCTAAGTCTCTCATACCAAGCTCTTGGAGCTTGTTCAAACCACTGAGAGCCTTTTTAAGTTTAAAGACAAAATTTGGTTTTTCAAAGCCAGGTGGTTGATCTACATAAACTTCTTCTTGAATTAAACCATTAAGAAAAGCACTTTTGACATCCATTTGATAGAACTTAAAATCCACAAGACATGAAAAAGCAATAAGCAATCTAATAGCTTCTAACCTAGCAACGGGTGCATAAGTTTCCTCATAGTCTATGTCTTCTTCTTGATTATAACCTTTGGCTACTAATCTAGCTTTGTTTCTAACAATTATACCATTCTCGTCTAACTTGTTCCTAAAAACCCATTTTGTTCCAATTATTTGTTTATTACTAGGTTTAGGTACAAGTTCCTATACATCATTTCTTGTAAATTGATTTAACTCATCTTGCATAGCAATTACCCAATGTTCATCTATGATAGCCTCATCAATTGTCTTAGGTTCAACTTGAGACACAAAAGACATAAAATGACATACATTCCTAGGAGAAGAACGAGTAGTTACCCCTTTGGTGATGTCACCTATCACCTTATCAATTGGATGGTATTTAGTCATTCTCCACTCCTTAGGAAGTTCCTCATCTCTTTGTTGTTGATCTTGAGGCTCCAATCTTGATTATTGTTCATAGTCCTTTGCTTGCTCTTCTTGAGAATCCATTCTTGTATCTATAATATCATCATTATGCACTTTCCCAATTTATTGGGGGTTAGTCTCATCAAATGATACATGAAAAGATTCTTCTATAGTCTTGGTTCTTTTATTGAAAACTCTATATGCTTTACTTGATGATGAATATCCAAGAAAGATTGCTTAACCCGCTTTAGCATCAAACTTTCCAAGATTGTCTTTTCCATTACTCAAAACATAGCATTTGCATTCAAAGACATGTAAATGTGATACATTTAGTTTTCTACCTTTATACAACTCATAAGGGGTTTTCAACAAGATAGGTCTAATAAGAACTCTATTAGACACATAACAAGTGGTGTTAACCGCATCCGCCCAAAAATACTTAGGTAGACTAAATTCATTTAACATGGTTCTTGCCAACTCCTCTAAGGATCTATTCTTACTCTCAACAACTTCATTTTGTTGAGGGGTCCTTGGAGCCGAAAAATTATGTTCAATTCCAAGTTTATCAAAAAAACATTCAAATTCATGGTTTTCAAATTCCCCACCATGATCATTTCTAATGCAAGTTATTTTCAAATCTTTTTCATTTTGAATCACTTTAGTAAGTTTCTTGAAAGCATGGAATGCATCACTTTTATGAACTAAAAACAATGTCCATGTAAATCTTGAGAAATCGTCAACAATCACTAAAGCATAATAGTTTCCACCAAAACTCTTTTTCCTTGAAGGACCAAATAAATCCATATAAAGCAATTGCAAAGGTCTAGAAGTAGAAACAACATTATTGGGTTTAAAACTAAATCTAGTTTGTTTACCCTTTTGGCCTGCATCACATAAACCTTCTTTGTTAAATTTTATCTTAGGCAAACCAATCACTAAATCCTTAGAGATAAGTTTGTTAAGGTGATCCATGTGAATGTGTGCAATTCTTCTATGCCATAGCCATGCATCATCATCTTTACTAATCAAGCATTGTAAGGAATATGAAATTTCATTCAAATCAAGCATATATATGTTATTGATTCTCTTGCCTATAAACCTAACTTGTTTATCATGCATACTTTCAACTAAGCAACATTTTTCATCAAAAACAAGTTTAAAACCCTTATCACATAGTTGACTAATGCTTAACAAGTTATGCTTAAGACCTTCAACCAATAGCACATTATCAATTGTGGTATTAGAATTATTACCAACCTTACCCATTCCAAGAATTTTACCCTTATTGTTATCTCCATATGTGACATGACCATTTTTCCTTGGAGATAGATGGAAAAACTTGGAGATGTCTCCTGTCATATGTTTAGAGCATCCACTATCCAAGTACCACTCCTTGCATATTGTCTTCAAGCATACCTATACAAAATAGATCAAATCTTAGGTAACCAATTTAAATTGGGTCCTTGTATGTTAGTCTTGGGTTTATTCCCTTTAGGGACCCACATCAAGTTACAATTCTCGACACCTTTTATTTTGATATAACATTTTGAAATATGGTGTCCATGCTTGCAACAAAAATAGTATTTGATAGTTGATTTCTTTTGTTTACTTGATGGAACAAATTGAGTCTTGTTGGAGGCTTTAGCATCAAATGGATTGTATCCCAATCCGGCCTTAACAAAACTCATAGTTTGTTTACCAAGTAAAACATTAAGATTGTTACTTCCATTTGTGAACCTTGCAAGTGACTTTGTCAAATCAATGTTTTCACTTTCCAAATTCTAGCAATTTTCACAAGTGGTGGTGCACCATTCTTTTTCTTTTCCTTTTGAAGAATTTTTACAAATCTTTTGCATAGTCTCAATCTCTAGCTTTTGATCCTCAACTTGCTTTTTCAAAACAATTTTTTCTTTCTCAAGTTGAGCCATCAAATTCTTTTGTTTCACAACTAGTTTGGGTAAATCAAGAGACTCCTTATGCAATTCTTCAAAAGCATCATGCAACTCATCAAAAGTAAAAGAGACAGAGTTCATCATCCGATACCTCATCTTCACTTTGATGTGAAGTCATTAAACATAGATTGGCCTCCTCACTTTGACTATCTTCATCACTTGAGGATGACATCTCATTCTCATCACATGCTATGTATGCTTTCTTACCCTTCTTGTCTTTCTTGCCCTTCTTCTCATCTTTATCATTCTTCTTCTTGTAGTTGGGGCAATCATATTTCATGTGACCAGGCTTTCCACATTCATAACAAGTTGGGTTGGAAGTACTCCCCTTCTTTGTGAACTTGTTGTTGAAGTTGCCTCTCTTGAAGTTGCCTCTTCTCTTGAGAAACATTCCAAACTTCCTCACTAACAAGTTGATATGCTCCTCTTGGAATTCCTCACTTGAATCATCACTATCACTTAGGTCTTCCTTTCTTGAAGATGCAACCAAGGCTATGCCTTTCTTCCTCTTGTCTTGATCTTCACTCTCATTTAATCTTGATAGCTCAAGTTCATGCTCTTGAAGCTTGCCAAAGAGTGTAGCAAGTGACATTGAAGAAAGATTCCTTGATTCTGCAATAGCCATCACCTTGGGTTGCCAAGACCTATTCAAACATCTTAGAACTTTGTTAATAAGATCCTCATTATCAAACATTTTACCAAGAGCACTAAGTTGGTTAACAATATATGAAAAACATTTTTGCATATCACATATAGATTCACCATGCAACATTCTAAACAATTCATACTCATGGGTTAAATTATTCATCCTATATCTCCTTACTTCACTTGTGCCCTCATGGGCTACCTCAAGTGTATCCCACATTTCCTTTCCAGAATTGCAAGTAGAGATTCTAAAGAACTCATCAATACTAACTACCATAGTAATGATGTTCTTAGCCTTCTTATCTAATTGGACCTTCTTCTTGTCATCACCGGTCCATAAAGATCTAGGTTTATCTTTTTCCTCTTCATTAACAACATGTTTAGGCATAAAAGGACCATTCATAACCGTATCCCATATATCAACATCTATTGCCTCAATGAAAATTTTCATCCTTGCTTTCCAATAAGGATAACCTTCACCTTGAAATAGGGGGTTTAGAAATAGAAACATAATCACTTGTCCCATTTGATTGAGAAGCCATTTCCATAAGACTTGAAAGGTGATTAACCTTATTCAAGAACCCGCTCTAGATACCAACTGTAAGATGTGGAAACGGTTCTTAGTCAAGAGGGGGGTGAATTGACCTTTTTAAAACTTTTCGAAAAACAAATGTTTAAGTTCCCTTTTCAAATAGAGTAGCAAGATAGTAAACTTTCCTTGAAGCTTAAGCAAGAAATAATTGCAATACCAATTCAAGAATGCACTTAAAGAAAGATATTCAATTGTATAAGCTAAAAGATAGTATCATACAACAAACATGAACTATAGTATCATAAGCATAGAACATAAAGAATCATGCATACAATAATAAATATTGCAAGAAAGTAAAGAGAGTAGGGATAGAGAAAGTGACATAAGTATTTTATTGGTTTGACCCACAACCTGAGTGGCCTACGTCTAGTCCCCAAGAATCCTCTTGGATAAATTCACTATGACAAAGTTTGTACAAGAGATACCACACTCCTTACAAAAGTCACTCTCCTCTAGTACGGATACCTCACCCACTAGAACCACACTCTCAAGAGATACCTCACTCTTGAACCTTGTTGGATACCTCACCAACAACTCACTAAGGGATGCCTCACCCTTACACCTTGTTAGATACCTCACCAACAATCACCACAAGAGATACCACACTCTTGCCAACAAAGGGATGCCTCACCCTTACTTTGAAGATACCTCACCAACAAAGATTTTTCTCCAATGGCCACTTTGAAGGATACCTCACCAACAAAGATTTATGCCCCTCAAGAGATACCTCACCCTTGAGAACCTTGGGATCCACACTCCCAATACAAAACTCAAAACAAATTGAGTAGAGGAGAAAATCCTAGCACAGACACTTGTCCATCAAAGCTTGTGGCTTCTAGGTCACTTGAACAAAGGATCAATAGATGGCTTGCTATTTTGGCATTATAACAGTATATTTTTGCATATGATTTCGTTTTTAAAACTCTTAAACACATACCCTTTATATAAACTTCAATTGGATCTAAAAAAAATTGAAGTTTGCTGAAATTTTGGGTGAGTATTTGAATACACATACAGGGTATTCGAATACTCCCTGTAACAGAACCAACAAACTTAACAGAATGGGTAGTATTCAAATACTCACATGGGTATTCGAATACTCCCTTCAAAAATTGCCAAATTGCATTTGTAATGGCACACATGAGTTGGTATTTGAATACTCTTGAAGGAATTTCATGTTTTTCTCAAAGTAGACCAATATACAACTATGTATGTGATTACTTATACCTTAAAATCATTTTCCAACATTTGGCATTTGATAATAGCTCTAATTGATTTCTATTTTTAGGTTTAGCATTATTATCTTCTTAATTTTGTTAAGCCATATAATCAATCTAAGTTACTTGTGACTTACATCAAAACCCTAAAAAAGCAAACATAAATTATCAAAACGATTACAAAATTTTCAATCAACATGATCATCATCAAAACACTTTTCATATCTTCAGTCTTCAACATGCATGGGTGGAGATGTTCTTCACGGAAGCATACTTGAGACTTGAATCTCATCATCATCTACAATCTCCCCTTTTTTATGATGACAACTCTTTGATTGCTTAAAGGAGTCTTCTTGCTTTGCTTTTGTATCATAAGGTTCTGATAACTTGTGAATAAGGTGTATCATGAATTTTGCTAAACTCCCCCTGAATATATGACACTCTTTCTTGGTAGATTTAGAGAGTCCTGCAAAATAAACACAAAAGCACACATTTTCTCCCCTTTTGGCATTATCAAAAAGCATATAATATGTGGAGAGAAAAGACACAATATTCACAAATATATATGTAATAGATGTCATACATGCATAGTCAAAATATATCAAATAAGTTCAAAGCATGCATACTAACATCCATAAAACATAGTGTATCAGAGTCAAGTTCACCACTACAAAAAAAAAATCATTGTTTACCGACGGCCAAAGTCCGTCGGAAACGCCGAAAATCCGTCGGTAATACGTGTTTCCGACAGACTTTCTAACGGACTGTTTTCCGTAGGTAACAAGCCCGTTGCTAACGGTTTCCGACGGACTTTGGCCGTCAGAAAATTACCGACGGAAAAGTCCGTCGGTAACATTACCGACTTACTTTTCCCTATTTTTTTTTCCCGGTAATTTTCCGATGGAAAAGTCCGTCGGTAACGTTACCTACGGACTTTTTCGTCGGTATTTTTTTAATAATTAATTTTTTTACTTTTTCGGTAATTTTCCGATGGCCAAAGTTCGTCGATAACGTTACCGATGGACTTTTCCGTCGAAATTTTTTTTTAGATTACTTTTTATATATATTTAATTTTTTTCAGAATAAATTATTAATTTTGTTTATTTAAAATATTATAATCTTTATTTTACTTATCTTCACAACAAGACAAATATAAACTTGTAGAATTCTTAAAGCTAGAACCGAAAACTATAAAAAGAAAGAAGTATAGAAGATGAAAAATGTATAAACACATAAGTGAACAAAACAGAATTCCCAGTACAGGTAAATTCATGAAACATAGTACTGAATATATATACCAGTTATATATATATATATATATATATATATATATATATAATGAAGTTACATAACTACTGTGATTCCTTCAAAACAAGACAGAAGCAATTATAGTTACAAATTGCAAGCAAGCTTCTAATATCTTCTCCTTTTGAAATAAGGGTCACGAACAGTAAAGAAGAGCAAGGGGAAAATAAAGAAAATTTTTCTTTTTGTTGCATGTATAATTTATTGTTGTCTCATAAGTAATAGAAGTATAGAAGTGATAATGTAACTTTTTTTAATAATTAAAAAACACTATATATATATATATATATTGGATGGGGACGAGATTTGACATTAGATGAGGAGATGTTGCTCTCACGGATTGAACCTGCTTTGAGTTTTCTTTTTCATTTGGTGGTGGCCAAAAGTAAAGAAATAAGAAAGAAGAAACATGGAAGAAAGAAGCAATTTTGGAAAGGAGAGACTACAAGAGTAAGGGGAAGGAACAAGGAGAGCACGAGATTTCTTAATTGAGTATTTTAATTCGATCCTTTAATTTTAATTTAATGCCTGAAATTAGTCCATCCCACAATCAGGTAAAAAAGAAAATTGTCCATAAAGTTGTTAATTATTTTTCAAATCTCATTTTACTAAAGATTGATTGATGTAACTAAAAAATAGAGAAGGGCACCCAACATTACTTGCGTGGTGGTTCGGCACATCATCCCTTAACCAAATGATCGTGTGTTCGATCATTGGAAACGGAACCGTAATGCGAGATAGTACTTTGCTCTTAATTGGCCGACCTGATACGAACTGATTGGTCACTTGCCACCATTTTAAAGAATTCTATCAACAACAAAAAAAAATAGAGAAGAGTGAAGGTGACGTCCTCTTCATATGCTACGCTTTACGATTTATATGACAAATATATTAAAAATACTCAATTTGTTGAACGGATATAAATCACTAAACATATCATTTTTGTACCACCATATATAACACTAATCAAACTACATTTACAGGGGTAGGTAAATTTAGACCCCATTTGTTGAGAATTAAAGATAATTATGTACATGAGCAAATTAACTTGTCCCTTCTAAGAAAAATTGAAACAGGACATTGTCCTCCATCCAAAAGGGAAGCAATTAATCCCAAAGAGAATCAGCAAATTGCAATTGTTCCCCAGTGGCTCACCCCTTAGTTCTGAGTATGAACTGTTGATGCATGATGGCATCATGACTGCATTTCTTCCCTTGGACAAGAAATTCGAAGGGATCTTTAACTGAATCATGGTGTCCACACATTTGGTGAATTGAATTCAGATGAAGAACCATTGTTTCAAATCTTCCCAACAACCTTGAATTCAAGATTGATTGCTGACATTTGTGTTCTTTTGCATGTAACTTTCATCACTACAACTGATAGAGACAATAGGAGGAGGATGTAACTCAAAGAGTGCTTTATTTTTTTCACCAATCCCACCTATGCATATTGTGTCACCCCGACCATGCCAAGTGCCATCTTGAACATTATTCATTTCCAATGTTCTAGACTCCTGTATCATATTACAATCATACCAATAGTCAATACTATAATTGACACCAGTTATACATATACCCCATTTCAGTTATGGTCACCACTAATTCCATATGACAATAAAATAAATAAATAAAACTATAAACAAATTGGGAAGTGATAGAATTTCGAAAATTACCTGGCATAATGTACAACAAGGACATGCAAAATGGTAAATACAATCGTCCAAGGAACTATCACTACCCTGAAAAAAGTACCGATAAATGATGCATTAGTTAATCAAATATATTACAAAGTAGCAATTAAAAGCAAATAAATAACACAAAACATATACTCATCCATATCATTACAGATATTTGAGCAAGTATTACGCAACAATATCCAATAGTAGTATTAATAAAATAACCAACCACTCAAGAAAAGCAAACATCTATATGGACGAGGATTTGTTGTCCTATTTTTGTGTACCACGTCCAAAACCTATTAAGTACTTTCAAAGCATCGAAGTATTAATAAGAATTACAGAAAACACCTACCTTGATGTTGAACTTCTGTCTTATACGTGTCCGGAAGAATCCCAAATATGTTCCAACAGAAACGATGAATGCAACTGAGAGGTATAGAAAGCAGTGTCGTCTTGTGACAGCAAAGGCAATGAAGTTAAGAAAGGCGCCGATTGCAAGGAGAAAATAAACTGCTGCCTGCGAAATATGACATGGAAGTTCAAATTTCAGAGAGCTATATATATTACCATAAATTATAGAAAATTGTTAATTCTAACAATGAATCATTTTCTTAAAATAATAAAAGTCCTAACCTATCATTTCATCATTTTTACCATCAAAGGTACCCTTGGAATTTCCAATCAATTTAATTAAGTATATGTACCTGAATGTAGCTAGAACCAAAACCAGCTCTCCTCATGTTCTTCCCAAATCGATAGCAAGGACAACTGCAACACCAAATGAGCAAGCTATTATTTTCAGACAAGATATATCATATGAATACTTGTTAACCTTCAAATCTTCAAACTGAAACTAGACCTCACAATAACTTGTATATACTATATAGGAAAATAGAAAAAAGATGTTCACACAGCCAAAATTTACACACAATATTGATACCCAGTATATATATGATATGTCGATCAAGAATGTTAATCGTTGTCAAGTATTAATTATTAATATATACTGGATTAACATATTTTATTACTACATAATACATGTTTTTTTTATAACACTACATAATACATGTTAGTCACTAGTAATTTGCTGGAAAAAAAATGTGAAAATTTGATATGTTAATAGCATAAGATAGGAAATAAATGATTAATAAACAAATGAAATAAGATAGCGTTTGATATCTGAAATGCTTTATTCCTAGACAAACTATATTTCTGAAAAGTGATTGATGGAAATAAAGTTTTCTCAAATTCACACTGATGATAAACTTTTTATTCTTAGGATCTACGTGCATTTTCTAATACCTTTTAAAACTTATACGAAACGGTAGAGATGGAGGAAAAAATATTCTCGCTCGCTCCCCACCTTATTTTAAACTAGCTAAAGCAACTAAGTTTATTTCCCACAAAAACAAGTGAAAAGTCCTCCAAATGAACCAAGACCAATATCCCAAAAGAAAAAAAGAAGCACAAAAGAAGATGAATTACATACCAAGTGGATTCAAGAGCGATGCGATGATCATCAAAGCAATCAAGAGGTTCACCCTCCCACATCCTCAACACTCCACCAAACTCTCCACCCTCCTTCTCTTCTTCTTCCTCCCCAACTCCAACGCTTCCCAGTTTCCCCCATTTCCCTTGCGCAGTTCTCAATGCCACAGTGGAGCAAAGCACGTCAAAGTCCAAAACCGCCACACCCTCAAGCAACCTCTCTTTCTCTTCCTCCTGCAGCATCACCACCACCCTCTCTTGCTTCTCCAAATCCCCCATTGTTAAGGTTACAACCAAATGAAAACCCTGATTTTTTTAAGGAGCCTTTCGGGGGGTTCTGCTTTATGGGTTTTCAAGAAGGAAATTGAAGAAAGAGAAGAATAGAAAACAGATAAACAAATAACTAGATAAGATAACGACGATACTTTTGTTGTTGACGTGCGTGTGTCGTGTGTGTACACATTCATGAATCTCTTTAGTTGGAGGATAATAATTGTTATGGGACCCAAACTGTGTCTCCATTTTAAAGGGTGCAATTGTTGCCACGTGGCCAACGAGAATATAGCTAGGTTTTCACCACCAAATGCGAAATTAACGGTATGCTACTACCATTTTTTTGGTTTTGATATGTTTCCCCAAAATTGAGAATTAGATCACGTTTTTTTAATTTTATTTTTAGTGGGTTTTCGTTTAACTAGTAATTTTGTTTTTATCTATTGTTTTAGCAGTCAAACAAAGTTGCTAATAATAAACGAGATCAAATTCTGATCATTGATAAGCTGAGAATAGAGAATAAAGAAGTCAAATCCAAACCCATCAACCAAAAATAACAACTCCTTTTCACGTAATTGCCTCTTTTCCCCTAACTCCTCCTATCTGATTTGCTTTGCTTAGGAGAGGAAAGGATAAGTTAAAAATAGACGGATGAAAATGATAAAAGTTTTACTGAAACAGTGACTAATTTGTATGTCAACACAAAGTACTAGTTTAATTGAATATCAAGGTAAAAATATAAAAGAAATTTTTTTTATTTCAACTCTTGTATTAAATTTAATGAAGATTACAATGATTTTTTAAATTTGATTCAATTATACATATCATGTGATAAGGTGTTTGATTCCTCTTAAATAAGATATTGACTTCGAGTCTTATAATAAATGAAAAATATATATGTGGAGATAATTTTACCTCGTTAAATGAGTTTCTTTGGCTCGACTCAATTAGTCAGGATCCAATATGACCTTCGAATATCGAAAGTCTTCCACCAAGAATATTAAATTTTTTTAACAAAAAATGCTATGCAATTGCATCACAATAGAGAAAAATGAAAAGAATACCAAGATTTTATTGATAAAAAATGAAAAGAATACAAAGATCGGGGGGACCAAACCCATGATAAAGAATCACAGATTATGTTAACCTATAATTAGGAAGACCTCACCTATTACGGAAGAAATCAGTTCTAATAAAAGAAAGAATTAAATCCCACAAAGTATAGCATTTAGAAATAACTCCAAATAAAACTAATGTATCTGCAAAATTATTTCTCTCCCTAAAAAAATTAGAAACTAAAAACTCAAAAGAGGAAACTATAACCAAAAAATTCTTCCATTTGTTTCTAATTCTCCAAAGGACAATTTCGGGAAATGAGAATGCTTAAACCACCAAAGAGAAATCACATTGTAGCCAAAGTTTTTTTCCAACCCCTTCTTTTGGCTATACTGATTGCAATAATGGCTGCATTTAGCTCAGCATAAAACAAGTCTTCAATCCTATAAAAATCGGCAAAGCAACCTAAAATTGCTCCACTTCTATTTCTGAAGATTGCTCCTCCCCCAGCAAGATCAGGAGATCTCTTAGAAGCACTTTACCTTGATCCAATCACAATTAGGAGGATTCCAATCTACTTGAATAATTTTTGGAGCTTTGCAGAGATTCTCTATTACTCTAGAATGTTTCAGTATGCTAAATTGATAGCTTCTCTTATTTTATTTCCTTATGGTTTATAAATATTTATTAAATCGGGATATATTAATTCGGGACATATTATTAATATATATTAATATATAATACATATTTAGCTAGACCACATTTCATGGCTATGTTACTGTTAGCTTATAGTGGATAGCTTATAGAGGATGAGTTTGTAGCTCTATTTGATAAACATTTTTCTCACTAGCTTATGACTCTGTATGGTAAAAAATAGTAGATAGCAGATGAGCTTATAGCATATAGCGGATAGTGGATGACCTAGCTGATAGCAGATAGCAGATAATCTAGCGGATTGAAGTTGAAGTATTTGAAAAAAATTAGTGGCTAAACTAGCTGATGGATGTAAAATGACATAAAAGGACATGTTTATATACTTTTTTATATAAATTCTATTTATGTATATAGAATAGATTATTTTAAAAAAAAATAATTATCAGTTTTAATGCTTTAATTTATTTTCAATTATTTAACATTCCAAAAATTAAAATATTAATTTTTAACTCGGGATTATAAAATATTATAATAGTATTTTATATTTTATTTATGTAAGGACAAATGGACATTTTAGTTAAACTATTAGGGATAAAAATGACAAACAATTTATAAGCTATAAGCTAAAACGCTACTTCAATTAGTGTCTGAAAGAAACACTATAAGCTATTGAAAAGATGTTATAAGTTAGTTAGAAAAACAGTTACCAAACAAGGCTACTTTTTCATCCGCTATAAGCTAGCGAATTGGTCTTGTCAACCAGACCCATTAGCATATTTTTACTAACTTATAGCGTTTTTAATTTCAGACGCTCCTTGAAGTGACATTGGAGCCTATAGCTTCGTATTTTTTTCTCATTTTTATCCTTACCAATTTAGTTAAATTCCTCAATTATCCTCTCTTAAATAAAATAAAATAAAATATCTTAATCATAATATCAAAAGATATAATTATCGGGAAAAAAAATCACAAGGTATATTTAAGTACTAATTTTACTATATATATAATAAAAAATAATAGAGAATATATATTTTTCTTGAAAAAATAAAATTTATACAAAAAAAATTATCTCATATTATTTTTACTATCTCATTCTATTTAATAAAAATAATGAAAATTAATATTTTAATTTTTAAGATGATAAATAATTTAAAATCAATTAAAGTATTAAAAGTAATAATTATTTTAAAACAAATAACATATATATTGAGTTTAACTTCTAATCTTGATCATCCATGTTTGATCCAAATGCCTAAATTTGCTCCTCCCACTATATATATATATATGTATGTGTGTGTGTGTGTGTGAGAGAGAGAGAGAGAGGAGATGGATAGAGATTCTCACTTTTTTTTAAAGAGGCACGTGACCATTCATGATTGGATCTAATTGCTATGATTTGCTCCTCTCACTCTCAAATAAATAAGGCTCTCTCACTAGATATGTCCCCATATATATATATATATATATATATATATATATATATATATATATATATATATATATATATATATATATATATATAGGACATATCAAGTGAGAGGGACTTACTTATGTGAGAAATGAGAGGATGAAAGCACAACCATTGGATCCAATTTAATGGCCGAGATTAAAAGATCTAATTAAATAGGTCATGTGCCTCTTTAAAAAAAAGTGAGAATCTCTATCCATCTCCTTTCTGCGTGTCCCACAAGTTTCTTTTGTTAGACTCAATGATTTAGAGATTTTGATAATTGACAAATACAACTTAATGTGTATGCAAGTGTTTTAGTATCAAATAGCAAAGACTGGTATCAAGCAGTGATCAACAAGTTCAGTGAGAAATCAAAGGAGAATATTCAAGGAAGAACTTGGAGGAATCAAAAAGCAAAGACGATGATCAAGGAATCATCAAGACAAGAGCTTAAAAGAGAAATCAGATTTATGTCTTAGATAATTTGTAAGAGATGAAATCTCTTATTCACAAATAGCTCAATTAAAAAGATGCATGAAGAAAATCATTTTTGTCCAACACTAAAATGATACAAGCGTCCGTCCACTAAAGTGACAAAAGTGCTCGTCCACTAAAGTGATACAAGCGCCCGTCCACTAAAGTGACACAAGCGCTCGTCCACTAAGGTGACAGAAGCGCTCTTCCACAAAAATCTTTGGACCTGCTAAATTCTTAATGAGAAGCTTTGTCCAATGACGTGGCATACGGAGCTCGTCTGCCATATGGAGCTCGTCTACTAGTTGGAGCAAGTCCAATTACTTTGTGTTTTAGTACTCCCGTCTGCTGACGTGGCATATGGAGCTCGTCTATTAGCCCATCCGAATGTAAAATCTTAATGGCTAGATGGACTCGGTTATTTTATAGACGCGAATTCTACAAGAACTATCATAATCTTATTTCAAGAACGAGAATCAAGAAAACAGATTCTGTTAATCAGATCCAAATCTGTTTTGATTGATCCCAACGACTATAACTTGTTTCTATATAAAGAGGGATCAAAGGAACACTTTTACAATATATACGAATATCATAACATATCACAGTTTTACGAAATCAATTTGATAAATCAATTGTGAAAATCATTCATCATCTTTCTTGAACTTAATGTGAAAAGAATGTTTCAATACTCATAAGTGCTTCAATTTGTTTATCTGACTATTGAGAGTTAGGAATCAACTTTTGTTTTATATTTTGATTGTAAAGAGAGAGGAGTCTCTCTGAGTGATTAGGGTGAGGTATCCCTAAGGTTGAACATTGAGGCTCTTCACAAGAGTGTGGTATCTCGAGGTGAAGGAGTGCTCTGTGGTGTAAAGGTTTTTCAAGCAACTTGGCAAAGCTTGTATGTTAGTGTGTGAAATCCCACAGGTGGAGTGGGGACTGGATGTAGGTCACAGTAGAGGTGACTGAACCAGGATAATTCTGGTTGTGTGGTATCCCTAAACTCAAACTCCTTTACTTTCTGTTTATGATCAAGAACCTGTGATTTTTATGTTTAAAGTTCAATATAATTTTTGTTCTTGATCTGTATAAACTTTATTAAAATCTGAGACTGATTGTAATCAAGTCTGTGTTTTATGCGTTCAAAACTGAGTTGATCAAAACCATTCTTGATTACTGAAACTGAACTATTACTGAAACTGAAACGTGCAAGTTTGTTCTTGATTGTTAATACTTATATCTGAAACTTGCATAACTTGTTCTTAATCTTTAAAGGTTTAATCAGTTTCTGTATTTTGTTATTACTGAGTCATTGAACCTGAATCTATTCTCTATTAATTCTGAATTAATCTTTCTTATCTCATCAACTTCTATTCAAGATTTTATATAAACCCTTCATTGATTTTGTAAAAGATCCTGAGGCCACAAATCCGCAACTGTGATTTGAAAAGCTTTGAGAAAAAGTTTTAAGAGGAAAATAATTTTTTGAAAACTCAATTCACCCCCCCTGAGTTGTTGAAGCCAAAACAACATCTCTCTCTCCCAAATTTGTCCCTTCTTCCTCAATTATTTTCTCTCGTTTCAGAGCAACACTAAATCAGCTCATCAAAAAAAAAAGGAAATAGCAACATTAAATCAAATTGAGAGAGATGAAAATGAAAACAGTTAGATCGTGAGACCTAAGGCCTTCACGAACGCATTCTCGCTCTGCTTAATGTCATCCTAGTACTAGAGGCCTTCTTGAAGGCATTTCGATACACTCCACCGACAAATACATGCATGTTGAGCATCCCAGAAGCATAAAGCAAGCATCTCCATTCACAGGCTTAGTTTTAGAAAATTAGTAAAATTGAAAAAAAAAATTGAAAGAGAAATAAAATTGAGTTTAAAAATCTCTTTTGGAGACTTTTTGGGTTGAATAAAATAATGTAGTTCCAATTATAAAATAACCTCGTCATGTGGATCAGTGGATGTTGGCGTTGAAGCAGATGAACTGAGAGGTGAGGTGAAGTAAATGAGAACAGGTGAGGGAGAAAAGACACATCACATGACTAACTTAATTGGATCTTTTAATCTCAACCATTAAATTGGTTCCAATGACTATGCTTTCATCATCTTATCTATGAGAGGATGGAAGCACAACCATTGGATCCAATTTAATGACTGAGATTAAAAGACCTAATTAAGTAGGTCACATGCTCTTTAAAAAAAAAATTGAGAATCTCTATTCGTCTCTTTTCTGTGTGCCCCATGAGTTTCTCTCTCTCCCAAATTTGTCCCTTCTTCCTCAATTCTTTTCTCTCGTTTACAAAGCAACACTGAAGCAGCTCATAAAAAAAAAAAAGCAACACTAAATCAAATTGAGAGAGATTAAAATGAAAACAGTTAGATCGTGGGACCTATGGCCTTCACGAACATATTCTCGCTCTGCTTAATGTCATCCTAGGACTAGAGGCCTTTGAGACACCCCGATGTCCCACTATAGAAATCCTAATTAACTAAGCCTTAATTCGTTGTATTAACGCTAGCGAGATTATACATACGAAAATAAATTACTTTGCGGAAGCGATAAAATTAAAAATCATTTAAAACATGCACAGGGGAATAAAACACACATCAGCTATATATACGTAATAAGTACGTCTGTCACCCAAGCTATATATACAAACACTGTAAAACTAAAACTGAACCTAATACATAAGATGATCACAGAAAACAGGAGAAAAGTTCTATAGCTACCCAGCCCGCCTCTCAAAATATATTCAAAATACAAAATAATCTCACAGAGGCACACGGCCTAACAGACGCATCCGACATATCCACATCATCAGTGATGTGGGCGTCTAGAACTACCATCGCCTTCACCGTCACAGCGTCTATATAATTATGGTGGGATCTTATTTAGATAGCATTGTGGCCGGTAGTCCTTCCAAGTTTTCATTCCCATCTTGGGGTTGTTGTTCATCTAATATACCGATAACATACATAGAAAGGTAGAGAAAGAAGGGAGATAAGCAACTCTAACATAGTCATAAAAATGGGGATGAGAACACATAGAACAACAATTACATATACATATACACATGCAACAAGTAATAGGCAACCATCTTCCGAATCACAGCAGCACAACACATCCTCGAAGTTCACTATCAGTTCAATCCTCTAAGGAGTCTCACTCCTATCCATGTCGGCCGCTATCTCTCATCCATGTCTCAGCCGCCACCTTATTGACGTGCACAATTTCCAGTACAAACTCTGAATGTGTTCGGTTGACACGAACCTCGACATGTTTTCCAACAATGTTCGTAAATCCTAAACAGCCGCTGCATTAAACGAAATTCGGACTAGAAAGTGAGTTCAAGATCTAAAAGAAAAGACCTCAAAAGTGCTACTGTTCGGATTCCTTATCTCACAATCCATATATTTATTTATAAATTTGAACAGGGAGAATGAAGAACTACCTGTCCTTAACCTCCTCCAAAAGTTTCAGTCCGATCCAATGGTGAACGAACCTCAGATGGCCGTTTTATGGTGACAGGTTAGAAGCTAGACGAGTTGAGTTTCTCACCCTCTACGTCCATTGTGCGAGCTAAGTATCTCACACTCTAGAGGTTATTTCGAAATTCTAACCGTGGATTTGAAGAACCACTAGTCTAGAACCTTCATATGAAATTTGAGTACGATCCAACGGTGGAAGAGTGTGTGGTGATGATTTCACAGTGACCACTCCAACTAAGCTTTGCAACTCAACAATGACTGCCATCCTTTGAGAGTTTCTTCCCGCTTTTTCTGCTGGTTATGCTCCCAAAAGAAGAGAAGAAGATTATGACCATGCATTCATTTCCTTTTATATTACTTAGTTTAGGATTATTTAATTATCATCTTAGTTTTAGTGGAAGACAAGTGTCATTGCATGCTTTACTTGGATACTTAGTGGGCTAGGTGTCTTAAGCTTAGGGTGTTAGGTTTGCATGTTATTATTAGGTGTCACATGTAGGTGGGTTTAGGACCATTTTAGTGGAACGTGAGGTGGCACGATCGTATGACAACACGTGTTGCTACGTCGGCACAACCGGGTGTTTTCTTCTGCATCTTCTTGCGTAACCTACTGCTGAAATATTTTTCTTAACTATTTTAGACTACTCCTAAAAACTTATTGTACTCAAGCCTGACCTAATTTTAATACTCTAACTCTCAATTAATTAATTAACTGACTAATTAATCGCTCGGTTTAGTGTTTGTTTACGTTTCGGGCCCATTTCAACTCCGACTCTCCTCAAACTTGAAACACAAACTAACTAACACCAAAGGAACGTGATTAAGTCTTTAATCATACTTAATCTCTTCGTTAAACCCTAATCAAGAAATCGGGGTATTACAGCCTTCTTGAAGGCATTTCGGCACACTCCACCGACAAATCCATGGATGTTGAGCATCCCAGAAGGATAAAGCAAGCATCTCCATTTTCACATGCTTAGTTTTAGAAAAATAGTAAAATTGAGTTTTTTTTTTTTTTTTTGAAAGGGAAGTAAAATTGAGTTTAAAAATCTCTTTTTGGGACTTTTTGGGTAGAATAAAATAACGTAGTTCCAATTATAAAATAACCTCACCATGTGGATCAGTGGATGTTGGCGTTGAAGCATATGAACTGAGAGGTGAGATGAAGTAAATGAGAACAGGTGAAGGAGAAAAGACACATCACATGACCAATTTAATTGGGTCTTTTAATCTCAACCATTAAATTGGATCCAATGGCTGTGCTTTCATCCTCTTATCTTTCATATAAATAAGTCCCTCTCACTTGATATCCCATACAATCATACATGGATGGTCAAGATTGAAAGTTATTTAATGGTCACATGACCACTTAAAAAAGTCACATGACTTTATGTTTTAATCTTGACCATTCAAGGTTTGATCTAATGACTATTATTTATCCCTCTCACTCTCACATAAGAAGAGCTCTCTCACTTGATATGTGTATATATATATATATATATATATATATATATATATATATATATATATATATATATATATATATATAACAGGTCCTTTTATAACATTCTATATTTATCAGCTTGTTCAATCACTAATTTTATCAAACACTTCAAATCCAATTAGTTAGGTTTCCGCTTTCCACTAACAGCTACATCATCCGCTATTTGTCACACCCAGAAAATTACAATAATGGAACACTGTAATTAATTATATAATAAAGAATTTAACGTTAAATATTAAGGACCTAATTTTTCGAATAAAAATTCATAGACCCGGATAACAGTGTATAATATTAATTCACCTGATTTTATTAACATCCGATTAGTATTGAATAATACGTGCCAAACCTTAAGAGATAAAATAAAATACAAGTGTTGGAAAAAAATGTATGTGTGGTGTTAGAAACAAAAAGAAAACACAAGAGGAAAAGAACAAAAAAGGATAAGAAAAGGAATTGATGAATGCTTGAGTGACATATGTCAACAAGTGATGACGAGATAAGAATGGGGTTGATTTATGTAAGATGTGGAAACAGTTCTTAGTCAAGAGGGGGGGTGAATTGACATTTTTAAAACTTTTTGAAAAACAAATGTTTAAGTTCCCTTTTTCAAATGGAGTAGCAAGATAGTATACTTTCCTTGAAGCTTAAGCAAGAAACAATTGCAATATCAATTCAAGAATGCACATAAAGAAAGATATTCAATTATATAAGCTAAGAGATAGTTTCATAAAACAATCATGCACTATAGTATCATAAGCACATAACATAAAGAATCAAGCATACGATAACAAAGATTACAAGAAAGTAAAGAGAGTAAGGATAGAGAAAGTGACACAAGTATTTTACTGGTTCGGTCTACAACCTGAGTGGCCTACGTCCAGTCCCCAAGAATCCTCTTGGAGAAATTCACCATGACAAAGTTTGTACAAGAGATACCACACTCCTTACAAAAGTCACTCTTCTTTGTAGGATACCTCACCCACAAGAACCACACTCTCAAGAGATACCTCACTCTTGAACATTGTTGGATACCTCACCAACAACTCACTAAGGGATGCCTCACCCTTACACCTTGTTGGATACCTCACCAACAATCACCACAAGAGATACCACACTCTTGCCAAAAAGGGATGCCTCACCCTTAGTTTGAAGGATACCTCACCAACAAAGATTTTTCTCCAATGGCCACTTTGAAGGATACCTCACCAACAAAGGTTTATGCCCCTCAAGAGATACCTCACCCTTGAGAACCTTAGGATCCACACTCCCAATACAAAACTCATAAAACAAATTGAGTAGAAGAGAAAATCCTAGCACAAACACTTGTGCATCAAAGCTTGTTAGCTTCTAGATCACTTGTAACAAAGGTTGAGTAGATGGCTTGCTATTTTGGCATTATAACAGTATATTTTAGCATATGATTTCGTTGCCAAAACTCTTAGACACATATCCTTTATATAGACTTCAATTGGAGCTTAAAAACTAAAGTTTTATTGAATTTTAGGGTGAGTATTTGAATACTCTTACAAGGTATTCGAATACTCCCTGTAACAGAACCAACAAACTTAACAGAATGGGTAGTTTTCGAATACTCACATGGGTATTCGAGTACTCCCTTCAAAAAATGCCAAATTGTATTTGTAATGGCATACATGAGTTGGTATTTGAATACTCTTGAAGGAATTTCATGTTTTCCTCAAAGTAGACTAATATACAACTATGTATGTGATTACTTTACCTTAAAATCATTTTCCAACATTTGGCATTTGAAAATAGGTCTAATTGATTTCTATTTTTAGGTTTAGCATTATTATCTTCTTAATTTTGTTAAGCCATCTAATCAATCTAAGTTACTTGTGACTTACATCAAACCCCAAGAAAAGCAAACATAAACTATCAAAACGATTACCAAATTTTCAATCAACATGATCATCATCAAAACACTTTTCATATCTCCTGTCTTCAACATGGGTGGAGATGTTCTTCACGAAAGCATACTTGAGACTTGAATCTCATCATCATCTACAATCTCCCCCTTTTTTATGATGACCACTCTTTGATTGCTTAAAGGAGTCTTCTTGCTTTGCTTTTGTATCATAAGGTTCTGATAACTTGTGAATAAGGTGTATCATGATTTTTGTTGAACTCCCCCTGAATAGATGACACTCCTTCTTAGTTGGTAGATTTAGAGAGTCCTGGAAAATAAACCTAAAAGCACACATTTTCTCCCCCTTTGGCATTATCAAAAAGCATATAATATATGGAGAGAAAAGACACAATATTCACAAATATATATATATCTAATAGATGTCATACATGCATAGTCAAAATATATCAAATAAGTTCAAAGCATGCATACTAACATCCATAAAACATAGTGTATCAGAGTCAAGTTTGTATACACATATACTCATCCTCTATTGGTATACATCAATTACAGTCATTTGACATGTATAAAACATGAGGTGTTTTGAGGTGTGCAGATGATGGTGTTTTCACTTTTAAAGAGGCGTTCAATTACCTTAATCCAACAGTTGGCTCAGTTAGTTGGAATAAAAAGGGTTGGAGCAAATCAATCCCTCCCTCAAGATCTTTCCTCTGTTGGAGGATGTTTCATGATAAGCTGCCAACAAATGAAAAGCTGTAGCATAGAGGTTGTGTGTTTGCCTCCATTTGTAGTCACTATGGCTCCTCCTTTGAGTCTTAAAGCCACCTATTTTTTGAATGTCCATTAGCTGTCAGAATTTGGTATTGGCTTGGTCAGATGCTTCAGGTTCATATAGATTATGATTCAAGTTTTTCCATTTTTTCCTTGTTGAACAAGCAATGGAGTCCCCAAGCTAAAGACATTGTAAGATCTGCATCCATTCTTTTTTGTTCCTTTGGTATAGTAGAAATCAGTTGAGATTCCAAAACAAATCCATTCCCTTTGGTAGGCTGCTGAATATGATTAAGTCAGCTGTGATCTTATCAGGAAGAGCTTCTACAAGTCATTACACTGGCTCCCTATCTGAGTTTAGCATGCTCAAAAGGTTTTATGTGACAGCAATTCCCCTAAGGATCCTATCATCATTCGAGTTTCTTGGGTAAAACCTCCATTAACTTGGATAAAATGTAATTATGATGGTGCCTCTAAAGGCAATCCGGTCCCTGCAACTATTGCTGGATTATTCAGAGATTCTCTTCGCAATTTTATTAGTGGTTTTTCCGAACACATTGGCATCAATTCTTCTTTCTTTTCAGAGCTGATAGCTGCCATGAAGTCAATTGAAATTGCATTCCAAATGGGCTGGCTCAAATTATGGCTAGAGTGTGATTCAATACTCGTTGTTAAAGCTTTTGATAACTTGCAAATTGTTCCTTGGAAACTTTTCACTCGCTGGCAGAATTGCATGATGTTGATTAGTAAAATGCAGTTTCATATTTCCCATGTCTTTAGAAAGGGTAATTCTTGTGCATATGGTTTAGCATCTTTTAGAACTTCTTATTCTGGATTTACTTGGTTGGATTCCCCTCCTAGATTTATTTTTGATGACTATAATCGAAATAGATATAGTCTTCGCTTCTATAGGTTTAAGTAATTTCTTTCCTTGGCATGGGTTTTGATCAAGTCTCCCCCATTGCCCTTTTGTATTCTTTTCCCTATATTAATAATATTCAAGAGTGCTGCAGATGATTGTTAAGATCTGAGGTGCCAACCTAGTTGGTATTTCTTTTCTTATTGTGCTGCTTTTGCACTCTTTCTTTGCTTAAAAAACAATAAAGTAAAAAGAAGTAAAAAGGAATAATCACATTTCTTAGAATGAATGCTCCTTGTTATTCTAGTTCTGCCATTCTATGTGCTATGCAAGTTCTCCACGGACTTAAACTTAAACTTTGCTTGTCCCCAAGCGAACTAAAACTCAATAAAGACTTAAAACTGGGTAAGCTCAATGGACTCAATTATTTTCGCACAAATTTCATGCAATTTTAACAATTCAATTTTCTAATTCAATGTTTCCCCATTTTCATCAATGTCATCCCCACATTCATTTACTTCAAACAATTGAGAATTCAATCAATCATGCAATCATTAATCTAAGTCAAGGATCCAGCATACACATAAAAGGGAGATCACCAATTTCAAACAGTTGCCTTCCTCACAAGGGTATTTAGTAATTCATTCATTCACTCAATTGTCTAGGCTATCAACTTTCACTCAATTTCACATTTTAATAGCACTTTCCATGAATTTGATTTTCATCTCAAAAATAGTACCCACAAAAAAATACATGCAACATCAAAAGGTCTTTTAAAGGTTGTAATGGGGCCTAGCTAAAGGTAGGATATTCAAAGGTACAAGGCTTAAGTCTCTAGGAACTAAGAGAGCATGAACATTTTTACACATTGAATTTCCACTTATTCCTTTTTTTCTATCTTTTTATTTATTTATTTATTTACTTTGGGTGACTACAACATTTTCCTTTTAATACCCTTATTGACATTTTTGTACTTTTCTTCCTTTTCTTTTTGCCTTTGGCTTCAACCTTTATTTTTATTTTTCTCAACCCAAAATAACATATCAAACCCTTGTAGTCACCCCAAACTTAGTTTCCTTCAACCTTTGTCTTGCTAAGCATCAATGCTCTCCTAAATCCTAAGATTGGGTTAACATGGTTTTTCTGGATTTTTGGCTTATAACATAAGGTCATCAAGAAACAATAGGCTTTTAGGCTCAATGTGGCTAACTAGGGAACATGCATTAGGGATGGTTCTTTTTAGGCCAAGTAGCTATTTCAAAGAAAATTGCCTAAATCATTTGACGCAAACATATAACCATGCAAACCATGAAGAGATTCAAGTAAATCCGTGAAAGTGCAACTTAAAAGTGATTCACACAATTTAAAAACAATGTTGGAGGCTCAAATTCCTCACCTGGACATTTTTAGTAAATTATTTAACCGAGATACAATCCCTAATGTGTGTATCCCTCCCCCAAAAAAAAAAACTTATCATAAATCATGCATTCACAATAAAATTTCTCAACGTTCAATTTTTAATTTTCCACATGGGGATCAATTTTCAAACCATTAGGAGAAATCATCAAAAATCAATATTTATCATGCAATCCATTTATGCTAAATTTAATAAAATCCATTCAAGCTCACCGATAGAAGACTTACACACATATGACTCAAGTAAAGAAAAGTAAAATAATTAAAAAGAGAAGGGTTTAGAAAAGCTCATTGAAGACGCTTCCACCCGAGTCCCATAGCCTGTGGTAAAAAGACCAAGATATGCCCAAGATGTAAGACCTTCCTCCTGGATCCCACGGCTTGTGGAGTGGAGATGGAAGAAGCAAGTGTGATGAGATTCCATTGACTTCTTTAAGTGATATGATGAGCTCACTTCCTCCTGGGTCAAATGGTAAGTCACCTACTCCAAGAATGGCCTTTATGTAATTAGTTTCTCCATGAAGCACTAGAACCATAACTTTTTGAGGCGACCTTAGAGCCTTTGCCGCTGTTGATGAAAACTCTTAATTCTCAAGCAATGACTTGAACTTTAAGGTTGGTATTTTCACAAAGTAATGTTGTAGACAAATAGAAGGTACCAACTTTGTTATATCCAAATATGCATGCAAACCAACATACTTATCCAACTCAGAATTTTTAGGCTCCTCAATAGGAATGGTGAGAGAAGTATTTTCCACATGATTGGTCTCTTTTGTCCCTTGCAAAGGAACAATAGGAGATATTTCCTCCTTGCACTCCTCTTCATGATCATCTCCTCTTGAATCATCTTCCACCACCACATCATCTTCATTCACGTCCATGCTAGCAAATAGATTCTCTTCAATTTGAATTCCATGTTGCTTTTCTGCTAGCAATTTAGAAAATTCACTAGCTTGTTCTTCTAACTTCTGAAAGTTGTCACTTAGCGATGTCGCTATCTTACTAGCATTTTTCCCTGCTTGCATCTGAATCATGGAACTAAATTCCTCCTTGCTACGCTCTATGCTCAAGCTCAAAAGATAAGCATCTATATCCCAAAGAATCTCTAGAAAATCGAGATCCAGCTCGAAGTATGGTGGTGGTTGCAAAGATGACAAATAGGATTTCCATTCCTTTTTGGAGTATATCTTCACGTGCTTATCAGTGATACCATCAAACACGATCCAATCAAGTTGATATTCCCAAGTTGGATAGTAACGATAGTCCATGTGTTTCATCAACCTTGCACAAACAAAACTCAAAAGAAAAGGTCAAATATATAAAAATAAAAATTAAAAAGACTAAAGTAGTTGCCTCATTTGTTACTAATGATATTGGTATTGCCAATCCCCGGTAATGACGCCAAAAACTTGATGGGCTCCGGCAAGTGTACCAGATCGAAGCAAGTAATAATTAAAACGGAAAGTAAATTATCGAGTATCGAACTCGGGGATTGGGAAACCAAGTACAACTTCACAAACTAAACAACTATTTTAGACTAAGAAATAAGTGTGAATAGATTTCAAGAAAATAAAATAAATAAATAAATAAATAAATAAATAAAAGAAATCAAGTATTTTTGGGTTTTTAAATATGAGAAGAGAGCTTCCAGGATTGAGGCTACCACAATGACAAATTATGAAATCTAATTGACTACCCCTTTATTAATATTTAACTCAATTTTAGGTGAATCATCCTAACTTAGTTAATGTTCCCTCTCGAGATACAAGAACAGTGCTCAATTAAACCAACTCCTATTCTCGTGGTAATTGTATTTAAATTGAACCCATTACGATTTATGATAATTCAATGGTACCCTCGGAGGACCGCTTATAACTCTCATGATTTAAGTCCTAAGTTCAATTCATATGGATCCAATACCTAGATTCACTGCTAAGTTCATCCCTAGAATATCTAAGACATGCAAAAAGGTGATCAATCAATTCACATGGATAAAGCACAATAAGAACCAAATCAATGAATCAAACATTAACAAAAGGGAAAAATCAAATATTCATCATAATAATATCAAAGGGCATTACCCAATCCTAAAAACACAACAACTACTCCACCATAAAATAAAGAACAAGAAGAAGAAAAGAAAGAAAATTGCATTGAAAAAAACTCTATGCGGTGCTGTGTGTGTTTCGCTACTGCCTCCTTTGCTTGCGGCACACTCCTTCCTCTTTTTATTGCGCTAGTCCTTCCATGTGTGTGTGTGTGTGCAGCGTGACCTTTATTCCTAATTCAATTAGGATGGAAATATTGATGTGGGCCCCTGCGCATTGATTTCTTCTTATGATAATCCTTTCAAATCCTTAGTCTTTTATATAATGTTTTGCTTCCCATAATCTTCTATCCAATTCTAATATCCAATTTCAATTGGATTTACAATCATCACATGGTCCTGTACGTGGTTTAACTTTTCAAATGCATTAAAAACAAATCTTCACGTGGGACCCTTGCTTAATTTTTCTTTATATCAATTGCCAAATAACATATCCATTGTTGTTGTGATGGGTAATTATTATCCAAATCCAACTTGATTTGGATCCAATCTTTTATCTCGATGCCAATTGAATTATCTTTTAATCAAAACAATCCAAATCCAAATTGATTTGGACTTCAAAATCATTATGTGGGCTCCCTGCATAATTTTAGTGACTTTGGCTGCAAGCAGATTTTAATATTCGCAGGGCGAAAGTTGTCTCGCGGGCTAGACAGAACGCTCTCAGATTTCCTGTGTCTGGCTTGCGGGGCGAGATCATGAAATTCTTCTTTTAGTTTTTTTCTTCAATTCTACAAGTTCTCTTGAACTTCACTTTTAACCTGAAAATATAAAATAGCATTAAATATTTTATTTGACTCAAAAGATAGTAAAAATTACAAAAACTACTTAAGAGACTCAAAATGTTGCTTGCGGACAATTAAATCCAAATTTGAGCGAAAACGAGATTAAACTCGAATAATTAGCACAAAAACCATGGCCTTACTAGTTATAAAACTAGATAAGCCAGAGGCTTATCATGGTACGTCCCACATACATATTACAGCGTCCATATATCCATATTATCATCCATTCTCAGTACACAGATCAAAACTCCAAGGATATACAATACCAAGATAAACGGTAAGCTTATCAAAGCATACTAGACACTGTCTGTTCATCGAGGCACGAGAATAGAGAGAAAACTGATTGAAACCGTATAGCCCCATACCTACACAATCTCAAGGAATATCTGATCCTAACTCCAGAGCTAGTTGACATTTCGGAAAGGAATTGGTCAATACAGGTTTCACATCCGTCCACCTTAGGCACCGGGTGTGACTAGCATACTAGGCACACAAGGCTTAAATCACAACGTATGTACAATCATAATCACATGTGATCTAAACTCTATGTAAGACATCAGGCTTTTTATGAAACATCTACAACCGAGAAGCTCGGCTTCCTAGGAACAACAATTCACCACCGAACATAGTATCAACTATGTGTTTGGGAAAAAATTGTCGGAATACGTCCAATTTGTCTATCCACCGGATAAACCTTGTGATTCCACTGGAATCCATTTGATGTCAATTTCAGACGGACGATATCCTCAGGTCTGAATCATCGGCTCTTCCTTGAACCACAATTCTCAAGCAGACTTTCCATGTTTATGCAAGGATGTTTTAAGGCACTTTCTTACAAGTCCTAACCCATTAGGGAATTGGATCGACAGTCCAATCATTTATTTCTTTGCACTTTTCTAGTGGAGCCTTTTGATTGGCTTTCAAGAAATCAAATTATTATGAGTCCATTAAGTCTTATGGATGTATGGACATTGAATTAACCACACTTTATGACAATCTTAAACCAGATGAGTTTATGCAGGCAGACGCACTCATAAAGTTCACATAAATTTTATCAAGGGCTCAGAGCAAATATTCAGTTAAAGTTATCATACCAGGATGTATTAACTTAGTTAAGATAAGTTATGGATGTATTAACTTAGCTAAGACAAGTTATGCAAGTTATTAAGCCAGGTTCAAGTCATATTATGATATCTACTTATTATATCATCTAGTTTCTTTACTTTCTCCCCCTTTTGACATCAGCAAAAAAAAAGGACAGGAAGCAAAAAAGTAAAACAGTAAAGACAACATAAGAAAATTTCATTTATCATCATAAGCTTTTACAAGGCAATCTGATTTACAGAACCTACTTAAGCTTACTTAAAAGCAAAAACAGAGATTCTACTCTAGCTTCTAAGGCAAGTCTAGCATGCCTTTCTTCATCCAATTGCCTTTTGGTGTTTTCAAGTAGGGCTCGCATCTGATTGAATCTTCTGATATCCACAAACCCATAAGTGGCAGTTGTTGAAGTCACGACAGTATACTAGTCTGAATGTCAGGGCAGAGCTAATATGGATGGTGCTCTGGGGACAAAGAAGGGTTCATAAATGCTTGGAAAGACAAGGGAATTAAAAGTCTTATAATAGAAGGGGGTAGAAAGATAAGCTTGAAAAGAGGTCTTATTCTGATAAAATCATCTTTAGGAGAAGATAAAATTGAAGAGATTCTCTATATAGGGTGGGATGAGAAATCATTATTTGTTTTGGTGGGGACTGGGGTTTGGCAACAACAGAAGGAGGTAGGATAAGTACATAGTCTATATGATGAAAGAAGGACTCAGTAGCAGTGACTAGCATAAAGAAATACCTAGAGGGAGAAGGAAGCATAACTACAGAAGAGGGTAATGACTCCCAGATGATAACCTAATAAAAACAATTATAGGGGGTAAAATAAAATATCCCTACATGGATTAATAACATGAGGTGGAGGTGGGGGGATAACAGACAACTTTGGGACACTGGCAGCCATAAGAGATTGCAAGTCAGACACAAAAAGACTAGATGAAATGCCAGTCTGTTCCTTAGGGGTGTCATCCCTATGAACAATAGAGTACTGACAAACATCAGACACTACACCAAAATAAGAGGTTTTAGTTGGGTGAGAAGACACAGGAGAAGAGGGTGGAGACACATGGGCTAGGGGATCTATAGACAAGGCAGGAGGAGAAGAGACAGGAAAGGTAAGGATACCTTGGTGCACAGAAGATGAAGGTGAGGGAGATGAAGAAGGAACAACCATCTGATTCTCAGACATCCTCGCCTTCTTCTTTCGTGGAGGTGGATTGAGGGGATCAATCTCAGGATATACAAACTGTCTCAGGCAGTAATGAGACATGTCTTCAAGATTTTGCAAGAAGACACCTTCCTCTTCTCTCGCAATGCTTTCCAAAACGTGGGTGCAGAGTAACCTGACCTTCTCTTCTTGGGAATTAATCCTAGAAAGAGAGTCTTCTTCTCCTTGGGCTCCTCCAAGGGTCCTGTCATCTGCTCCCCCAGAATAGGTGCTCCCTCTCTACTTGGGGCAGACTCAACTTATCTGTCCTCAGTTGAGCCCTTCACCAGTCTTCTCTTCTTGTCTGTCCTTACAGACTCGGCTTCTGATGCCTCAGCATCCTTTGACTTCCTCTTAGAAGAGATCCTTCTTCTTCGGAACCTTAGAGGCTCAACACTCTCTTTAGTTTCAGCAGAGGTTGATGGCTCCTCTAGTTCAGGTCTCCGATCTTGTTTGGCCACTTTCCCAACAGCCTTCTAGATGCCTTCTGAGATGAGAATCTCAGACTTAGCAGCAGACTCAGCTGTCTGCATACTTGACTCAGTAGCAATTGTCTTCTTCTTCTTCTTCTTCTTCTTCTTCTTCTTCTCCTCCTCTCCAGCGACTTCAGCCATCTGTTTTTCATCATCCCTTAGGGGTTATTCCAAAGGAATGCCTGGGATATTCATCATAGACAATTTCTCTTGTCTATGGGAAAGGTCGTATCCACAAAGTTACCATCTACATGAACAAACAATTTGTTCCTAAAAAGCCTTATCAGCAGCATTCCATAAGGAAATGTCTGCATGTTGGTTCTCTTGACCATCGACTCCAGATGATTGAAGATAAGGTCATTGATGTCCACATTGATCTTATGTATCAAATGATACAGAGCAAATCTATCCATTTTGGTCATACTGTCTCTTAAGCCTTTCCTAGGCAAGACACACTCCAGCAACAGTTTGTGCATGAACCTGCACTTAAGGACCATGCTCACGGGCTTCAGATTAATAGTGTTTGGGACTCCATAGAGAGCAATGTTGATGTTGGCAGTCCTAACTTCATGTTCCCACTCAGATCTATACCCAGCTCCCAGCTTGGGGAAGTTAGTAACAATATCCAGAGAGTTCACGGTGATCACGAACGTTGTTTCAAGCACACGAGCACGAATGGTTTTAGTTCCATCGACTGGGTTGGTAAGAACTTTAGCACTGGTCCAGAAATCTCTGACCATTTTTTGATGGACCAATTCCTTTATGCCAAAGAAGGGGGTCCACCTGGAGTATTCCAACTCCTCGGTGATATCCAGTCCCAATTTCTTAATAAACTTCAGATCTACCACCTTTCCAGCCAAAATCTTCTCTACATCAGCCACCTTCATTTTATACTTGGCAGCAATCTCTTCAGAGGAGAGATGTTTCTTGGGTGCCATTGAGAAAGAGGAGGTTTAGGGTTTTGAAGATTTGGTGTGTTTTTCAGAGAGAGAAGGAGACGAAGGATATGAAACGATTTGAAAGCCTAAAGAGACAAGCTTTCTGACGCTTTTGCCTTTTATAGTCATAAAGGCAGGAAAGAGAAAAAAACATTTTTAATGATTAAACGGCAAGAAATATGTGGGGAACTACAACGCCCACTAAGACATAATGAAAACATGGTTTCAAGAAATAAAACTATCATGTACATGATTAGCTTCAGCTTATCAAATGTTATTAATTAAATAATAACAATTTTATCAAAAACTCATTGAGTTCAAGCAAGTATGACTCAAATAGGTCGGGACGAGTAACACAGACAAAGTTATATAAAAGGATTAAGACAAGTTAAACATGTGATATCATACATGTCATTCAACAATGAAATGAATGTTCATGTTGTCTCTAATATATATAAACCTATCTTCAGGTAAAGGTTTTGTGAAAATATCAGTCTATTGATTTTTAGTTTTAACAAACTTAATATCAAAGATACATTTCGAACATAATGCCTTATAAAATGATATTTAATTTCAATATGCTTAGCCTTAGAATGCTGAATTGGACTTTAAGATAAGAAAATTGCATTTGAATTATCACACCACACATGTATATTATGCTCATATATAGAGTAATCCTCAAGTTGATGTTTTACCCATAAGAGTTGTGAGCAAAGAACTAGCAACAGGGGATGTATTCAGTTTAAGCGTAGATAGAGCAATTGTTGTCTGCCTTTTGCTTGTCCAGGAGACTAAACCGACTCCAATGTAGTGGCATCCTCCACTTTGGTGCTCTTTCTTTCTATTCTATCTCCAAGAAATTAGCATCACAAAGATCCTACTAATCTGTATTCTTTTGTTCTTAAATACAACAAACCAATATTAGTGGTCCCAAGAAAATATCTAAATATTTTTTAATAGCTTTAAGATGGGATTCTCTAGGATCGGACTGGAATCTTGCACACATACACACACTAAATTGAATATCAGGTCTGCTTGAAGTTAAGTACAAAAGAGTGTCAATCATACCTCTGTAGACAGTTTGGTCTACCTTTTTACCTTCACCATCTTTACTTAACTTTGCATTAGGTTGCATGGGAGTTTTCATAGGTTTAGCATTCTCCATTTTGTATTTCTTAAGTATCTCCTTGGTGTATTTTTGTTGATGGATATAGATTCCATCACTTGTCTGCTTGATTTCCAATCCAAGGAAAAACTTTAATTCTCTAATCATGCTCATCTCAAATTCTGCTTGCATTAGCTTAGAAAAGTCTTTACACGGCTTTTCATTAGTTGCTCCAAAAATAATATGATCAACATATATTTGGACTATAATAAAATTATCTTTTGAGCATTTCTTAAAAAGAGTTGTATCTACTTGTCCTCTAGTAAAACCACTATGCATGATAAACAAGCTAAGTCTATCAAACCATGCCCTAGGTGCATCTTTCAAACCACATAAAGATTTTTTAAGTTTGAAAACATGATCTGATTTATCAGGATCTACAAAACCATGCGGTTGTTTAACATACACTTCTTCTTCAATTATACAATTTAGAAAAGCACTTTTTACATCCATTTGAAAAAGAGTGATTTGGTGTTGTGCAGCATATGACATTAAAATGTGTATGGCTTCTATTCTAGATACAAGTGCAAAGGTTTCAGTATAATCAATACCATTTTGTTGATTATAGCCTTAAGCTACTAACCTAGCTTTGTTTCTGACAACATTACCATCTTCATCCAATTTATTTCTGAAAACCCATCTTGTTCCAATGATAGACTTGCCTTTTGGCTTGGAGACAAGTGACCACACATCATTTCTTGTGAACTGATTAAGTTCTTCTTTCATAGCAAGAATCCAACTTTCATCATCAAGAGATTCTTCAATACGTTTTGGCTCCATTTCTGACAGAAAGGCTATATTGATTGATTCTCTTAATGTTGATCTGGTTCGTACTCCTTCTGAGGCATTTCCAATGATGAGATCCTTAGGATGATGAGTCTTGAACTTCCAGTCTCTTTTGAGATATTGGCTAGTCTGTTGATTTATCTGATGACTTATCTGCTCCACATGTCCGCTGACTCTTCAATGAGTTCTGTCTTAGATATGTCGGGTTGTTGACTATCTTGTCTGTTTATATCAAGACACGAAGTTCATCTTCTTGATCTGATAGTTCCATATCAGTCTTTAAGCCATCATTAAATTTAACATGAATAGATTCCTCAATTACAGAGGTTCTAGAGTTATAAACTCTAAAGGCTTTGGACATTTTAGAATATCCAATGAAGATACCCTTATCCACTTTGGAATCAAACTTTTCAAGTTGATCCTTAGTGTTCAGAATGAAATATTCACATCCAAATTCATGGAAGTAAGATATGTTGGGTCTTTTACCTTTCCGCAATTCATAGGGAATCTTCTTTAGAAAATACCTTATAAGTATTCTATTTTGTACATAACATGCAGTGTTCACTACTTCTGCACAGAAGTACTTAGGGAGATTATTTTCATTGAGCATTGATCTAGCCATCTCTTTTAGAGATCTGTTCTTTCTCTCAACCAGTCCATTTTGCAGTGGAGTTCGTGGTGCAGAGAAATTGTGAGAGATCTCATTCTCCTCACAGAACAGTTTGAATTGTTCCATTTCAAATTCTCCCCCATGATCACTTCTAAGGGTAGAAATAAGGAAACCTTGCTCATTTTGTACTTTCTTACAAAATACAGAGAAAGCATTAAAAGACTCATCCTTGTGGGTTCAGAAGAGTACCCATGTAAATATAGAATAGTCATCAACTACGACAAATCCATATTTCCTTCCAGCCGCGCTAGCAACACTAACTGGCCCAAACAGATCCATGTGTAACAATTGAAGTGGTCTAGAGGTTGATACTTGGTTCTTAGATTTGAAACTTGATTTTACTTATTTACTTCTCAGACATGCATCACACAAAAATCTTTCTTAAAACTAATGTCAGGCAATCCTCTCACAAGGTTTTCCTTTTACAATTTTGAAATTACTTTCATACTAGCATGTCCTAGTTTTCTATGCCATGACCATCTTTCATCATCTTTTGACATCAGACAGGTTACACTTTGATCTGGGAGATCAGTCAGTTCAATCTTGTAAAGATTTTGCTGCCTACTAGCTGAAAGGAGGGTCTTGCCATCTTGTCTTTGACTATACGAGCATCCTTAGTAAAGGAGATATCAAATCCACTATCATATAATTGACTTATGCTAAGTAAATTGTGCCTTAACCTTTTGACTAAGAGATCATTAGAGATTGAGGGAAGATAGGGTTTACCAATAGTACCAATTCTAATAACCTTCCTTTTCTGATTTCCTCCAAAGGCAACATGTCCTCCTTTCTTTATTTGGAGGTCTAGGAACATAGACCTTTCTCTTGTCATGTGTCGCTAGCAACCACTGTCTAGGTACCAACAGAGGTGTTTTCTTTATCCCATTAAGGACATCTGCAATAGGAATGATTTGATCTTTAGGTACCCATATATTTTTGGGTCCTTTTATGTTAGTCTTAGTAGTATGTGAAGACTTCCTTCTCTTCATATGAATTCACTTAGACATAACATATCCAGTTTTTCCACAGAAGTTACAAACATATATGGATTTAATGGAAATTAACTTAACAAACACTTTCGAGGTTTTTGTTGATACTTTATGATGTGTCTGATGGACATATCCAATACATTCTTTGTTAAGGGAGTGTCTCTGACAGCCAAGCAGCTTGGTCAAATTGTCTCTACCATTAACAAATTTGGCAAAATCAGAAGTGAGTTCTTCCACTTTCTGTTGCAGTTTGACAACTTCTTCAGACTGTGATGTTTCACTAATGATCTCAGCTTCATTAGACTTTGCAATCTTCAGCTAACTGTTCTCTTTGGCGCTTCTCACACTCTTGACATTCCTGTTTATGCTCACTAAGAAGCTTTACATACTCTCTCTTGAGGGATTTGAAGGCCTTAGATAAGTAGTTGGATTCCTCCAGCAACTCCTCATAGATATCATGCATTTCCTCAAAGTCGGGATGTACCTCATCTTCAAAGTCTGAGTCAGTGTTAGCCATTAAGCAGAGATTGGCTTCCTCCTCTGCTTCCTCATCTTCAGAGGATGTTATCTCCAGATCCTCCCAAGTAGCTGATAGTGTGATTTTACATTATGTTTTATGTATACTTTTGCATGCATTTTTCATATAGATTAGGCATTATTTATTTGATTTTAGTTAGTTTTTCCCTTGGAACGGGTGAAGCAGTTTCTTGGTGTTGTTTTGCAAGAATTAATGTAAAAATGATCAAAATCAGCCATGATGGAGCCTGGATGAAACAAAGCTTGAAAAGTGAAGAATATGAGCCAAACAGAGTCCATCACGGCCTGGCCGTGATGACCATCACGGCCATGATCAAGCAGAGCAGAAGGCAAAAGTCAGAAGCTGTCACGGGAAATGCTCGCCCCGCGAGAGGCTACTCGCCTCGCGAGACTGTGGACCAGAAGCCATCACGCCCAGGCCCTAATACTCATCACGGGCGTATTTGAGAAGACCCTTACCGTCCCACCTCGCGAGAGATCCAGTCTATGAAACAGCAGATTTTTAACATTCGCCTCACGAGCCATGTCTCGCCTCACGAGCGCGCGCAAAGTCTGATTGGTATAAATTGCTGTTTTAGGGCAGAATGGAGAGATTTTTTGGAGTTTTGGAGAGTTTTAGAGGGAGGCACTTGGAGGCTGCGGCTGGGCTGGGGTTCCAACCTTAAAAGGGAGCTGAGTTAGGGGGTTGCTGTGACGACAGTGGGAAGCTTCAATGGAGTTCTCCCTTTCTTCCTTTCTCTACTACTTTTCTGGTTTGGCTTTTTCTGTCATTATGAGTAGCTAATTCTCGTTTGTTGGGATTAGATGTAATCAAACTGATTATTATGTATTTGCCTTGACTCATTATTCTGTGTTCATGCCTTCGTATTAGTGATTAATTTTCCATGCTTCATGCTTGTTGTGGCTAGCACCCCCATGACTCGATTTGTGTTTTGATATGCAATTGGAAAATTCGTATTAGAACCGGAATTGAATTTAATCACCTAGTAAACCTTGCGTCTAGGAATGGAGTTTGGTTTACTAGTAATCGCGTAATCCCTAATCCTAATGCGATTCATTAATCTAGGCCACCTAAGGAATTATGGTCTATTAGTGGATTTAGGCTCTTGCCATCCGAGGAATCGGGGTTTGAGTAATTTAGTGGATTGATTTTAATATCTGAAGCATGAATGGGAGGTATCTAGTCCTGGTAGTACATGCTACAGAGGTTTGGTGAAGTCTAGTCCCAACATATCCTTTTCGCACTCCAAGTGTTCGATAGAAATCCTCAAAGAACTTTTCCTTTCTTTTGTTTGTTTTGATTTCTCTTCATAGTCTAGATAGTTGCTGAGTTTGTGAATTGGTAATTGACATCCAATCCCCGTGGATACGATAACCGGTCTCACCACCGTATTACTTGCACGACTGGGTATACTTGCCCAGATTCGTCAACAAGTTTTTGGCGCCGTTGCCGGGGATTGGTTTTACCAATATCATTAGTAACAAAGGAGGCAACTAATTTAGACATTTTTATTCTTTTTTATTTTTCTGTATATATTTGATCTTTTTGTTTTGAGTTCTGTTTTTGCAAGGTGGACGAAAGTCATGGAAAATTTTTATTATCCACCTGATGAGGAAGCTTCTAGTCATATTTTGGAGGATAACTTGTGTTGGGAAGACGATATAAATTTGGGAGAATTCTTCGAGGAGTTTTCTCTATCTCATAATACTCCATCACAAGTTGATCCTATGACTGGTGAGCTTATATACATATATACTCCAAGGAGGATTGGGAAACCTTTTTGTCATATTTACCATCTCCACCACCGTGTATTGTGATTCCCATAGAGCCACATGAAGCAGAAGTTGAGCAGAATCTGGTTGTGGGAATGGATCAAATTGAAGATGAAGTGGTGATGGTTGAGCGACAAGAAGAGGAATTACCTTTCACGCACCCTTGGGGAGGAACAAGTGAGAAGGCAGGGCATTTGGAAAGCACTCCCTCCACCATGCTTGCTGAATTTACTGCATTAAATAAATATGTTGGCTTGCATGCATGTGTGGACACTGGTAAGTTAGCCCCTTCCACTTGTCTGTCAAACTTCCTGGTGAAAATGCCATTTGACACGCTAGGAAGTGAGTGCATTATTGTAGTTAAAGAGGTCAATGGTGCTTTCACACCATGGCTAGGTGGAACCATGGATAGAGTCATACTACTGCAACAATCGCCACTCCACAAGCCATTTGATCCGTGAGGGTGACGTTAAAGAAGCGCTTATTGGGAGGCAACCCAATTTTTCTTTTCCTTTTTCCTTTTGTTTTTGACTTTTAAACTCTTGAATAATTTGAGAAGATCAAGAGTTTTCTTTTACTAATAAAATTGTCAAGTGATTTCAGGGAAAGAAGGAAGGGAGAGCAAGAAGACAAGGAAAAAAGCAAAGTCAGCACCCATCACGGCCGTGATGTATTTCCCAACAAGTTTCTGACTGGAATGAGAGCCAGCACCAGCTACCGCCTCGGTAAGCCGTTCCATTTTTCTCCTCTTTCCAACTTGATTGTTTACATTGGGGACAATGTAAATTCTTAAGCTTGGGGTAGGGGTATTTTGATTTTTGCATTTTTCATGTTGCATTCATATAATTTTGCATGATAGTTTTGCATGATCACACAATTAGATTGCCCTTGCTTAAATTTTGCATCCAATTGTGAGAACTGAGTGCCAAATAAATTGTGATAGTGAATTTTTGAACCCATTTTTTTTTATTCTTGTGATAAGGCTACAAGTAAAAATGTTTGAGATAATCTTTGATAGTTGATAATTAGCATATGGTTCTATAGATTTGTGTTTCTCACTGATTTTTGAACTACTAAAATGTGAGATTTTGAGCCAAAAAGGGCTACTCACTAAATCTACCCCATTCTTTGTGTTAGAGTGTTATTCCTCTTGGTTTGTTTTCTCTAGAACTTGACTTGAAACCGTTTTGAAGCTTAAAAATTTTTGAACACATTTTTGAAAATGATTGAGGCACTAGGTATATTTCTGGCCTTCTGAGCTTTGAATGACTAAATGTTAACCCTTAGTTGTTCAATTTTGAGCCTACATGAATAAATACTTTTCTTGGTACCTTGAAATATATTGTTGAATGATGCTTGATAAGGGACCTTATAAAGTATTAAAAAAGGGTAAAAAGGTAGTTGAAAAAGTATGGGATGAGAAAATCAGAAAAATATTTCTCTTGAGCTGAAAATCTTCCCTTCTCCAAATAAAAGAAAAACAAAAGAAAAAGAAAACAAAAATATAGAGAAGGGGATGACAAAAGGAAATGAGAAATAAAACAAAAGAAAGGAAGAAAGGTGGAAAAGTAAATCAAAACCCAAAAAGATATTTTAGAAGGTCATGCTTTGCAATGCTGGATAGTTTGTATAGCCTTTTGAAATTTCCTTTTCTTGATTTCCCTACCTAACGATTAATCCCATGGCCCCGTTACAACCAAAGCAAAAGACCTCTTGATTCTTAATTGTTTTCATTAATAAAGTAGAGATTTGGTTGATAGTCAAGCCTATGGCAATATTCATTCCTTGAGGAAAATGGAGCGAATTGTCTTATACCCCTAAACACTTGAGTGAGGTTAGAAAGAGAGCCAAGCAAATGAACAAGCTTGGGGTGAGCTTCAGGTGAGAAAGAGTGCCCGAATCAGTGAGAATATGAGTCTAGGGAACCTAAGCGTCTAATTGGACTTGAACTGATTGTCTCTTGCTGAATTATTTGAAATGCCTATTGCTTGGATTAGTATTTACTCGGGTTCTTGGTTCACTATCCATGCTTTGATTATCTTGATCTTCTGGCCTTAGTGATTGCTTGAGGACAAGCAATTGAATAAGCTTGGGGTGATTTGATAGTGTGATTTTACATCATGTTTTTTGTATACTTTTGCATGCATTTTTTCATATAGATTAGGCATTCTTTATTTTATTTTAGTTAGTTTTTCCCTTGGAACGGGTGAAGCGGTTTCTTGGTGTTGTTTTGCAGGATTAATGTAAAAATGATCAAAATCAGTCATGATGGAGCCTGGATGAAACAGAGCTTGAAAAGTGAAGAATATGAGCCAAACAGAGCCCATCACGGCCTGGCCGTGATGGCCATCACGACCATGATCAAGCAGAGCAGAAATCAAAAGTCAGAAGCTGTCACGGGAAATGCTCGCCTCGAGAGACTGTGGACCAGAAGCCATCACGCCCAGGCCCTGATACTCATCACGGGCGTATTTGATAAGACCCTTACTGTCTCGCCTAGCGAGCCACTCTCGCCTCGCGAGAGATCCAGTCTCTGAAACAGCAGATTTTTAACATTCGCCTCGCGAGCGCGCGCAGAGTCTAATTGGTATAAATTGTTGTTTTAGGGCATAATGGAGAGTTTTTTTTGGAGTTTTGGAGAGTTTTAGAGGGAGGCACCTGGAGGCTGCGACTGGGATAGGGTTCCAACCCTAAAAGGGAGCTGAGTTAGGGGTTGCTGTGACGACAGTGGGAAGCTTCAATAGAGTTCTCCCTTTCTTCCTTTCTCTACTACTTTTCTGGTTTGGCTTTCTCTGTAATTATGAGTAGCTAATTCCCGTTTGTTGGGATTAGATGTAATCAAACTGATTATTATGTATTTGTCTTGACTCATTATTCTGTGTTCATGCCTTCGTATTAGTGATTAATTTTCCATGCTTAATGCTTGTTGTGGCTAGCACCCCCATGACTCGATTTGTGTTTTGATATGCAATTGGAAAATTCGTATTAGAACCGGAATTGAATTTATTCACCTAGTAAACCTTGCGTCTAGGAATGGACTTTGGTTTACTAGTAATCGCGTAATCCCTAATCCTAATGTGAATTCATTAATCTAGGCCACCTAAGGAATTAGGGTCTATTAGTGGATTTAGGCTCTTGCCATCCGAGGAATCGGGGTTTGAGTACTTTAGTGGATTGATTTTAATATTTGAAGCATGAATGGGAGGTATCTAGTCCTGGTAGTACATGAGACAAAGGTTTGGTGAAGTCTAGTCCCAACATATCCCTTTCGCACTCCAAGTGTTCGATAGAAATCCTCAAAGAACTTTTCCTTTTCTTTTGTTTGTTTTGATTTATCTTCATAGTGTAGATAGTTGCTGAGTTTGTGAATTGGTAATTGACATCCAATCCCCGTGGATACGATAACCGGTCTCACCACCGTATTACTTGCACGACTGGGTATACTTGCCCAGATTCGTCAACAGTAGCCATCATTACTTTCTTCTTCTTTTTGAAGAACTTCTTATAAGGGGCTTTCTTGAGTTGAGGGCACTCAGCTTTAATGTGACCATGCTTCTTACACTCAAAGCACACAATTGGACTTTTGTCCGTTGATGTACATTCTTTGAAGTTCTTTTCCTTATGAAACCTTTTGAAGGACTTCTCCTTTATGAATTTCTTCTTTTTCAAGAGCAATCTTATCTTTCTGGTTAGGAGAGACAACTCCTCATCACTTTCAAAGTCCTCATTATCGATCGAGTGCATGTGTCACTGGTAGACTTGTTTGCTTTTAGAGCTTTTGAGGGCTTCTGATAAGATTTTAGAGAAATGGACTTGTCACATCATTATCAAGTTCTTGCTCATGAACAGTGAGGGTACCAATAAGTTCATCCATAGTCAAGGTTGTGAGATCCTTGGCTTGAGAGATAGCGGTGGCCAGGGGTCTCCATTACTTTGGAAGACTTCTGAGAATCTTTCCAACTTTCTCAGCATTTGTATAAGTTTTTCCAAGAGACTTTAAATCATTGATGATAGTTTGAAATGTTCAAATCATTTGAGCAACATATTTTCCTTCCTCCATGATGAACAATTCATACTTTCTGACAAGTATGCCAATTTTTGACTCCTTAACTTTGATAGTTCCTTCATGCATGACAGATAAGGTGTCCCACATTTCTTTTACAGAGTCACAAGCACATACTTTCTCAAATTCAACAGGACTGAGAGCACATATGATGTTGTATCTAGCTTTATGATAAAGCTCCCATTTTGTCTTTACTATAGAAGTCCACTGAGCTTTTGACTTATCAGTGTTGTCATCATTCTTGGGAATGAATGGACCTTCAGTAATAACATCCAAAAGATCAGAGTTTGTTGATAGGATGAACAATTGGAATCTATCTTTCCAATAGTTGTAGTTTTCTCCATTGAAGAATGAAGGTCTAGTTAGGGAGGCTCCTTCAGTCTGGTGACTCCCACTTGAACTAGCTCCAACAGTCATGTCTATTCTTCAGGACCTTTTCCTCTACATTATTAGACGCTCAACCGAGAGACTGAGCTCTGATACCAACTGAAATAGACAACTATAAACACGAGAAGGGGGGTTGAACTGTGTTTATCAAACTTTAAAACAAAGTGAAAAACTTTTCGCATACAGAAGCTAGGTTCAGACAAGTGTTTTCACAAAGCACAGATAGGTGACCTGTCTTATCATATTTTTAACACAAAAACACACAAACGTGCAAGAGTAAAACGTATTTGATATTCACACTTAAACCCCTTTAGTTAGTTAACAGATAATAAAATCAAAGAAACTAAAGAGATAAGGATAGAGATATTTAACACAGCTATTTATCGTGGTTCACCCTTTAACAACTAAGGCATACCTAGCCTCTCCCGGGCTCCAAGACAAATATTCTTTGCTCACCTAGCCTCTTCAGGCTCATTCAAGTTTGCTTGAGAAAAGATTGCAATAAATACAATTTGCAAGTCTTTCACTAACACTCATAAGAGTGAATTAAATGTGAAAGATAGAAAGACTACGTAATAACTTCAAATGATTGAAGAATACAGATTGAAAGAATGAAGGATTAAATGCTCAGAGTAATGGCTCTTTAATGCTGTGTATTCTCTATCTTCATCTTCAATGGCTTCTGTATTCATAGGCTTCAATAATTTTGAATCTTTTAGAGACATTCCTTCAAGTATTGGCTTCAAGATGAGCTCCATTAATGCAATAGAGTGGTTCTGGGCAGCCATTATTGCAATAGGAACGTTGGTTGTACTCTAACACATAAGTCCAGTGCTTTATGCTTTGTGCAGCAGCCAAATCAGAGTTGTGCAGGTTGCTTTTGTACTTTGCAGAGCGTGTTTCCCTTTTCACGCAACTCTTAGTTGTACTAGGGAATAAGCCATATTAGAAGCACTCCTTTTCTAAGTTCCTTGGTTGCTTGAGTGTTTGACCTTCTGACTTTCTTGATATGCGTGAGAGAGAAAACTTCAGTGACTTCTGCTTGAGGGGAGAGCTCCTAAAAGCTTCTTTGTCCTTGCGTTCCTTATCGAAGGACCATAGACAAGTGAGGGCTCCTTTCAAACAAGTTGAATCTTCAATGTAGATAGTCAACAATCCAGTCAGCAGACAGGTTGACTTTCACTCATCAGACAAGTGATCTTCAAGAGATATTAAGAGTGTATATGGGCAAACAGGTGATAAATAATCTTTCACTTAATAATCTGCACACTAGATAGACAGGTCGGCAACCAATATGAAGTTCAATTAAATATTTCATTGACAAATGTTTAGTTTTCATCGAAACTTAGGACAAATACACATCAGACATTTAGAGACTTAACACTCCGGTGTTCCTTGATCAAGGCAGAGTTTTGATGAATGTTGGTTGGCAACCTCATCCAAGCGATTGGTTGAAGATCAATGTTGATGGTGCTCAAAATTCTCACTCAGGCGTGGCAACTTGTGGGGACATAATTCATGATACTAATGGTACTTTTGTGAAACAATTTATCTACAATTTGGGAAATTGCAATGCTTTTAAAGCAGATCTACTCGCCCTTCTCCATGAGATTAAAGTGGCTAGAAACCTATCTATCGGAAAGGTCATCTTCAAGACATATTCTAGAGCTGTTATAAACTATGTGGTTGCTGGCCTCCCCATTTAGAACCAGTTCAATCTCTTCCGGAAGAAATTATCCTTCTTCTTCGCAAAAAATGATTGGCAAGCTTCCTTGCCGCATACCTTCATAAAATCCAACAAATGCGCAGATTTCCAAGGCTAGATGTGGTTTTGAAGCAGCTATGCAAGTCCAATTAGTTGAATCTATTAACCCTTTATTAGCAATGTTTGTAATCAATGATTGTAGTGGAGGCTTTACTCCACGTTTTGTTGCTTAGCTAATATAATTCCGTTTCTAAAATTAACAAGGATTTTTCTAACATATACAATTTTGTACATGTTAAAAAATCATAAAATATAAATATTGTATTAAAAAGAGTAGCTTTTAAATTTTCAAGAAATTAAATAGACAACTTTTAATAAAATATTTTTATTTTTTATTTCTTAACATATACAATATTGCACGTGTTATAAAAACCAAAATAATAATATAACAAACTAATTACTAACTATTGACATTTACTTAAAAAAAAATAGTTATTATCGATATAAAACTCTTCACACGTATACGACTTTCTATGCGTAGTTCCGACATTCCAAATTGAAGTTGTATGAAAAACGAGTGGGTTTATTTTTCCTCTAATATTATTCAACACGGGCTTCCTTTTTCAGGTGCAAGGGCACTAACAATTTCCTTAGTGATTATAAAATCAGCGATGATATGCATCATCTGGAAAGCGAAACATTCCTACCATGGAGTCTTTCCTTATCTTTTCCTTCTGTGGGAGCCACTAAAGTCAATTGATTAATCATAAATAAAATTCAACTTGCAATTAACAACTGATATTGTTGTCATTAACAATTAACCAAGCTTTGTCAACAAAAAAAATTAACAACCGGGATTCTTGTCATTAACAATTAACAAGTGGACGCTGTATAAAAAAACAATTAACATGTGGAGCTCTACTTTCCCCCATTTTTTCAGTTTTATTATTTAAATATTGTCAATACAATCTTATATTACATTCTAATTACATCTATATATAGTATATGGATTTTGGAATGTGCTGCAACACGAATTTTACTCATATTGTCAATGATTCTGATAGTCAAGTCCCCGTCGTAAAAGAGTTTTATTTAATCATCACTATGAGGATCAATCCAATAACTTTTCTTATGAGATATCGGGTCAATAAATAAAAAATATATGATTTAATTGATATATAATATTAGAGTAAAGACTTGTTTTATTTTGTTACACAGAATAAAGACTTTTTACATTACAAAATTGATTTATGGTTGATTAATAAAATAAAAAATTTCATACCAACGTTATATCAAAATTCAACTCATGATATCTTGATTTGATGTTTATATATTACATACGATGATATTTATTTTTTGGTAAGAAACACATGATGATATCTTAACTACATTTTTTCCGGGTTTTTGTTCACCTAACCAACGTGTCTCCTTCGAAAAGTTGGTGGTATCCATTGCCACTTTAAATAGTCAAACCCATTCTCTCAGTTTTCCAATCGTAGGACCACAATGCCACCTACTTGGTCAGATAACAGCAGCATTGGGCGGCGTTGAACCTTCTTCCTCTTCATTAATTATTACTCATTTTGTATCATCCTTATCTCCCAATACCCCATTCCACATTTCTTCTCTGCAATCAAATAGATATGAACATCTTCAACAGTTGCAAAGATACATTTTTTCTATTATCCCTCTTATCTATCCTCTGTTTTCATCCTCTGTTCTTACATGCAGCTAACTCCATCACACAGGGAGAATTGATCAAAGATGGTGACACTGTGGTGTCAGATGGTCTCAACTTCGAAATGGGTTTCTTCAGTTTGGATGATTCTTCTTCTTCAAGATACGTTGGGATATGGTACTACAAGGTTCCAAGTTCAGCATATATATGGGTTGCAAATAGAGACAAACCCATCAAAGGTAGTGGAGGTGTTATAACAATCAAAACTGATGGAAACTTGGTTGTCCTTGATGAACACAAGAATGAACTTTGGTCTAGTAACTTGTCAATTCCCATGAATAACTCACGAGCTGTTCTTCGTGATGATGGAAACCTTATTCTTTCAAACAAAGACAATGGAAAAGAGGTATTATGGCAAAGCTTTGAGGACCCAACTGATACATATCTTCCAGGTATGAAGGTTCCTGCCAGTGAAGGAATGAAGGAAAACATTGTTTTCACGTCATGGAAATCAGCAACAGATCCTTCATCAGGGAACTACACAATGGGGATTGATTCTAAGGGAGCATCACCACAGATAGTGATTTGGGAAGGAGAGAATAAAAGGAGGTGGAGAAGTGGGTATTGGGATGGTAGAATATTCACAGGTGTATTCAATATGACAGGAAACATTCTATATGGTTTTAAACTCAACTTTGATGATAAAGGAGGGAGGTACTTTACATATAGCAAGATGAAAGACAGTGACAAGGTAAGGTTTATGATAGGTTGGGATGGATATGAAAGAATGTTAATGTGGAATGAAGATGAGAAACAATGGAGTGAGGCACAACATGAGCCTTCAAATCAGTGTGAGTTTTATAATCAGTGTGGCAGTTTTGCTGTGTGTGATGTGTCCAATAAACCTATGTGTAGTTGCATTAAAGGGTTTGAACCAAGGGATGAGGAACACTGGAATAGTGGGAATTGGTCTGGGGGGTGTAAGAGGAGAACTCCACTGAAGGCTGAGATTGAGAGAGGTAATGGTTCCGGAACTGCGGTCCGTGTTGCAGAAGATGGTTTCATGGCGCAAAGGTGTATGAAATTGCCAGATTTTTCTAGTTTGGTGAGTGGCACTGCTGCTGACGGTTGTGAGTCTAGTTGTCTGCAGAATAGTTCTTGTACTGCATATGCAAATGTTCTTGGAATTGGGTGCATGGTTTGGCACGGGGAGTTAGTTGATATTCAACACTTTGAAAGTCTTGGAAGTATGCTGAACATCCGTCTTGCTGATTCTGATTTAGGTGAGGTGAAGAGTCCTTAGTCTTTTATTTCTGTTAATTAGTGTCTCAATTTTGTTTTACAATTCAGTACTATTTTTCATACATGTTTATTGAGAAACTGCTTTACTAGTCACCCTTGGTATCCAAACATTTGCATCATCTGCCATATGCTGCTGCTTCCTCTTCTCTTTTCCCCTCCCCTAAACCATACTTTCTCCTATTAATATCAGTGGTATCATGCAGAAACCTTACAATCATCCTATTGATATCTTGTGTGTACCATGTGTATCAAAGTTTTGATATATATCTGGAAGATAAAACCTCATAGTGCAGCCCTTCCTCCAAATTTCAACTTAGAAGAAGATATCTTCTCAAACAAACATTGTTTATATAAAACTGTATGGTTAAACTTAATTCATCACGATTACATAATAAATAGCACAATAGTTTAGTTTCTTTTCTGATTCTTGCAATGTTGCTCCTTTATTAGCAATTGTATAGTAAGCTGTGATGTACTAGACTTGATATCTCCTTCGCAGAGAGTCATGTGTGGTTAATAATTTGTTGAGACCATTTCAACCATTAATGTACATTAATTTTTCTTCTGTTAATGTATTGTCTTGTCTATGAGTATGATGAGAGGATAATATCAATTCAAGTCTCAAACAAGTTCTTACAAGCTTCTATGGTCTGGTTGTAATTACAGTATATGACTTCTATGTCTTCAAAATACAGGTAATGGGGACAAAAAGACCAAGATTTGGATAATATTAGCTGTTTTGGGGGGACTAATCTTCCTTGGAATCTTTATATGGCTGGTATGGAGGTTCAAGCGAAAATCCAAAGGTAGTGTATTCATTTTCCTAAAAATATTTTCTTTTCATCTTTGATAAATGACAAGGTATTGTATACTGTTTCTTAATATTAACTTAATTATGTTCCTCTTTTCCTTTCTATTTGCCAACAGTTTCCTCAGCTTCGCGTCCTACGAATTGTGATGTGCCAGTCTATGAAACAACCAAGAGTACGGAATTTTCAGTAGAATTTTCAGAATCAGCTGACTGTAGTTCGGAAGCGAATCAACTAAATGGACCTGAACTGCCATTGTTCAATTTTAATTTCATTGCAAAAGCCACAAATAATTTCTCAGAAGAAAATAAGCTTGGGCAAGGGGGATTTGGTCCCGTCTACAAGGTAAACAAAGTTACTTTAAAGTTTAAACTGTTAAGCTTGCCTATATAGTAACAAAAAGGTTAACTTGAACCGAATAAGAAGTTCATTTATTCCATTTACCAGGGAAAGCTTCTAGGGGGTGAAGAAGTAGCTGTCAAGAGGCTTTCAAAACGGTCTGGCCAAGGTTTAGAGGAGTTCAAGAATGAAATGATGCTAATAGCCAAACTACAACATAGAAATCTGGTTAGACTAATTGGATGTTCCATTCAAGGGGAAGAAAAGTTATTGGTATATGAATACATGCCAAACAAAAGCTTGGACTTCTTTTTATTTGGTATTTTTCTTTTTCTTCTCATTAAGCGTGCACATTTATTCTGCATTTTTGTAATTTGTTTAAGTAGAAAAGAAGCTATCAATGCATTTTCATAACAATTGCTTTGTTCTTATAATATTTTTGCTATTTCTGGTAAATTCCATGGCAGATCCAGTAAAGCAAGCACAACTAGACTGGACAAAACGCTTTGAAATCATTGAAGGCATTGCCATAGGGCTGCTTTATCTGCACCGGGATTCTAGACTTAGAATAATTCATCGAGATCTTAAAGCAAGCAACATTTTGTTGGACGAAAACATGAACCCAAAAATTTCAGACTTTGGATTGGCTAGGATATTTGGCGGAAACCAGGATGAAGCCAATACAAATAGAGTGGTTGGTACATAGTAAGTATGCTTTGATTTTGTTTGTTTGAATTTGATAAATCATTCACTTAATTCTTACTAGTGCTAGACAAATCTCAATATAACACAAGGCATCTGTGCTGCAGTGGCTATATGGCACCGGAATATGCAATGGAAGGTCTATTTTCCATCAAATCTGATGTCTATAGTTTTGGTGTATTACTGCTAGAGATTGTGAGTGGCCGCAGAAACACTAGCTTTCGTCACACAGATGACTCGAGTCTCATAGGATATGTGAGTAACTTCTACCGTACATTATTTTTTTTATTAATACAACTTCCATGTACACACATATTAACATATACATAGGAGCTTTAGCACTTATGTTAGCAGGTTGCAAATTTATGGTATTTCTTGAAAGGTGCCTAACCTATACTTACTTTAGAAGTTTCTAATTAATAAAACTTTGTGTAAGTAGCATTATTTATGATGTCAAGTTTATTACAGTGCTAAAAACTAATGATTCATGATGAAATGGGTGTAGGCCTGGCATCTTTGGAGTGAACAGAGAGTAATGGAGCTTGTTGATCCTTCCATTCGTGATTCAACTCCTACGGATAAAGTTTTGAGATGCATACACATAGGGATGTTATGTGTGCAAGATTCAGCAGCAAGTAGACCAAACATGTCCGCTGTGATGTTGATGCTGGAAAGTGAAGCAACAACTCTTCCCTTGCCTAGGCAATCTTTGATTACTTCCATGAGGACATCTGTAGATAGAGAATTTCATACGGAAGGCCTTGATGTTTCAAATGATATGACAGTTACAATGGTGACAGGGAGATAGAAACCATTGCATTTTGCCCTTTCTGTTTTAAGCATCCCTTTCAATCTGCCACTATACACAGCATACAGTTTTTTTTCTCCTCCTTTTGAAACTATCCCCTTCAAATTGAGTTCATTGTGTACATAATATATAGCAAATTGTATTATGAGTAGAAGGATTATGTCTAGGTTCTTATATGTGGAAATGTTGCATGCCCACACGGTTGTCCACATAAACTTTGCAAAAGCTGTAAGGATGTTCAATTTTGAGTTTTGATGTAAGACAAACTTATGTTAATGATGATCATATATTTGTGTATACAGGACCAAGAGGAGTACTATATTACTTAAGAGCATCATAGAAATTTAGGTTATAGAGGCTTGTATAAGAGAAAAATGTCTTTGGTCACATGGTAGCTCTTGCTTTGCATGAAAATATGTTTTACAAAGGTTCCGTGAACATCGTTTGCATCAAATTATGTTCAAAAACAAGTTATGCATGAAAACTTGATTCTGACAAGAGAAATGTGTTGGGGAGTCCGGGGAGCACCGCAAGAAACAATGGGCTAATGATTCACCCAAAACCTTAAGGTGTTATGTATATGTGTCACCTCTCTTATATATCCTTCATTTAGCTCTTTCATAGTCAATATGGGACTTAACCACTCACAATCCACTACACCTAGATTCACTCCTGCTCCCCCATTAGGCCAAACCATGGCTCTGATACCACTTGTTGGGGAGTCTGAGGAGCACCGGGAGCAATCATGGGCTAATGACCAGGACCACCAAGAGACCAAGATACTACATCTCCACCCAAAACCTTAAGGCATTAGGTATATGGGTCACCTCTCTTATATATCATTCATTTAGCTCATTCCTAGCCAATGTGAGACTTAATCACTCACACTTGAATTCCAACAAAATGTTGAAGTATATGTGTGCGAATGACGTAACGAAAGATCTCTGCCATTGATCATGTTTATTTTTTATCTTAAATTTTTTATTTCTTAAAAAAGGAAAGATCATGTGCGTTCATTGCCTTTCGCACTGATTTTGATTAAATTGAATTCGTCCCACGTAGCACTGCTCGACAACAAATTTATATATTCATGTATGTGTTCTATACATTCATGTATATTTTAAATCGGAAGGCATCACGATGCCAGAAACACCTAAAGATAGCGATTAATAGCGCTACATCTCAAAAATGTTATCTGAGGCTAGGACTTAACATAGTGTTTCTTTTGGGAAACACTATCTAAGGATAGGACCTAAGATAACATTTCTTTCGAGAAATGCTATCTAAGGATAGGAAACAAGATAATATTTTGTTGGTTTAATTGTACTTTTGGTCCCCCAACTTTAGCTCATGTGTGATTTTGGTCCCTATTGTTTTTTTTCGAGCACATTTGGTCATCCTATTTTTTGAAAGTTGCAAAATTAGTCCCTCCATCCAAATTCCATCAATTTGTATCCTACATGGCAGGTCTGGTGCCACATGGCAAGTTCACGTGGATTTATTATATTAAATAATTATTATATTTTAAACCATAAAATTAAAAAAATTTAAAGGGTCCTAATTCATCTTCTTCCTCCCTAATCTCTCCTCCTCCACCACCACCACCTCCTCTGCCACTGCCTAATGAGAACAAACCCGCCATTGTTGCATCTCTTCTAAACCTGACTTAAACCTTCCCCACATTAATATCCCCATTCCCCTCCGCCACAAGTAAAAAATTTATTAAAAAGAAGGTTTCCAGAAAACTTCTGGAGAAAGGGGTTAAACGAGAAGACTTCCATTTCCATCATGCAGATGGAGCAAAAATAGGGATGCTTCATTTTCATAGGTTCAGTTACATCTCGCACTACAAAAAAAAGGTTGTTTAGCGACCGAAAATAGTAAACGAATTTTTTGGTTGTTTTTGGCGACCGAAATGGCGACCGATTATAGGATCTACATGGAAGATTTATTAGAGTTAATACTGCGACCGAAATAGTGACCGAAATAGAGCGTAGCAGGGTTATCGGTCGCTATTTAAGTCGCTAAATAAAGGAACTTAAAAGTCAGAAATTTTATGCCTTTTTAGCGACCGAAATGGCAACCGAATTAAATGCAACGGTTAAATTTTATTTATATTTGCGACCGATATTAATTCGGTCGCTAAACGACGCATAAAAAAATTAAAAGAGCGCGTCTTAGCGACCGATTTAAAAATCCGTCGCTAAATTTATGAATTTAAATTTTGAAATGGCACCCTTGCGACCGAATTAGCAACCGAAATATTCGGTCGCTAAAAAATAAAATCCCTAAAAACGCAGAAACCCCTTTCTTCTTCCATTTTGCGATCTCTCTTCCTCTCTCTCACTCGATCTCTCTTTCTCTCCTCCGGCCACCACAGTTCGTGACTTCCGCCCCTCCTCCGACCACCACCATCACGGTAAGCTCTCTCTCCATCTCTCTCTCTCTATCTATCTATCTGTTTCTAACTTTTTCTCTCTCTCAGTTCCCTCCTTCTCCGCACGGCTGCCACCGTTGCCGGCACCACCAGAGCAGCGCCGCCGTCCTCCTCCTTCTCTGGTATGTTTTCGTCTCTCCTCGCCTCTATCTCTCTCTCTCTATTCCTCTGGTTTGTGCATTCTCTGGTATGTTTTTGGTCTCATTCTGCTACATATAGTGGTTATGTTCTTCAGCCAAATTATAATGGTGGTTAAATCCTGACCACAAGTTCTATGTTGTCTATTGTTTGTTCTTTGTTCTAAAATTCTATTTGATGTTAAGTTGTTTGTTCTAAAATGCACGTAAGTGTGAATTAATATCAGTTTTTGCTTTAATTTTTGTTTGAATTTAAGAAAGTGATTGCTATTATATTAGTCATATTACTCAAATGCATAAAAGAAAAATGGCAAGTATGGTGAGTATACGACATGGATCTTTCCATCTTTTCTTATTATCACTACTATATATCTTGTTGTTTGTTAGTGGAGAGCTAACCTCAATAGGAAGGTATCCTGCCTGAAAGGCAAGATGCTGATTGTGTGTTGATAATTTAATATTTATGCATGCATTTGCAATTATGTGTTGTTTGTTAGTGGAGAGCAGAGCTCAATAGGATGTGATCCTGTCAAAAAGGCAGAATGCTTGTTGTGTGTTGCTAATTTAGAAGTTATGCATGTGTTTGACAATTATGTGTTGTCTTGTTAGTGGAGAGCGGAGCTCAATAGGATGTTTGCTACTATATTTTATTTAAGTTTGTATTGAAATATGCTTCAATATATATTTGTTGAAGTATGCTGCAATCCAAGCTTAGGAGTTGTTGATACATGCTCTAATTAGTTGATTTTCTATTTGTATGTATATTGTAATTTGGTTTTAATTTTGTGAAGGTGTTGATATGCCAATATGTGAGAATAGATATGTTAAAGGATCTTGCTTGACAGATGTTTGTTATATTACTTACAAGGAGATGTTATAGCTGCTGTCCTGAAAACCCGTATGGACATAGGTTCAGTGTTTTCCTTATAACTGTTTTTGTAGAACTATTTTGTTTATGATTCTTATTTTGTTAGAAACTAGACTCGATTTGCTACAGTTTAGGCACTAAATTTGATGTTTTTAACTGAGTATTGATGAAGAAAATTCTGTTAAAAGTTAGAGAACAATTGTTGTCCTATTTTTCGAATGTGGTAGCTTGTTGGTTAAAACTGTACTTTTTGGAATGCTTTTTCCCAAAACTAAATTTAAATTTATAAACTATACTTGTTTAGCTTTCCATAGAGGGGTCGTTTGTCTAAATCCGACTTCATTTTGGGACCTTAGGGTGTAACTTACATGTTGTTTGTAATACTGTGATTTCAATTGGGAATTACTTGTTAATAGTAGTACTGTATTCTAATTGAGAGATTATAGAATGTTCATGTCAATGGTTTATGTGTTTTGTTTTATGTCATTAGTTGTTAAGCGATAGATTGATTTATGAGTTAAGTTATTCAATCTTATGATGAAATGATTGTGAAACACCATTTGGCATCCAAAGGTAGTAACCATGCTAATCCTCTCTATGACCATCCTTCAAAACGACGTAAAAGCATCTGCTTTCCTGAAAACTACTATGTTTGCTAATCTATAAAGTTGCATGTGAAGTTGCATTTCTTTGTTCTATTTTAACATGCTAGTATGCTACATGGATCTTTCCATCTTTTATTATTATCACTTGATGAAGTTTAGACATATGACTTGTTTTCCTTATTGTTTTATCAGAAAATGGATCCGACTAAATGTTTTGAGACAGCCATCCATATAGACCAGGTACAGTATCTCATCAACTTAAGAATAACGATCGGATTCACGTAATGATAGTTAAGGCATAAACTAATCATTAATAAATTGTTCTTGTGTATTTACAGGATTTGATTACAATCTCGTGATCATTCTACCGTCGTTGGGGACAATAAATACCGCGTGTTGTGACTATTGAAGACAAAAGAGGAAATTTGTTCAATGGGAATATAGTAATCCATGAGGATCGCCCATATTTTACAACAGATACAAATGGTATTAGGGAGTTGTATTTGTTGTCCACTGGTGCATTGGCAAAGTTTAAGTATCTTGGGGGTTCTCGCTTCTACATATTCATCCCTTTGGAAGATTGATGAGTTTTGATATTTTGATTAGTACTTATTGATTGTGGTGTGTTTTTTTATAAACAGTTATTAAACTTGCGTTAATTAATGTATATGTTTTCTTGATCATATTGACTGTGGTGTTTTGGATCGTTAGTACATCATATTTACGTTTTCTATTTATTCAAAAAAAATATTGGTGTATTTTGTTTATATCAGAAATTAAAAATCAATGGGGTAATAGTTGAAAAACAATATTTGGTCGGCAGGATTAAGTTACAGGAAAATTTAAAAAAAAAATCAAAATTTGCGATCGAAATAGCGACTGAATATCGGTCACCAAATTAGGTGAGCTGAGCATGCGACCAACTATACGGCGACCGAAATATATAATTTTGCGACCGAAATATCGGTCACCAATTTGCGACCGAAATACAAGTTCGGTCACTAAACATTTAGCCACCGGGGTTTCTGCTGCCCCCTTAATTCGGTCGCTAATTCGGTCACCAAACTATATAGCAACCGAATTATCATGTTTAGCGACCGAAATCTTCGGTCGCTAAATAGGTTTTTTTTTGTAGTGTCGTTCTTCACTTAAAGATGGAGCACCTTGCACTTCTCCTGATTTTGCTATTGTTTCTCCACTTGAGCATCCTTGGTCCGAAACAAATTTGTCGACTGAAGCATCTCTCTCGTCAATACTGCAACTTTGGACAATTAAAAGCTTGTTGGGAATAGATATAACATTATTCTTTATGGATTGACGACTGTCCCCACAAACAAACATGGGTCTTTTTAGCGTGCTTTGTTCTCACTCACACGCTTCCCGGAAAACTTCCCAAGAGGTCACCCATCCTAGAATTGCTCCAAGTCAAGCACGCTTAACTGTGGAGTTCTTAAGTGATGAGCTACCGAAAAGAATATGCATCTTGTTGGTATAGGTAGTACCAATCAATTCATATAAGTTATCCTCAACTGTTTAGTCTCATACCTACGCAGTCTTAGGATCCCTCTCATTCTAGTATGTAATCGGTTCATTCATTTGTACCTCCACCTAGAAGCCTGCCAGGAGCCGCTCCTTGTTCATGCCTTCTTGCACCGGCTACCACTCCCTACCCTCGTCAGCCCTAGGTGTAATGGTGGGCAGAAGTACTACCTACTTTCAGAAGTACATCCAACCGTAAATCTAACAAACCCTAGTGCTACTTGCTTCTCAATATGGATTTTTAGTCACAATCGAGGTTTCGGTTAGGTTTAAAAGAGACACAACAATGGCGTGTTTGTTCTCATTAGGCGGAGGCGGCGGTGGAGGTGGTGGTGGCGGAGGAGGAGGAGAGATTAGGGTAGAAGAAGATCAATTAGGACCATTTTTAATTTTTTTTAATTTTTTAATTTAAAATATAATAATTATTTAATATAATAAATCCAGATGGACTTGTCCCGTGGCATCAGATCTGTCACGTAGGACACAAATTGATGGAAATTGACGAAGGGACTAATTTTACAACTTTCAAAAAATTGGAGGATCAAATGTACTAAAAAAGAACAATATGAACCAAAATCGTACGTGAGCTAAAGTTAGGGGACAAAATGTGTAATTAAGCCTATTTTGTTTAGAGAACATTATCCAATATTTGACTAAGACCATAGTTATTTCTAGAAGCGTGGTCTTAAGACAATTTTTTTTTTTTTTTTGATTTTTTATATACACACCTTGCCAGCATTCAAATGTTATTGACACGGCCGACCCAACATTATTAGAGACCTAAAGCGGACTTTGATGTAAATTTTTTTAAATTAATAATAATACTTTATAATAAGTAATTTTTTAAAAAATTAAAAAGTGAGTTTTAAAATTATAAATAATCATAAATTAACATTTGATTTAAATAAAAATTTTAATTTTTTTTAAACAATATAAGTGTCACTTTAAATCTTAAACAACCAATATTCCCTTAGATTATTTTTAACTTTGTTTTGTTGAATAGTTTGATATTAGTATACATAAAATAAAAGTAATAAAGAAATGCCCCAAGAATAAATCCAAATAAAAAAAAAACATAAGAACAAGAGTGCTTGAACGAGATGATACGAATTTTTTTCAACTTAACCAAAGGTCTAAGTAATTAATATCAGCACTTACACCAGAAAGATACCTTAACAAAAAGAAAGAAAAAAAAATGAAGAAGGATGTTTTGCATTTCAAATTTGAGATGTGTTTGCAAGTGATCGCCGCAAGAATGGGGAGCACTCTCTGTCTTGCAAAATTGTAACTGGGGTCTTCCTTCATCTCACTTGCTAGTGTTGATAGAAAATGCTCTAGTTTTGTGTTTGCAAAGGTAACTGGAAAGTGAAATCACTGAATGCATTACGTCTATGACCTTAGTTTCTGTCAATCAAAACAAGCACTAATATATGGTCTCAAAATGGAGCAAACCTCGTCGTCATCATCATCCCATCTCATGAAAGCCATTTTGAAGAACACCAACAACCCCAAACTTGCATTTCATCTCTTGAAACGCATCCTCTCATCACCATCTTCGTTATCCACTCAGAATCACCTTCTTCGTGCCATACCCATCATGGCACGCATTCTTGTTAACTCCAACATGCACCTTCATATCGATTCCCTCCGCCACCTTATCCTCACCACCCAGCCTCACAACATTTCCCACCCTTCCCTTATTTCCTTAGTCCGAACCTTAGCCCAATCCCCACCACACTTGGATCACGCTTTCTCACACTTCAAATCCCTCAGAACCCATTTCCCTTCAAACCCTCCACCCATTTCATTGTATAACCTCCTCTTCCATTCAACCCTCAAACAACACCGTCCCGAACTCGTTAAATGGTTATATAAAGACATGATTGCTGCTAATGTTAAACCACAAACATATACTTTCAATCTCTTGATTCAAACTTTATGTGATTCCGGTGCTTTGGACCTTGCCTGTGAGGTGTTTGATAAAATGCCTGACAAAGGGTGTCACCCGAATGAGTTTACTTTCGCGATTTTGGCTCGTGGGTTTTGTCGAGAAGGGCTTACTAACCGAGCTTTGGAGCTTCTTAATCAGGGAAATGCTAGTGCCAATGGTAATGGTAATGCCAATAGGGTTGTGTATAATACTCTGATTTCTCGGTTTTGTAGAGAGGATTTGACTGATGAAGCTGAGAAGTTGGTTGAAAGGATGAGAGAGCAGGGTCTGTTGCCGGATGTTGTTACCTTTAACTCTAGGATATCCGTGCTTTGTAGGGCAGGGAAAGTTCTAGAGGCATCGAGGATTTTCAGGGATATGCAGGTGGATGAAGAGCTGGGACTTCCCAGGCCGAATATCGTGACTTATAACTTGATGCTGAAAGGGTTCTGCAAGCAAGGGATGCTGGAGGACGCAAGGGGTTTGGTTGATACAATCAAGAAAGTCGGTAATTGTATCACATTGGAAACTTATAATACATTGTTGTTGGGGTTACTTAGAAATGGAAATCTATCAGAGGCTCGGCTGGTTCTTAATGAAATGGTAGCTAATGGCATTGAGCCGAATATTTACTCATATAACATTATGATGAATGGGTTATGCAGGAAAAATATGCTTTCGGATGCTAGAAGGTTGATGGATCTGATGATAAGCAATGGTGTTTACCCAGATACTGTTACTTATAGTACTCTACTCCATGGCTACTGTAGCAAAGGGAAGGTTTTTGAAGCTAAAAATGTTCTTCGTGAAATGATAAGGAATGGCTGCCAACCAAACACTTACACTTGCAACATGTTGCTGCATAGCCTGTGGAAAGAGGGGAGAACACTAGAAGCAGAGGAAATGTTGCAAAAGATGAATGAAAAATCCTATCAATTAGATATTGTGACCTGCAATATCGTGGTCAATGGTCTTTGTAGGAATGGACAATTGGAGAAAGCAATTGAAATTGTGCACGAGATGTGGGCTAATGGACCAACGGCTCTTGGTAGAGAAGACTCATTTGCCAGCCTAGTTAGTTCAATCCACAATGTATCAAACATCTCTCCTGATATAATCACATATACAACTATAATTAATGGACTTTGCAAGGTTGGTAAGCTAGAGGAAGCCAAAAAGATATTTATTGAGATGATGGCAAAGAACTTGCGCCCTGATTCTGCGATCTATGATACCTTCATATGGAGTTTTTGTAAACAAGGCAAGATATCATCAGCCTTCCGTGTATTGAAGGATATGGAGAGAAATGGTTGCAGCAAGACTCTTCAAACTTATAATTCGTTGATCATGGGCTTAGGAATTAAAAGGCAAATATTTGAAATATACGGATTGATGGATGAGATGAGAGAAAGAGGGATATGTCCAGATGTTTTCACTTATAATAATATATTTAGTTGTCTCTGTGAAGGAAGGAAAACAAATGATGCCACTTCTCTTTTACATGAAATGTTGGATAAGGGCATATCCCCCAATATATCTTCCTTCAAAATATTGATCAAAGCCTTCTGCAAGTCTAGTGATTTTAAAGTAGCATGTGAACTATTTGAGGTAGCTTTGAGTATATGTGGCCACAAAGAAGCTTTGTACAGTTTGATGTTCAATGAATTACTCGCTGGAGGACAACTCTCTGAGGCAAAGGAGCTATTTGAAGCTTCGTTAGATAGATTTCTCCCATTGAAGAATTTCATGTATAAAGATTTGATTGTTAGACTTTGCGAAGAAAGGCTTGACGATGCTAATTTCCTTCTTCTTAAATTGATTGATAAGGGATATGGATTTGACCATTCATCATTCATGCCAGTGATTGATGGCTTAAGTAAAAGGGGAAACAAGAAACAAGCTGATGAACTAGCAAACAGGATGATGGAATTCGTTTTAGAAGATAGAACTGCAGACAGGACTTATCAAAATGTAAAGAGGACCATTGCTGGAAAACTGCATGAGGCTGGTGGAAGTAACTGGCAGGATATAGTTCACAGGTATGGGTGATGAAGATAATCTTTCATTTCAGTTTTGGGTTTTGTTCATCTTTAGAAAAACAAGGGTTTTTAATTATATAGTTTAGGTTGTCTAAGGTTAAATTGTTTATTCAATTCTTTTTTTTTTTTCTTTTTTGTGGTTAGTCATTCCATAATCTGCATCCTTAATTTCTAAATGCAACTGCTAGTTCTCCTTAAACATGATCTATGTAATTTCTTTTAGAACTTTTGAACAATGGCAACTCAAGTAACCAAATTTTATAAGAGAGATAATATGGTGTTCGGATGAATGAAGCACCACCATATGATAGACCTGTGGGTTTATTTTATACCTCATTTGTTAGTTTCCAGCTCTGCCTGTTTGTCAGACTCCTATAATCATAATGACATTTTATATTGTCTTCAAAGAGTTTATTTATCGTGTGTCATCTAAAATGATCTGTTATAAAGTTATTATCATTTTGCTGTCATCTCATATATTTTAGCTCTACCAAACTAGTTGTAAACTTGGATCCTGATATTAGCCTGGAAATTTTGATTGACATGTGAGTTATAGCTTTTATTGAGTGCAATCCACATTTTAAACTATGCGTATTCTTCTTCTGTCTTCACTAATGATCTGTGATCTATTGCTTAACAGGGATGGTGGCAGTGGAATTGCACTGAATACTCTGAAGCGTGTCCAGAAAGGCTGGGGTCAAGGAAGTATAACGAGTTTACCACCACAGCAGAATGATTTTCTTGATTTCTATGATGGTAGCGGTTAATTTTTGTTGGTATGTTTACCTTTTTCTTTCAATCCCAGAGTTGGAGGTTGGGGGCGAGAGAGGGAATAGCACAGGCCACAGAGGATAGTTCAATGGTTTGAAATTGGAGATATTGAAGACCTCTTTGTAAAAAAAACATGTTTTTCATTCAATTCTTTATTGTTCCTGTCAATGCCAAGGATAAGCAGCATGAAGATTAATTTAAAATCCAGTTTGTGTTCTATAAACATTGAACATATACTTTTTCCTTTTTGTATATAACTTGCGGGCAAGTGAACAGAAAGGTTGTATGATAATTACTAGTCTGAAAGGGGGGATGCATAGATTCTGTTTAAATTTGTAGACAGCTAGAAAGGGTTTGGTGTGGCAGAAATGATTTTGTGCAGGCGAATGTATCTCTTTGGCATATATTAATAAAATAATTATGATACTTCTACATTTTCCCCTCAAGTGTTTATGAAACTTGAGCCAGATTGTCCAGACAAAGGATATTCGGCTATATGCCTTTTTCTTAAATTATAAGAGGATCCTCATTGTATTTTTAAAAGTTTCAGACTTTGGCTTGGCCATGATATTTGGGGGAGACCAGGATGAAGCCAATACAACCAGCAATCCAGAATGGTTGACGCATAGTAAGTATGCTTTGATTTTACTCGTTTGATAATTCATCCAGGTAATTCCTTCTAGAACAAGACTAATCTCAATATAAAACACCGTATCTGTGCTGCAGTGGCAATATGTCCCTGTAATATGCAATGGAATTGGAAAGTGAAGTCAAATCTGGTGTCTATAATGATGGCGCATTACTACTAGAGATGGTGAATGGCCACAACAATGCTAGCTTTCATCTCTCAAATGACTGTGTTTTTGGATTGGCGTTTGCAAACTGACGTTTGGTAGCATGTTTTGATTGCCGTCCAGAGCATCAAAACGCCTGTTCCCATTCTTGCAAACGCTCGTTCAAAGTTTGCCATCCTTGTTTGGTTTGGCATTCTTGTAGTCACGTTGGACGCAAACCAACTTCCCAACAAAAGCAAGAAAGTGTAGTGATGGTATAACATTGGCAGTTGGGTTCAACAACCACTCTGACAACTTCAACCCTGCCTCTGCTATCATCCTTCCACTTGCTATTCCTTCTATGGTGTGTTCCTCTAACTCGCGATCACATTTCGTCCAGAGGTGGCAAGTGCAAGTGGGTCTGCCTTGTGGTCCCTCCAAGCTCCTTTGTGATCCCTCCAACACCAGGTAGTCCTACTAAGTCATTGTAGATTTTTTGTTGCCATATGGTGCCTCTGCATCATGGAATGCTGTGTTCAACTTTTTATTTCCATTTGGAATGCTTGTCCAAGCAAATGGAATGGAAGAAAATTTTCACATTTGGTAATAGGCCCTAAGAAGATTGGCTGCTTAAAATTAGAATGTGGATGAGGAGCCTGCAACATAACGATTAAGAGGCATTTTGATGGAATGCATACATGTTATTTGATGGTTTAGAAATCTGTATACATGTTGTTTGATGGAATGCCAATCTATTAGCTACATAGTAATAAGAATCTTAGTCGTTTGAATATGACATAAAGCATGGAAGAAATTGATTGATGGAGTTTGCTCTTCACGTATCTTATTCCAAATAGAAGATACTGGCTTGGTGTTATAAGTTTTCTTATCATGGTGTTATTTTTTTAATTTGACACTTGATGTTTGATACATACTTACTTTTGTTTGCTCAAGGACAATGAATAACATCAAGGGGAAAGACATTGTAGATACCCAATCTGTAGATAATGAAGCTGTGAGACCAAAGGTTGTGTGGGATGTTAAGACAATTGAGTTGTATATCAAATTATGCCTGGAAGAAGTCAACAAGAGGATACACAATGAAACGACCCTTACAAAGAAAGGGTGGAAATCTGTTATATCAAACATTAATGAGAAAACTGGAAAAACATATGAAAAGAATCAGTTAAAAACAAGCGGGATAACCTTATGAGAGATTGATGAGAATTGTATGATGATGCGGACATAAGGCCTAATGGAAGTCCACTAAGTGGCTCAAGGGGTGCAAAGCACCATATCATGCCCAAGAGAGAGAGAATTGTAACTACTGCCTTGCTGGCAGTAGCAGTGAGGTGGGGAGGGCATGTGAAGCATTCGGTTATTGAGTGAGGAATGATATAGGAGTGAGGGGGGAATAAAAGGAGGGAGGCTGGAATTGGACTAGAACCCTAGGAGACCACTAGACTTCTCGAATTGTCTAGAGTTCTTTTGTAGCCTCTCTTTAATTTCTGCTTTTCCAGACTAGATATCACCTTGATACTAGCTGGTAGTGAAATAATACTACAATCTCATACTCTCTCCTCTATTTTCTCTGTTGATACTCATCAAGTGGTATCAAAGCTCTCGATCCAGGGAGCCGGAATGATGAATACAAGAGTGACGTTGGAATCTAGAGTGGAGAGAAGCTTACGGGAATTGAGGAAAGGATATCAAACTCGACTGGAGGAGATCAAGCAGCTCTGGAAAATGAGGAAGGGAGACTACTTCAGACGTCGACCTCGACGTGATCATGCTCCAAGTCGACGACGACATACTCCGACAATGTACGCAGAAGTGGAGAAGAATGCGGAGGAGGAAGATGATGGTAGAGGAAGTGAGGGGTCTAAGAGCATTATTTTCTATACTGCGACAGAAGCCGAAACGCATTCGGAGGTGGAGTTGAAGGCAAACCGAGAAATTCCAAAGGAGGAAGGAAAATTTCAGGTTGCGCACAAGGTGGAGAACGAGGTGGAAGCTGATGGTGGTGATGTCTCGGATCTTTTTGAGATGAAAACGGAAAAGGGGGAGAACCGTCATGTAGGTGGTGATCGTGGCGGAAGTGACGACGGCCGCTGTGTGGGTGGAAGCGACTTGGGCAATAGCAGCGATGGACGCTGCGAGGGTGGTGGCCGAGGTGGTGGTAAGGTGAAAATGGGTGGCAGTAAGCGGGTACGGCGGTGGGAACTGGGCGTGTCGATGGAGGAAGGTGGGTCATCAACAGTGACCGAGATTGGGGTTCCACAGCTGACGGCCAAGCGTCCACCGCCGGAGCCACCAGATCTAGGCGTGTCAAAGGCGGAGGTGGATTCGACATGTCTTGAGCTGCCGCTGTCAGCATCGCCGGGCCACTGTCCTTGTTTAGAGGTCGTGAAGACAATTTTTGTGAAGGTAGGAATGGAGGAGCTGCCGCCGCCGGAGCCGCCAGACCTGAGAGTGTACATGGAGGCGAGTGGGTCACTTGTCGCGGCGGCAGGTGGGTCGTCACCTGCCGTTATCAAATTGTCATCTCCTTCTATGGCCGAGATAACCATCGCATGTGAGAGGGAGAAGGGAGCTAGGGCAGCAATGGAGGGAGTGGGTCAAAATTTTGACCTAATGGGCCAGGCCCAAAAATGTTCCATCAAGAGATTTTCTGCTGCTGAAGTAAGGTCTCACATGAGACATAATACTGGGCCTTAGCAAGTGCTTAAAAATGAGATGATGGGCCAACTTAATGAAGAAAAGATGTGGGCCTTAGCGGAAGGTGAAAAGCTAACAATTACTAATGCAAGCAATGTGGGACTCACGGCTGGTTGTGGTGCAGCTGGAGAAAAAATTCACATACAGCTATCCTTAGGCATGGAGATCAGCTATGAAATTGTCACATCTATGTTCTTCATGCCATATGATTCCAGTGATGGTAAAGATGATTCCTATATGTTTTTCTACTCTTGCAATGGAAACCATGGAGGCTTTGACTGTAGCATTGAAATTGCAACACATCAAGGGCATGCTTGGCAATCAATCCTTCTCATTGTATTGAGTGCTGCAACCATACTTCCGGCCTATTGGTTCTTTTGGCAGAAGACATTGGCAGAACGGGTTATACTCACAACATCCAGTAGAATTTCAAGTGGAATATATCCTGAAGGTGATGCAAATATCATGAACTTTTGGTTCTTTTTCATTTTCATGGCTATGATTAGCACCTTCCTTTATCTAGCTACCATTGACAAAATATTTAAGACAGCAATCCACACAGTTATAGCTATCCTTACAGCCCTAATTACTGTTGCTCATGTAACAAGGTTTTCCAATGCTGTTCTTATATTTGTGATTGATGCACTTGGCCTTATGAAATGGGTGATGGAGATATCAAAGTACAAGTCCCTTTCCTTTTCAATTGGACGCTCACTGAACTTCTCCCAGAGTTGGCAAACTGAAGTGGTCCTAAGATGCCTTACAAGAACTAAGCCAAAACAGTGTTGGGCAAAATATTGGTTTAGTAATAGTACCAATCATCATTCATCAATGAAGATGACCCCTTTTGAAGCCTTGTATGACAGGAAACCCCCCGTGATAAGTAGAGGGAATGCAGTGCCAACATCAATTGATGAGGTGCATCAAATGACCTCAGAGAGGAATAGGATGTTGGGAGAACTTAAGGCACAACATGTGAAGGCTCAAAACAGAATGAGACAACAGGCCGATCAACATAGAACATGTGTGGATTACCAGATTGGGGAGCAAGTTTTCTTGAAAATTCAGCCGTATAAACTGAAACAGTTGGCAAGGAGGGTAAACCAGAAACTCATTCTTAGGTACTATGAGTCATATGAGGTGATAGAAAAATTTGGCACAGTTGCATACAAACTCAAACTAATGGAGTGGAGCGGAGTGCATTCGGTTTTCCATTCTTCACTACTGAAGAAAACTGTGGCTGCTGATGCAATGGTGCAACCACTTCCTCCTTTTGTATCCGAAGAGTGGGAGCTTCAAGCTCAACCCGAAGAGGCATTAGCTGTGAGAGGTACTTCAGTCGCGGACTTGGAAGTGCTAGTGAAGTGGAAGAATTTGGACAGCTATGAGAATTCATGGGAGAAGGTGACTAGTATGCAAGAGTTGTTTCCAGAATTTTACCTTGAGGACAAGGTGAATCTTGAAGGGGCAGGTATTGATGCGGACATAAGGCCCACCGAGAATAAGGCCTATAAGAGGAGGAAATGGAAGTCCACTAAGTGGCTCAAGGGGCGCAAAGCACCAGATCATGCCCAAGAGAGAGAATTGTAACTGACTACTGCCTTGCTGGCAGTAGCAATGAGGTGGGGAGGGCATGTGAAGCATTCGGTTATTGAGTGAGGAATGATATAGGAGTGAGGGGGGAATAGAAGGAGGGAGGCTGGAATTGGACTAGAACCCTAGGAGACCACTAGACTTCTCGAATTGTCTAGAGTTCTTTTGTAGCCTCTCTTTAATTTCTGCTTTTCCAGACTAGATATCACCTTGATACTAGTTGGTAGTGAAATAATACTACAATCTCATACTCTTTTCTCTATTTTCTCTGTTGATACTCATCATATGATAGATAATTTCTTAGTTAACTAGTGAGTTTCTTAGTAAGTCAAAGTCAGTTAGTTAGATTATGAGATGAGAGGCTATAAATAATAGAAAGGATGGGTTAGGGAAGGTAGCTTTGGTTTTCTAAGGGAATCAGAGTGGGAGAGCACCAGGTCTCTCAAATACTTGGATTGTAACCATTCTTTTTCAATCAATAAACACTTTCTTATATGGGGTTTTCTATCCTGTGTAATTTTGCACAGGTTAAGGTACTCAAAAGGGTAAAGTTATATGGGAACTTGTGTATTTTATATTTTCAAAACTAATGCTTAGTTTTCCAATAATTACTTGCTGCTTTTGAGTTTCTTAACCTGTGCAAAGTTGCTTATGATAGAAAAACCCTTATATTATCTGATCCAGTTCCTATCAACTGGTATCAGAGTACCGATCTTGGAGCTATGGGGGAAACTGTCGTGAAGATGACATCAAGAGAGATTCCAAATTTTGATGGAAAGGAGGCTAAGTGGTGGCTGATCCAGATAATCAGTATTTTCAGGCCATCAGAACACATGAAGATATGAAGCTAATTCGGGGTGCATTAGCATTGGAAGGAGAAGCTCTCATATGGTGGGTTTCATGGAAGGAGGGCAATCATAATGCATCTTGGTGGACGTTCGAGAAAGCAATGCTGAAGAAGTTCGAACCAGAAGTTTGGGCTTGTCTTCAAGATTCGGAATCTAGAGAACAAGAAGAAAGAAACGAAAATTAAGATGAACATTTAAGGGCCAAGAACTAGAATCTTGGGGATAGAGAAGGGGTTATCAGAAGAAATCTTTGGCGTGCTATGAGTGATCAGAGTTCATTTAATCAAAGTTCCTTCATTATTGGGCCATAACCCAACATCTCGAGGAAGGCTACTATCGGTGACAACAAGGCAGAAATAGATCAAAAGACTGAGTAGAAGCAACACACATCTACTGTAGTTAGAGCATCATGCTTCAAACAATGGAACCCACGGAAATGTGCTGTTCATCTGGAGGACAAGGTGAATCTTTAGGGGGGAATATTGATAGATAAGCTCTTAGTTTGTTAGTTAACTAGTGAGTTAATAAGTTAGTTAGATTGTGAGATGATAGGCTATAAATAATAGAAAGGATGGGTCATGGAAGGTAGCTTTGGTTTTGTAAGGGAATTAGAGTGGGAGAACACCAAGTCTCTCGAATACCTGGATTGTAACAGTTCTTTTTCAATCAAAACATGTCAAAGAATACTATAGATGCACCAGATGAGTGGTGGGAGAAAAAGTAACTGGTATGAAGTTTTAAATGTGAAGTTAGAGGTTTATTATTTCTTTCATGCAATATATGATGTGGATTAGTTGTAAACATGCAGGAAAATCCACAATATGAAAAGTTTTGACAAAAGGGACTTCCTTTTGCCAATGAATTAAATACCTTGTTCAAGGATGTGGTGGCTATTGGACAACTTGCGAAGTATGGATTGAATGTTTGGACTGGTGGAATATCCAAATCCCAATATTTCAAACACCTACTTGATGGAATGTATAGTGGGGATACTTAGAGATGTTCAAGGAGTAAAAAGAGCAATGTTAGCAGCATCAGTGGGTGTAAAAGACTCTAATGAAGCAGAAATTTTGCCATAGCTTTTGCCCTTGAGTTATCATTACAGCAGGAGTGGATGAAGCAAAAGGTGATTATTGTGGAATCTGACTCAAAAAATGCATTAGCATGGATTAATAAAAAATAGGAGTGTCCATGGAAGCTTAGATTCTATTGTAATAAAAATATCAAGTATCCTCCTGACCTTAAAGAATGTTAGTTTTGTACATATAAACGGAGAAGCTAATGGTTTTGCAGATGCCCTTGCCAAGGAAGGGTCTCGGATGGAAGGAACATGAACAGTTTAGAAGGGATATAATAGAGTTTGTCTGGAGTGGTGTGAGGATTTTCTGGAAGTTGCTGTCTGGGTTTGTTTTTGTGTAGTATGATACAGTTGTATAGATAACTGATATATGAAGTAGATGGAAGGGGGGGGGGGGGGGGTGTTTGGTGAGAAGCTTCTTTTGTCTTTTATCTGCTGGATTTATGCATCTAGTAGAGAGCAATATGTTGGAATGTTGGAAGCTAAGTCTTGACAAGGTTGCTGGAGAGTGATGTTTTCATTTTGTAACTGTGTTTATGTGTTGTGGTCTTGTTATCTAGATTCAAACACAGGATAAGGTGGATCTTCTTCAACTTTCCTAGAAGATGATGCTCTTGCCAAGGAAGATGTTCAGATGAAAGAGGCATGGTCTATGGGGGTGTGAAGACAGAAGACAAAATTCTGCTGGCGATATGCTTGCTGTCTGAAACAAAAGGAGGATTGGTGCTGTTATGGTTCTTTACTAACACGGAAAGTGGAGTTGCTATCTGGGTGTTGGGTTTTATATTCACTGAAACTGTTATAATTGTTGATTGTAATTTAGGAAATAATAGGATTGTTGTCTTTTTGTTGTAATGGGAGGAGTTTTGTTGAGGGGCTGGTCCTTTTTGATTGATTTTACGAATGAAAGACAGGAGTGGATGGAGAATTTTTTGTATGAATGGAACATTTTGTATACTTGATTTTGATTTCCAGCTTCCAGCACATGATAGGGTGGGTATGCATGATAGGGTGGGTATGCTTCAATCCTTCTTAGAAAGTGTGGGGAATAAACATTTTATGGGGAGCGTAAAACAAATTTATCATTTTGCAATATATATTACCTTTTTGAAGGCCATAGAAAATTAATAGGGAAAAATTAAGGAATCTGAAATTTCATGGATGATATGTGTAGACGATAACTAGATTATTTTATTTTTCTACTAATATGACATCGAGTAGATGCCATTCACAATATAAGATTCTACAAAGAACCAATAGATACTACTAACCTAATTTGAATGGGTCCAAATCTTAATTAACTAAACATTGGTTGAAATAAGTTGGAACCATTGGCTTTGAGGATTGTCCACACATGCAGAGTCATCATCATCTATGCAGATGCATTTATTGGTTACTATCCTGGAAGAATTAGAATCCCTCTCCAAGCACAAAGACTCCCCATTCTTATCCATGGAAGCTAAGTGAAGACCAGTGACTGAAACGGATTTCCAAGAACTTTGTGGGGGCAAGCAATTTTTTGAGAGAGTTGGAGCAAGCCCTTCACCAACAACATTTAGACACAGAGAAGAGTCCATCAACCTAATTGGAGTCCCAGCTCCCTCATAACTCCACCGACTGTTACTCTTGCAATCACCCAATGCAAGTTCATTGTTAGAACTATTCACGTGCACACAGTTACCACTCAATGGATGGAACATTATATGAGACTTCGAGATATTTGAACTTGGATCTGCATAATTACATCACATTGTTAGATATACATTAATGTAATATATGATTTTAGCACAATTATATATAGGATGTATAGTCACGGGGCCATATCATGTGAGAGAGCCTTATTTATGTGACAGTGGGATGAACGAATCATAACCATTACATATTAGTTAAAAGATTAAAAAGTCATATACCAACTTAAAAAAGTCACATGACTTTTTTGATTTAATCTTGACCATTCAAGATTGGATGTAATATTTATGATTTAATTCTCCCGTTCTCACTTGATATGTCCCCATATAATCGGTATAGATAAATATACCTTGAACCACCCTTTGTAGAAGTTGAAATTTTTCAGGGAATTTTTTGTCCCTAAAATTTTTCCAATCATAGTCCAAAACAGCATATGACTCTCCTGCCCCAACATTGCCTTGTCTATAATAATAGCTTCCTCCAAAAGCCCACAAGCTCCAATCCAAATCCACCGACGCAGCAAAAGACACAAAGCATGGAAGGAATTTGTTGTCCACAACATTGGCACCAGTCATGTCGTAACCAAATTCACTTATAAACAGAGGTGCTGGGTTCTCAGCACTCATGAGAAATCCTGATTGGTAATTTAACGATTCAATGACATCAGCACAAACCCGATTCAATGGTTGCAAATTCCACCTGTCTTGGTCTCCCGAGAAGGAATAAATATGTGACTCGTAAACCACTTTGTTAGCAAAGTCTAGATCAAGGGCCTTTTTCTTCAAGAAGGTAAAGTCCTTATCAAAGTTTAACCCTGAAATAACAACTAACAAATCTGGGTTATGTTCATGAATTGTCTTTGCTCCTTGCCTCACGTACTTGTACCAATCATTCGCATTTTCACGTGAACCTCTAAGCTCGTTGCGCAAGTCCATAGCCACCACCTAGATAACATGTCATACCACACACCACACACAAAAGAATAAGAATATGATAAATACATGGATGAACAAAATATACTTTTATAACCAAAAATAATGAAAAGAAGAAAAAAAACCATTTTCAAGATTAAAATGAAAAACAACTTTCATTAGCATTTAGAAAGAAAAAAAAATCAGTTTTATAAACAAAAACAATTCTGCTTTTACTTTATTTAAAATATCTAAAAATGATCACTAAATTATTTTGTATCAAAATCATTTATTTTTTAATATTAAGCAAACGCACCCATAAAAATAAAGAATTTGAAACATGATGAACAAAATAATTTGATAGAATAAGATACATATGTATTGTGTACATTTTTTTTTATCGCAATATGTATTACTTACATGGGGTTTTCCCTTGAAGTGGTTGGCTACAAAAGCCAACCCCTGTAGCCATTCGTCAGGGTGAAAATGGTTATCTCCCCAGAATCCGTTCTGATCTCCATTACCACAGCACCACTGTGGCATACTAACATGGTTATCAATGAGCACCATCACGCCTTGTGCTCCTAAAGCATCAACCACTGCTTCATAGGCTTGAAGATGGGTCATGTTCAAGAAGGAAGGGTTGTGTTTCTCTATTTCTGACACCACCTCAGGCATGTCAAAATAGGAAAGGGTCTCAGCAACCCTGTAATTGGCATGGCGAGTGAACATGTAGGTAGCATAGGAGAAACGAACACAGTTGAATCCTGTCTTTGTCACTTGAGCAACAATGTCATTCAACGGCATCTTATCTAGTCCCTCTGCCAGCATTGGCTTGGTATGCGCCACCCAATGTGCACACACAAGTTTCACACGTTTACCTGTTGCATCGTCCACTATCCATCTTTTATGGGTTGACAAAGGCAATGAACTACATAAGGATGTGAATATGGCTGAAACTAGGAAAAGAGAAACAAAGAAAAGAGACGCTTTAGACATTTTTTCTCTCTCAAGGTAAATGGCTACATTTCCAATATGATAAGCACATATGTTTATATAATGATCTCTGATAGTCATAGTTATCCCATGCTTATCCTAATCAACATTAATTTTTTATAAATTTTAATTTTGAACTGTTGTAATCAGTTTTATATTTCAAACTAAATGTAATCATATGATGATCATGATCTAGATAACAGAATCTATTGTACCAGTTTTAGATATCATAGATATCGTGTGTTTAGTTAGATAACAGTTTTATCAGGTTATATCTAAGGTTATATCTTGTAAATTGTTTTGAATTTTCTTTACCCTGTAATCAATCTCCGCAGTATTATTAGAGATGTTTAGATTATAGTTTTGTCTATTTGATAACTATGATGTATGCTTCTAGTTAGAGGATGTGAAAGCTGAATAAGTTTTATAGTTTGAATAAATTGTACCTTGTCCTATCTGTTATTATGAGTTTTAACTGAATATTTTATTAGTTCAATTCTTATAGGTGTATGAAAAAAATAAAGGCAATTGGAATGAGTGAAAGATGTAATTGTGGCCTAACATAATGAAACAAAGAGAATAGGCATTTTTACCTTATTATTTCTAACATTTTAAAATTTAGAATAATTTTTAAATATATAATATATCTGAATAAAAAGTTATGTTCTGTAAAACAAAAAAATTATGTTGCTGTCAACGTCAGTTTGTTCAACTAGTTGGAGTTTAGTTTCCCATAAGTACGATATCGAATTCGAGTCTTGTAAATGAAAAAATATGTACTGGAAGAGCTTTGCTTTGCTTCATTTCATGGGTCTATCAGGTTCGACTCGAATTAATCAGGATCGAAGATGATTTCTAGATATTGAGAGTCTAGATAAAAAAAAATTGAGTTGTTATCATATTCAATCTAGTTAAGATTATATTTACTTAAACTCATATTATTAGATAAATACTATATTTATTTCAAACTCAAATTAGTCTGGATCCAATGGGATTTCTCTAGTATTTCGGTACCCTGATGATATGGTCCGATGACATGATGCCATATACTTAATACTTCCATGTTATTTGGTCTATAATTTTTCCAATATTTCATAATAGTCCTTACAAATTTTTTTCATGTTTGCATAAGTTGCTGTATGTTAAAAAACTCTCCCTGTTCACCTTTCAGCGTCCTTTCGTCTTGTTATTCTCGTCTCGCAGATTACTCATTATTCACTATTAAGCATTAAACCAATTCATATTCATCTCCTTCGAACATGACAGCTTAACACCGTCACCTCTTCTAATTTCTTAAAACAATTCAGTGGGACAAGCCATCGAACACATGGCATAGATGAAAAAAAATAGAGACCAACAAAATGATCCAAACTCGAGTTTTACAGGGACGAATACAAAGCATGCATAGAAGGATTTCTTGCCCACTGAACATGAAAACCATAAAACAACATCGTTGTTAAACCAGATTCAAGCAACACCCATTTCAATGGTAAAACTGAAGATAAAGGGCAACTTTAGAACCCAGGTGTTGTGACGCCACAGCATTCGAAGCGGAATATGAACTTACTTATATTGTGTTCGGAAAAGCTGAAAAAAAAAAATTATGCTGATTTTTATGATAATTGATTATAATCAGAATCTGTTTTTGCTTGAGTATGTTTACTGAAAAAGGATTTTAAGATAATTTTTTTGTTTGAGTGGTACAAAAAGAATTATTTTTATATAATAAATTATGAAAAAGGATACGAAGATTTTTTGTTTATTCTTTAATTACCATCTTTATTCTTTAATTTTTATTTATTTTCATTTTTATTGCCCCTTCTTCATAAACTCTTTAATTTTTATTTATTTTCATTTTTATTGCCTCCTTCTTCCATTATTATCATCCTCCGTCTTCCATCATCATCGATTTCACACAAGTCATAGTTTGGCGGCTACCACAGACAAGGGGAGCAGCGTTCGAATTGCAAGTGTTTGGGTGGAAGGTATGAAACATAAGGAATATTATTGATGAGGTTTGGTTGAGGAAGGTGAAGGAGTTATTATGGGACAGAAGGAGACATAATTTTTGGCCGAGGAAGACTGTTGGGAGGCAAGGTCATTACGGGGACATTAGGTGAATAAGCTTTAGCAAATAATCAAACAGCTAAACATATCAGCTTATCATAAAACAGTTCAAAATCACTTTAAAGTTTAAACAGCTTTTTAACTTTTAAGTCCCCCCCACCCCTACCCCCACCCCCACCCCCACCCCCAAAATACAAAACTTATTTCATAAAACAGTTTAATGGGTTTAAAACAACTGAAATGTCCCAAAATAAGATATTTCAAACATGCTCTTACTAGAAAGGACTAAATAATAATTACCAGGGACTGATACACAATATCTAAAAATAATTAATAACTAAAGGAGAATTCTATGCTATCCCTGAGTACGTATCCTTTTGAATAAAATAATAATAAAACATTAAAATAATGGATTTATCTGAAGAAATATCAATAAAATTTGAAGTAATAGAAAAAATAATGGAAGAAACTAATAAAAATATCATCCAACTAATAGAAAATACTAATAAAATTGTAAATTATACTTATAATAAAATACAAAAAGGACAAAGTGAAATAAATAATATAAGAGATGCACGGGATAATATAAGTAAATGTAAGGAAGTAAATGAAAATAAAGATATTGAAAAAATTAGAAAAGTTCTTGAACAATTAGAAAATCTTTTAGAAAATGAAGAAAAGAATAGATACATAACAATAAAAGAATTAGATGAATTATTAAAATTAAAAGATTTGGAAAAAATAGTAGTAAAACCAGAAACGACTTTAGAGCCATCAAAGCTATCTCTACCCGTACCTTCATGGAGATGATAAAAGATGAATATATGGAAACATTAAAAAAAAATCAAATGATATGCAAGAAAAAATAATAAATAGACAAAAATTCAAGAAGAATTTAAACATCATTATGAATAAATAAGATTAGGAAATATATTAAATATTGATTGTGCAAGAAATAAAGAAGAAGTATTATTACAATAGACTAATGAAATAATACTATTAATAGCAACATATGAAAAATTTAATAAGCTGAATATGTTAGATGTAAAAAATATTCTATTATTTAAAACAATCGAAAATGTACAGATTATTTTACAAAGTATTAAGGATGAAACTTGGCAACAACATACAAGATTAATAAATAATAATCAAGACTTTACCAAATTAGTTATGACTTTAATCTATCAAGAATTTATAGGATATAATTTGTTTGAACAACAAGAAAAAACAAGTAAATTCTTACATGAAAAAGCAAAAACTCATTTAAATAAGATGCAAATATGTGATATGTGTCAAATTTTATTTTATTTTTTCAAAAATGGTATGCAAAGGCATCACTGTAGAACAAGGCATTCCAACTAGGTTGGTACCCCAAGATCCACCAATCACTTGCAGCACACCATGAATATAAAAAAAAAAAAGAAGAAACGAATACAAAGCATGGGACGACAAAACCAAAACCCATGAAGAAAAAGAAGTTATCTGAACCTATAGTTAGGAAGATCATTCCTATCACGGAAAAAATCAACCAATATAATACTAGGTACTAAATCCCACCAAACTAACCCTTGTGAAAAAATGTCATAATTGACTAATTTGTCAGCACAAGTATTGCCCTCTCTAAGAATGTGTGAACAACCTAAGTGCATTTCCTTAGTTAAACAAAAGCAATTCAGCAATCTATTTCTAAGTTGCCAAGGAACCAATTTGGAATTGGAGAAAACTTCAACAACCAACTTTGAGTCACACTCAAGCCAAAGCTTGGGCCAACCCTTCTTATGAGCCAGCTCAATTGAGATAATAGCACCCAAGATTTCAGTAGAAAAGGCATCAGAAATTCCAATATTATAGGAAAAACAACCCAATATAGCTGAACTGTTGTCCCTAAAAAGACCACCGCAAGCAGTTCTCCCTGGAGAACCTTTGGCTGCTCCATCACTATTAGCCTTAAACCATCCAGTTTTAGGAGGAAACCAAAAAACCTCTTTAATCAATGGAGCTGAGTTGAGCTTTCCAATAACATAGAAGTGCTTTAAGATATTGAATTCCTCAATACCAGAGGACATGAAACCAGCAGAAGAATTTCCAAATAAAGAGACATTTGCTCGGATCATATTCAGAGAAGCTTCAAAAGAAATTTTCTTCCCTTCAAATTTAATTTGGTTCCTACAAAACCAAATTCCCCCAATAATGTTTGCAATGGCTGAGCCAATGATGTCTTTGAGTTGAGTGCTCCAATTTCTGTTGCAAACTGATAAGACTGTTTGGATTGAGGAGGAGCCAATTGCCATATTCAGAACTGAACTTAACCAACACCAGGATCACTGAGCAAAGCTGCGCTCAAAAAATAAATGACCTGAAGTTTCATAAGCTTGACTATACAAACTGCAAATTGAAACCACATAACAACCTATTGACCAAAGTTTATCCTCTGTTGGGACTTTGTTGTGAAAATTGAGCCAGATGAGGAAAGACTTAGATGGAGGAATTGATTTAGACCAAATAAGCTTACACCAGGACAAAGTCGGCTTGACAGGAAACATAAAATTATAAGCATCTTTCGAAGATAGTTCACTTGAATTAGAAGCAGTCCAGAACAATGAATCTTTTGTAGGATGCTTAGGGATGCTGATTCGGCTAAATTCAGAACACAGGAGCTGATTTCTTTGCATAATGTCTTGAGGAACACTCCATTTACCTTGAACAACGAAATCTTCAACTTTGGAATGCAACAAATGATGCACGTTTTCAGGGATATCCAGAAGTTCAACAATAGGTTTAGATAGCCAACAATCAGTCCAGAAATTGATATTTGTGCCATTTCCAACATTCCATCTACTGTTAGCAAGGACAATAGATACATGATTTTTCAGTCCTGCCCATAATGAAGAATTGATGTGGTGCTGAATAGGAGTTCTATTAGAAAAGACACTAGCCCTTAGAAGGATTGCCCACTGCTTATCAGAAGAAATCAGATCCCAACTTCTCTTTAGCAAAGCTGCCTTATTTATGGAACTAAGAGATCTCAAACCAAGGCCTCCCTCGTTAAGAGGAGCACAAAGTTTGTTCCAGGCAACAGTGACAATCTTCCTTGAGTCAATATTACCAGACTAAATGAAGTTCTTGTTGGAACCAAAATGGTTTTGATTTAAAAATCTCTACATTTTGATGTTAACAAAAGGATTAAATTTGCTTGGTAAAGTGTTAGTTGAGATCTAACATGTGCTTTCAGTTATGCAGGAATATTTATAATATAAGTTATGGAAACTTGGAATAAGTTTTCGTTGGACTCCTTGAGAAAAATACGCGTGCACCCTTGTAGACGGCTGCTCTAATATTGGTAAATTTATTTATTTATTTAATTGAGTAGACTGGTTTCTTTAAGTAGACGAGGCACTAAATGTTTACTAGTCGGAAATCAAGATAACTTACTTAGATACAGCAAGTCCAAAGACTTGATAGTAGAAGTGTCTAGCTTGCCACGTCAGCAAACGGGAATAATTGGTAGAATTGAATGAACTGAAAGATAAAATAATCAAGTAGACGAGCTCTAAGTGCCACGTCACCAGACGGAGATTATGATAACTCACTAAGGTATAGCAAGTCCAAAGACTTGATGGACGAGAGGATATGCCACGTCAGCAAACGAGCAAAATAAAATAGTGAACAGACTTAGTCTCGCATAAGTAGACGGAGTTCTTAAATAGACGAGCTTCATCTCTTGAATGAATAAATGCAATCTGAATCTCTTGAATTTATTTCAAATGATTGATATTTATTTCTATAGAATATTTGTTCTTCACATTTGTTTTATCTACTTTAATATTTTACCTTGTTGTAAACGAAACATAGTACCATCAAAGAAATGCAAAAAGCAGAATCGTACAATGAGAAACTGTAAAACGATCTGTACGATGACAACTTTATGGCTGGAAAAAGTTGGATTGTACACAAAGGAGGAACAACAAGTTTTCAAGCTGCAATGCTCAGAGCAGTGAGCCTCCATTTCGTGCTACCTCAATAACCAAGAGTAATTTTCAGCTTTGTCACAATCTAGCTATCAGTCACAACGGATATCATGCATTCAATGTTATCTCTGAATGGAACTATTCAAAATAACCATTGAAGAAATACAAGTGAAGAGGAAGGTCGCTATAAATAGAAGACCTCAAGTTCTGAAGAACAACCTTTTGCCAATCGATAATCACTCATTCTAATTTCCTTTTAAAGAGCAAAAGTTTGTATTCTTTAGTTTAAATATTGTTGAAATATTCAACTGATCTTAAACTTTCATATCATCACACATAGTGAGTTAAGAAAATAATAAGTTAAATCTCTTTGTTAGAGTTAGAGCCTGGAGAGGCTTGGTAAGAAAGGAATACTTGTAAGCCTGGAGAGGTGTTGAATACTTGGTTGTAATCTATTTGGAAAATAGTGGAGAAAAACCTCAAGTAGAAGGGACTGGACGTAACTCTTGGTTGGAAGAGAGTGAACCAGGATAAAACATCTTGTGTGAATGTTCTACCCCTAAACTCTTACGGCTTTATTTGTTTTTACTGACTGAGGGGTTTTGATATTGATTTTGTTAAAGCTTTAAAAAAAAGGATCTATTTCTTTGTGCTTGCTTCTGATTTAATCTTCTTGTGTGTAAAAATAGTTTTAAAGGTTGTTTTCGAAAATTATTAACAAACATAATTCAACCCCCCTTCTTGTGTTTGCCTGTGTCAACTTCAGTTGGTATCAGAGCTCAGCCTCGAAAGGGTTGAGCATCTAACAAGTGCTAAGGGAGTACGATCCAACAACCATGGATGCAGAAGGACAGGCTATCAACAGACCTCCTCTCTTTGATGGAATATATTATGACTACTGGAAGAAGAGGATGATGGCCTTCTTGGATGGGCATAATGTAGATATTTAGGAGCTGATTGAAACCGGCTACACAGAGCCAAGAGATGAAACTGGAGCTGTTGTTCCTAAAGCCCAATGGACTCAAGAGAAGAAAAACCAACATCAGCTAAATCTGAAGGCTAAGCACTATCTCATGTGTGCTGTTACCAGATCTGAACATGACAAAGTTCACAGCTGCAATACTACTAAAGAAATTTGGGATACTCTTGCCCTCGCTCATGATGGTTCCTCACAAGTAAAGGAATCAAAGATCAACATACTGGTTCATCAGTATGAGCTGTTCAAAATGGGTGAACATGAAACAATAGACCAAATGTTTGGAAGATTCCAAACCATCACTAATAGTCTCAGATCTCTTGGAAAAGTCTATGAAAATAGAGATCATGTTAGAAAAATTCTTAGAAGTCTATCCAAGCAATGGAGACCCAAAGTTACTACTATTCAGGAAGCCAAAAATCTGAATACACTTTCTCTGGAAGAGCTACTTGGATCTCTCAAGGTTCATGAACTTGAACATAATGAAGAAGACAATTCCAGAAAAGGAAAATCTATTGCCCTAAAGGTGAAGAAAGTAAGCTCATCAAAGGTTCTCAAAGCTGCTGAGCCATCAGATGAGTCTGGATCTTCTGATAATGATGAAGGAGCAGACGAGGATGAATTGTCCTTCATCTCCAGGAAGATTCAACATATGTGGAGAAAGAAAGGTGGTTTCAGAAGGAAGCAATTCAACCAAAAGTTTTCCAAGGAGAAGTCAGACTCCAAAGAAAAAGGTCCACCCTTGTGCTTTGAATGCAAGAAACCTGGTCATTTCAAAGCTGACTGCCCTGAGCTAAAGGATAAAAAGAAATTCTTCAAAAAGAAGAAAGGTTTAATGGCTACATGGGAGGATCTTGATCTGTCTTCATCAGATGAAGAAACTGAAGCTGAGGAAGAGGCAAATATATGTCTCATGGAAGACACTGCATTAGAAAGTGAATACACTGATGCTGAGGTAATGGACTCTCACCCATCCACTCTTCGAAAAGCTTTTGATGAATTGTTGCATGAGTCGTCCATACTATCACGAGAGTATAGGAGTCTCAAAAAGAAATTTTCTAAACTGTCTAGAGAATATGATAGGGTCTGCACTGAGAAACAAAATCTTAAAGATGAAAATGACATACTAAAATCAGTGAATGTCAGTCTAGCTGACAAAATGGAGTGTGAGCCTGATGTTTCTTGCGAAGTTGCAAAACTGAAACAAGATGTAACATATCTGACAGACTCTCTGTCAAAACTTGTAGGTGGCTCGGATAAGTTTAGTCTCATTTTAAGGTACTCTAGGTCACCTCATGATAAATCTGGTCATGGTTATGATAAAGAGAAGTAAGAAGCATCTCACAAAAAGTCAAAACCACATACACAGCATAGAGCTTCAAAAGTTCCAGATAAATATGCTAAAGCTAAGTCTAGCTTGTCCAACACTTTTTGCAAAGTGTTTGAAAAAAGTGGACATGTTACATCTAAATTCATACACAATAAACATGCTAAGCATACTCGTCCAGTGACAACTAACAAGAAAGGATCCAAGTCAGTTTGGGTAACTAAAGATAAGATAATACATGTTGTAGATTTGCTTAACAACAGGAAGAAAACAGACGTCTTGGTACTTGGACAGTGGCTGCTCACGTCACATGACGTGAGAAAGGTCTATGTTCCAAAGCCTTAAGCCCAAAGATGGTGGCTGGGTCACTTTTGGAGGAAATCAGAAAGGGAAGATCATTGGTATATGTAAAGTTGGTAAACATCATTTTTCCTTAATTGATAATGTTCTTTTAGTAAATGGCTTGAAGCACAATATGCTGAGCATAATTCAATTATGTGACAGTGGATATGCAGTTTCTTTTGATAAGAACATGTGTACTGTCAAGAAAGATGATGGATCACTTTTATTCACTGCTAAGAGGCAAAACAATCTTTATAAGATTGACTTGGAGGACCTCTTAAATCAAAGTGTCTCATATCTAGTGTCCATTGAAGATGAGCGATGGACTTGACATAAAAGGCTAGGTCATGCAAGCTTGAAATTAATTTCATAACTAAACAAGTATAACCTCGTGAAACGGCTACCATTTTCTCAGTCCCTTCTCCCAAATTCTACTTCATATCATTTTCTCTCTTTCTCTGTGGCTGAAATTAAAGCGATTTTCTCATTCCAAACTGTTATTTTTAGTATCGGTCATCACTCCAAATGAGGCCATGGACTAGGTAGCATACCAAGCCCAATTTACGACAAGCCCATTGCTGTAAGATAATAGTCTGCAAGAGTAATATAATATATACTTTCCCTGTTTTTCTTTCAAATTTGGCGAGGCCATATTTTGAACTCAACATAGAAGCAAGAGAGACCAATAAATGAGTGGCTGGGTCACCTTGCACTGCTTTTCTGTCCATCTGTCAAACTAAAACGAATAAATTGTCGTAAACATGAAGAAAAGAAACCAAGTCACATGAGCCATAATCTATCCTACAAACAAACACAAACATAGCCCCAATTTTTTCCCCTCTTCGAATCAAACATGGGAGGCGTCACTAGCCTCCTCAGCATCTTCCTTTTTTGGTTCTCCACTTTACTCACTTTTTTCTCCACAATTTCAATCTCTGAAGACACCTTAACAACAACCCAATTCCTCGGAACCAACCAAACCCTTTCATCGCCAAAGGGAATTTTCGAGTTGGGTTTCTTTTCCTTTACCAATTCCACCTGGTACTTAGCCATATGGTACAAATCCATCGATGATAAAACAGTTGTTTGGGTAGCAAACAGAGACACCCCACTTGAAAATTCCACAGGATTTCTCAAGATAGGTGACAAGGGAAGCAACATCGTTCTCATGAATCAATCCTTAAAACCCATATGGTCCTCCTCCAATCAAACAACAACATCTACTAGGAACCCAGTTCTTCAACTTTTGGATTCTGGTAACTTGGTCCTCAGAGAAGCAAACGAGAATGACCCAACAAAGTTTCTCTGGCAGAGCTTCGATTACCCGACAGATACCTTGTTACCTGGCATGAAGCTAGGGTGGAACTTGGACACAGGCTTGGAAAAGCACATAACTTCATGGAGGGTCAAAGATGAAGACCCTTCAAGTGGAGATTTTTCTTTCAAGCTAGATTACCATGGCCTCCCTGAGATTTTCCTTTGGAACAAAGATAAAATAATATATAGAAGTGGACCTTGGAATGGTGAGAGATTCAGTGGGGTACCAGAGATGCAACCCGTTACAGATTCTATTAAATTCATGTTCTATGTTGACGAACATGAGGTGTATTATACTTTCACAATTGGGAACCAATCTTTGTTTTCTAGACTTCTTGTTAGTCCAATTGGTGAACTTCAAAGGCTCACCTGGATCCAAAGCACCCAAATTTGGAACAAATTTTGGTATGCACCTAAAGACCAATGTGATGAATACAGAGAGTGTGGTCCATATGGTATATGTGACACTAATGCTTCACCAGTTTGCCAGTGTGTGAAGGGGTTCCACCCCAAGAACCAACAAGCTTGGAATTTGAGAGATGGGTCTGATGGGTGTGTGAGGAACACGGAATTGAAGTGTGAGAGTGACAAGTTTTTGAAACTGCAGAACGTGAAGTTGCCAGAGACAACTACCGTATTTGTGAATAGGAGCATGAACCTTGAGGAGTGTGGAGTTTTGTGCCATAGGAATTGTTCTTGCATTGCTTATGCTAACATTGAAATTACCAATGGAGGAACTGGTTGTGTGATGTGGATTGGTGAGCTCATAGATATGAGGCAGTACCCTGCGGGTGGACAGGATCTTTATGTCAGATTAGCTGCTTCTGATGCAGGTATGTTGTTTCTTCTGATACGCTTTATTTCTTTGCATAATTGTTTATATCTTATTCTGGGTTTGATTTTCTATTTCATATTTATATGGTTCTTCTTTCTTCTTCTTCTTTTTTTATTACAAAATATGGTTCTTTCTTAGAAATTGTTTATATTCTGGTATTGGCATATGCCTCTGTGAATGTGTGTGTTATTTTCATGTCTGTCTATGGCAGTACTCATTTGTCATGTTGAAAATTTTTCTTATATTCGATAAAAAACGAATTTCAAATAGTGCTTTTTATTAGGCAACCTAAATAAGATAGGTAAAACATTAAATTGAAGTCTTAAATTCAATTTCCAGGAACTATTTAATGTGTCAGAGAAGTTTTTTTCCAAAATAAAGTTTAAACCGGGTGAAAACACGCCCTATTGCAATATCAGAGAATGGAGGTGGTGGTTTTTTTTTTGTTATGTTGTTTTGTGTTTTTTTTTTTGGCCTGTCTTTGTTTTTAGGATTGTTAGTGTGGGTGTGGTTGGGGGAGGGGGGGGGAGGGGGTATATATCACCAACCTCGATGAAGATTTACAGTGCTATTTATATATTATCTACCAATATGAAATATATAAGAATCAAACTAAGTTAAAATTAGTGTGAACGGAAGGCTTGATCAGATGTGTCAACCATGTAGGTTAGAAAAGCTTTTAATTTTAAATGAAAATTTAATAAAAAAATATCTGTTACGACACGAGATTCACGTTAAAAGATTGACTTATCTAGAGAATATTAGACTCTTTCATGTTGTTATTTGGAGTTTAATATGGCAAATTGTCCAAATTAAAAAAGGCAAATTGATTCTTTAAATGATGTATTTAAAATATTAAAAAGTGGTACACATATTTTAATAATATTCTTTTCATTGACCGGGTAAGAGACCTAATGACCCATTCAATAAAATTGAAAATGATATGTTGATTTAGATTTTTTTTTTGAACAATGTTGATTTAGAAGTAAATTTTGTGTTCTACGAAAAAAAATATTTGGATTGATTTATCATGAAAATTTTGTGTTGATAATTTATCATGAAAATTAATATTTGGGCTGATTTAAAAATTATTTTCTCAGGTAGATTATAGATAGCTAGAAGTAGTTACTAAAAGTAAAATAGTCTATTTACTCAAAATTATTTCAAACTCCAACAAATCATATAATGGTTCTTTTCAGCTGAATTATGTTAGTCAGAGTCAAAAATGATTTTTCGAATACAATGGGTCTCTTATTTAAAAAAAAATCGATAAAATTAATAAAATTTGTAAATTAAAATAAATAGAATTTATAATTTATAAAACTTTACAAATAAAATTATTTTATTTTAATTTTTACATTTTAAATACGTTCTTTCTTATTTTAAATTTAATAATTTATTATCCGAAAGTAATTTGTTTTCTTGTTATGCATAATATTTTACAAAAATAATTAATAGACGCCAAAAACTATATATCATTATAGAATAATAATAGTTTCAGAAAATTGTGAGTGCAGTAAAAATATTTTGTTTTGGTTTTAGGAATGCAATGGGTTAGAAATTTGGCATTTGTTCCTCCTTTATTGAGTTTTTGTCCTGGAATTGGGACCGAGATGTTGCACGTCACGTGAATGAGGCCAAGGCAATGCAATGCAACAAACTTGTACGATAATTAAGACTTTTAAAATGGGGGTACAAAATTAGTAAATAAAGATGTTACTATTACACGATTTGATTAATATTAATAATAAATTAATATATTATCAAAAATATTTGACTCTACTTATAAATATTTTTAAAGTCGTGTAAAGAATAACTTATTATTAATTTATAATATTTTATTGAAAGTGTATCATAATTAAACTCTTAATTAATTTAATATAAGAAATGCTAACAAATACTCTTTATCATTGGATAAAATATATATATATAAGACATATTAAGGAACCATTTTTTAATGTATATCCTCGTACTTATCTTATTAAAGAATCATAAAAAATAAATTTTATTTAAAAATTAAATATTTTACCTCTTCAAATATTAATTACACAAATTCTTAATATAAATTTTTTTTTCTTAGTTTTTTAACGCATACATCCGTTAGCATTTTTCATAATTAAATTCAACCATGTGCGTCAACGAGGACTTGTGTATGGTGTTGCCCTGTTCGCAGGTACGAGGGTGTCCACCTGCTCTACTGCATTCATTGTTTTCGAGTCCCATTGCTTTCAAATATTTCGGGTTCGGACTCTTATTTTTGTCAGTACATTACAGCGTGGGTGGGTTTGTTTTATAAAAATTTTAGGGACGGAGAATACAAAAATTTTTATACATGTTTGACTTGAAAAATGGTCAGAAAACAGGATAAAAACTCAAAAATTTATCCCCACCAAATCATGGGACAAAAAATTGTCCCATGGACAGACTAACAAAAAACAAAATTATCCTTACATCTCTCATCTCTCCTCTCTCTCCCTCTTTCTCTCCCTCTCTCCTCTCTATCTCTCTCTCCTCTCTTTTTCCCCTCCCTCCCTCCCTCTCCTCTCTCTTTCTTTCCTCTCCCTCCCTCTCTCCTCTCTCTCCCTCCCTCCCTCTCTCCTCTTTATCTCTTTCTCTCTCCTCTCTCCTCTCTGTCCCCCTCTATAATTATACAAAATTATATATTGTATATTTATATATTAAATAATATATATTATAAAGGGTATTCCGTTAAATTTAATATTATTTTGTTTGTGCGGTCCATTATCCATCTAACAATATACAAGACAAAGAATTGTCCTGTAACTCAAGGATTTATCCTGTTTGTCTTGTGTTGTCTAGATACCTTTTACAAATCAAACACACCATATGTCAATATCACACTGGTTTTTTTTTTGGGTAGATTATATTTTTTTTTGGTGGATACACTGGTTTTTATTTTAAAATAAAACAAGTAAAAAACTGAAGATAGAAATTTTTTATCTGAAGAAACAAAATTTACATTAATCCTGGTGTATTATTTTATATTTAATGAAGTTCAAATTGGCAACATGTAATGCCATAAAAATTACACTAGTAAAATTATTAGAAGCAAGGTTTTCAAAACCAGCCCGGACCGGCCGGCTCGACTGGGTTAATCGGGAACCGTGACTTTGGTCGGTTCGGTTTACAGGGAAAACCGTCCTTGTACTGAACCGGTGTAAAAATCGGAGAATTGGTTCAAAACTGGTCATAACCGGTAGTGGACCGGCCTGAACCGGTTTCCTAAAAAAAAAAATTGTATAAAAGGATTTGGGTCATCCTAGCCAAAACCCAATTCTTTTGTTTTCTAACATATGTGGGCTGGTTGTAGATTTTGGATTGGTTTTCCTTATGAAGATGATTTTAACATATATCTTTATATTTATTTAGTTTAATTTCAAAATAAAAAAAAAATTGTGCTTAATAATTTTAGTTGTTATGTTGTTTTTTTGTTTAATATTGTTAAAAATATTATATTAAAAATTAAAATAATATTATTTAATTATAATCGGTTCAACCTCGGTTGGACCATTGAATCTCGAACCGCTGCCTTCATCGGTTCGATGGCCGGTCCGGTTTTGTAAACCTTGATTAGAAGAGTAACCCCAATGGGTTGGTCTAGTGGAGTATGGCAGGGTCTGATATCTAACATATTGTAGGTTCGAGATCCCCACTAGTATCTTTAGAGTGAGGTAAATGTAAATCGCTTTGTAAGTGCTCATAGAGCCCGAAGGTTTTCCCTGCCTTGAACTGGAGCACCATCCCCTCACCCTGGATTTTTTTGTATATAAAATTTTTTTATTAGAAAAGCTTTATTCTGTTAGAAGGCCTCCTATTCATCGTTGTGTGAATGACTAGCACGACAGGCTCAAGAGCGAGTGAGGTCTAAAGAAAATTTTGAGTGATACCTTTTCATTTTAAGTGAGAGAGTCTTTTTGTATTAGATTGTACTCTAAGTTGGACCTTTTTCTTAGCATGTGTGGCCTTTTTCATTTATAAAAGTTAAGAGTAAATAATTTTTTTTGCCAGTGAACCTAAAGTTAGGAATTTAGTAGCTTCATCTTTGGACCGGTCAAGACAACAATTTATATGTCAATGAGATTCTTGGTAAAAATAATATAAAAAAATTATGAGAAGTTTTTTGAACAAATGAATGGTTTTAAATGGGTTCAAGTATTGGACAAATTTTTTTAAAGTGAGTTTAAATATAAAATAAATATGTAAATAAGTATTTACTTTTAATTAGGTAAAGTGATTTGAGATCTGAATACATTTTAATTAATTAAAAGTGGATACACCCTTTATTTTTTATAAAACTCCTCTACAGTGAGTAAAAATATAAAATGAAAAAATAAAAGTGTATTCACCCTTTATTAATTAAAGTGTCATGTGATATCAATCTACTTTAACTAATCAATTATAGATACATCTTTACTTCCCCATTTTAAATTTTTATTCACTTTAAAGGAGCCTAATTCCCCTTACTCACTTTATATTTAAGCTCGCTAGAGGATATGGGTGTATCGGGTCAGTTTGGTTCGGTTATATGTAAAAAAATCCGAACCAATAAAAAAGGTTCGGGTTTTAAGCAATTTTCCTATAAAATCCGAACAAAACCAAAGCAATCAAGAATTAGTTGGTTCAGTTTGGACCCGAAAATTATAATAAATATTACAATCTTAAACTATTAAAATATATACAAAATTATTAAAATAAAAATTAAATATTAATATATATATATATATAAATATATAAATATAGTGATTAGTTTGATTCGATTACAGAATCTTTGAACCAGAGAACTGAACCAATCACTATCGAGTTTGGTTGGGTTTGGCTCTGTTCAGATTCAAATACTAAAAAAATCGTAACCAATTTAATTTGTTTGGTTCTGATTTTCACGTTTATCGAGCTATTGGGTCAAGTCTTACACCTCCTACCAGAGGAGTTTATCCAAAATTATTTATTATTATTCATTTTGTTATCCTAATTGCTTAAAAATATTATGTGTTTTTAAATTTTTAAATATTAAACGTTTCTTGTTTAATACTCCGGCCCTCTGGACTCAATTATAAGAAGAAAAAAAAACCTATATTTTGTGGACTCAGATATAAGCAAAATCCAACCAACTTAATTCTACTGGTCAGTATTCCAAAAATCAACAAAATTAAGCAATCAATTTCAAAAACAAGAATAATTCTCGTTTTACTTTTCCAAGAGTATTACACACTCCCGAGATAATTAAAGTGTAGTTTAATAATTATAACTCAATTTTTTTTTACATAAACAAAATCAATTAAACTAAATTAATTAATTTTTTTAATAATTATGAAATTAATTAATTTTAGTTATAATTGAGTTGGAGTAGTTATTAGATTTTTTTAATACCTTCCAAACTTCACAGAGAAGAAGTCGATGAAGCCAATCAAACTCGCATACCAAGTTGTTTGTTTACACTTTACAGGAAAATTAGTGCGCAAGCTGCATGACCCTAGTGTCCCTTCCTTGACTTTGCCTATTTTCCTTGATTAGTTGCGTGAGTTAAAGGGATTAAATACTCAACAGACCCGCTATAAATAAGGCTTTTAGTTTTCATTGCTGTCCAGGAAGGCGACATGGGCCCTCGAATTTAAATGTCGGCTCCAAATTGGTGTGTCGTGGGCCAACCCTTTTGGACTTGTGATACCTACTTCTTTTTTACACCCTTTACTCGCCTTTGCACAATAGATGATACAAATTAAAAGACCCCGTTATTCATGTGCTCTTTGTATGTCGACAAAAATATTCCTTTGTATTTCAAATGCTTTTAAAAAGAAGATTTTGAATTTATTTTTTATATGAAAACAATTTTCTAATTTTTACGTATCTATACAAAATTAAATGAAGGAATAATATTTAGTGATATAACTGCCATATATTTTTCCATAATATGAGTACATGTTGTAAATCCATGATCATAAGTTTGTTTATGTCAAATTGTCACATCACAACAAGGACAGGATATACTGCACATGTTATGTGATCCTATTTGAATTTGAAAAAAAAAAAGATAGAGTTTAAGAGGGAACAGAAAAAGGTTAGTGATTAGCGAAAGAGGAAAAATGTTTGAATCACCTTGGGGCTGTACCATGGAAATGGTAAGGATATGGATTTGAAGAATGGAATGGAGCCTACCCCAACCCAAAAGGTGTGGTTTAAGTGACTAGTAGCTTGAGGTCTTTAACCATATGTTTATGGTTCAATTCTTAGTGATGGAAATATAGCTGCATCTGTGGGTAGAGGAGTTGTCTCTTAATTGGTATTCCGGCGGATGTGGAGATACCCTGGATTTCATCCCGGAAAAAAAAAAAAATATTTGGAGCCTACCCCTAATGTTTTAGAATGGAACTCATAGGACTTTCGGATCACGGTTTGGAAAAGATGGTAAAGAATTTATTATAATAAGCTTATTAAAATAGTTTATAAAAATAAATTATAATGTTTCTATAAGTTTTTTTTTATTTCAATAAATTTGGTAAAAAACAATTATAAAAATAATTTTTATTAATTTATTTCAAAATGGTTTATAAAATAAGTGCTCAATTAAACTGCACCCCAAATTTATCTTGTTAAATTTGTAATTGATTTGTGGTTAAAATGAATATGATTCAAATTAAAAATTATATAATCAGTTGGTGATCCAACTGGTTTAAATTATGGATAGCGTGTGTTTGGATAAGCGTTAAATAAAACTGATTTTGAATGAAATTGATTTTGTAAAATTGATTTTGTTGGAATTAAGCTTGAAGTGAATTGATTTATGTTTGAATGTTTTGATTTGGAAAACAACTTTGATATAAAACTTAGTGTAAAATTTTCAACTTGATGTAAAAGTTATTTTTATAGTTCTAGTCAAGCAAAATTAATTATATTTGATACTAACCAAACATCAATTTTTTTTTTTTAAATCACATCTGACATGAACCGAAATCAATTCTAATGATTTGTAACTTCAAACTAAACACACGCATAATCGTTTGGTAATCCAAGTGGTTGAAAATTCTATCCCATTTTTAAAACACTGCCTACGATCTTTTATGGTGGGGCCCAAAAGGGATTTTTATCCATTTCGGTAGGAGTAGGTGCCCTGTAAAGTTGCACGTCTTCCTAAAACGGGTGAGAGGTTATCAAATTCTATAAAATAAACAAAATCTGTCTCCCATTTGTTCCTGTTGCTCTTAAGCCTTTTTTTGACTGAATTTTTTATTAGATAAACCAATGATTAAAATATGATAGTGGTGGATTTGATTTAACAAGGACTAAAAGACGAAAAGTAGAACCAATTTGAAATTGATTGGTTACCTTCTCTTGGTGCTTTAAGATATTTTGCTAATTTGATGCATGATCCCTTTTGTTGCATAAATTCCATGCAAGCACAGTGAATGTTCTCTTTTACATTGTAAAAATAATGAAAACTGAAGTGTGACATGCCTTTATGTCTTATATTATTTTACTTTCCTATGTTCAATTATTAATTACTTTGTACTAATGCTAGAAAACTATTTCTTTTAATGAATAGACCAAATATAAAGTCGAAATTTCAACTAAAATAACTGTTTCTATCAGATGATATAGGATCTGGAGGTGGTTCTAACAAGACAAATGATACAGCTAAGGTAGCAGGCATTATAGTTGGAGGTGCAGCTTTAATACTTGTGGGATTGGGTTTCTATTTCTTATGGAAGAAGGGGAAATTGCAATGCATATTAAAAGGGAAGACAGAACATAGAGGTAAAATGCATGCACAAGTAGTGTGCCACATGTTAATGCATATGGCATATGTGCAACTGTGCTGTATGATGAAATATTTGCTTGTGACCAGGTTCTTCAGAGAGAAGCCAGGATTTGCTAATGCCTGAGGTGGGGTTTTCAAATAAAAGAGAACAGTCATGTGAAAGGAACATGGATGATCTAGAGTTGCCACTGTTTGATTTTAATACCATAACAATGGCTACAAACAACTTCTCAGAAGTAAATAAACTTGGACAAGGAGGCTTTGGTAGTGTTTACAAAGTAAGCTTTTTTTTATAGACAGCAGCATTAAAATACATCCTAAAAAATTACATAACAGTATAGTACCCATTAACAAAGCCTAACAGGAATAATTGTGGTTATAACAGGGCAGGTTGATAGAAGGCCAGGAAATTGCTGTGAAGAGATTATCAAAAACTTCTGGGCAAGGAATTGAAGAATTTAAGAACGAGGTTAAGTTAATTGTCAAGCTTCAACACCGAAATCTTGTTCGGTTGCTTGGTTGCAGCATTCAGATGGATGAGAAGATGCTGGTGTATGAGTACATGGAAAATAGAAGCCTTGATGCCATTTTGTTTGGTCAGTTATTTCAACATTATGTTTTCTTAAGCTTTGTTAATGTTTTATTTTCAGACACTTTTGGCTCTTTCAGGCTTTAATGTGTAATCAAATACTTGATACTTATAATAACCATGATCCATCCAGACAAAGCGAAAAGATCCTCACTAGACTGGCAAAGGCGCTTCAACATTATATGTGGAATAGCGAGAGGGCTTCTTTATCTGCATCAAGATTCTAGATTTAGGATCATCCATAGGGATCTCAAGGCAAGCAACATTCTACTCGACAGAGAAATGAATCCAAAGATATCAGACTTTGGGATGGCTAGAATTTTTGGTGCAGATCAGACAGAAGCAAATACAATGAGAGTTGTTGGAACATAGTAAATACCACTATAACACTCTAGTACACTCCAAAAAAGTACAAAACATTATGTTCTTACTACTTACAAATATTTTTCTTATATGCAGTGGTTATATGTCTCCTGAATATGCTATGGATGGGATCTTCTCAGTGAAATCTGATGTTTTTAGTTTTGGGGTTCTTGTGTTGGAGATCATAAGTGGAAAAAAGAACAAAGGATTCTACTATGCAAACAAAGAATGGAATCTTCTAGGGCATGTATGTGGAAGAATGCTTTTATTAATGTGTTACTTACTTGATAATATCATGTTATGCTACAAATATTTGATTGTGCTTTCTTGTAGTCATGGAAGCTATGGAAAGAAGGAAATGCATTGGAACTTATGGATTCATCGATTGGCGATTCATATACACCATCTGAAGTTCGTAGATGCATACAGGTTGGGCTCTTGTGTGTGCAAGAGCGTGCAGAAGATAGGCCAACAATGTCTTCGGGGGTGTTGATGTTGAGCAGTGAAACTGCCTCAATGCCACAACCCAAAAACCCTGGGTTTTGCTTAGGAAGGAACCTTGCAGAAACTGATTCTTCTTCAAGTAAGCAAGATGAATCATGCAGTGTGAACCATGTCACAGTCACAATGTTAGATGCCAGGTAGTGAAACAAGTATTACCTCATCAAGCACATTTGTATATTGACAAAAGGTTTCAAAAATTGTTTAAAGTTTCCCTTTATCTGATAGTTGCTCTCTCTCTTTTTTTGACAGTGCATCTTTGAGATCTCTAGTATGATCTTGTTTTGGTGTATGTGTAAAAGATACCTTCATTAAATTGCACTATATAGTTTTGGTGCAAGTGTAATATATGTAAGAGATATCTTCATTATGCAGTCACATAGTTTTGTCAGTGTTTTGCAGTTTCAGAATCATGACATCATTTAAAACTAATAGTCCAATGCCAAATGAATAGGTATTTCAGGGTATGGTATAGTAACTTCTGTTTAGAATAGGTGGAGCAACAAAGTATGTCAACATTGACACACTAATAATCAAAACTCAACATGCCAGATGCTCAATTACATATTTACCTGTTGGGCACGGCTGCCACTTGTTAAATAGCGTATCCTGAAACATTGTGATAAGACCGGAATCTTTTAAGAAACCAGCTCATGTTGTATATGTATCAAAATTAATTCATTATTAGGCCTTCAATTTACAGGGGATTTTGCACTTTTGATGAGACATTATTAAACCCCTTAGAATAGCTTATGAGCAATCAACATATTTCAAAGCCTAATTACGTGCGGGTCTCTCTTGGCTGTAACATCAATTTAGATCTATTGCAAGCTAACATGTATGGAAAGCAGCCTTTATTAGAAAAAGATTATGCTAGCTAAATCCTTCACTACATATACTTCATAAATCAGAACTGTTTCTTCAATGTTTCCCGCTGGAACTTTTGTTTCTAAAGCTGGTGAGATGGTGAGATTAAATCCTTGTTTCTAAAGCCATCAGAGATGGTGAGATTCTTGTTTCTAAAGCTGGAACTTTTGCTCTGAGATTCTTCAGTCCAGGCAAGTCAGCTCCAGCTATGTGGGAATTTGGTACAACAACTTGCCAGACCAAAATGTTGTTTGGGTTTCAAATATTCAGTTGTTCTCGCTCTAAGGGCTCGTTTGGTGGTCATGATAGGATAAGGGCGGATAGAATAAAAGAACATGATATGAGTATGATATGATATGAGCAGGATAAGTTGTTATCCTATCCGATGTTTGGTGTCCACCAGATAACTAATTGGACAGCATTATAATTTAACTATGAATTTTAAAATTTTTCGTTTTTATTCTAAATGTTTCATCTTTTATTAGATTTACTTTTTTTTTATAATTTTCATTATTTAAATTTATATAAAAAAACAAAATTATCCTTGTGATAAAATTACATATAATGTTTTAAATTTTTTAAATATTGTCTAACTAAAATTATTTTTTTTATATTTTTAAATATTCATTTTTTGTTTTTAATTTACATATAGTTAAATTATTAGAATAATTTTTTATATTTTACAGTTTTTAAAAATAATATAAAATAACAAACTTGGCATTATGATAAAATAAAAATAAATTTTAGAATTGATTATTAATATTTTTATAATTTTAAATATTTTATATTTTATTATACCTTTTTTTGGTAATCATGTTAAATTTTATTATACTTTAAATTATTATTTTATTATACTTTAATTATTTTATATATTATATATTTTTATATTTTATTATACTTTAAATCACCATATCCTACTTGTTACCGGGAAAAAAAATCACCTTATCCTATCCTGTTGAGTTCTAACCCAGCCCTCCCCTCAGGATAGAATTTTAACTAGATTGACAGGATATGATAAGTGGCAGGATTGACTTATCCTATCCTGCTGGCTCACCAAACAACAGTTTCAGACAGGATATGATAGCTTATCCTATCCTGTCTCTCTTATCCTGACCACCAAACGGGCCCTAAACAACACCAAAACTGTTAAAACAAAATTGGTTCCACCACACTGAAATTCAGCACCAGTGGGAAACCACAGTTGTTCTTGTACAACAAAAACCTTCCTTGGCAGCGCGGTGGATCATGCAATGGTGAATTATTCATGGGAGATACCAAATATGAAACGAGATATGAAGATTTCAATTGTTTCTTTTGTGGAAGATTGTTGGTGTAAATCAATCCTGAAAACCAGAAAACAAAACGCACACAGTATCTATGATCTAAAAACAAATAATCTGAAACTTTAAAGAAAGTAAAGAATAGATGAACACCAGATGTTTGATGACGGAGTTCGGCCAAAATTGATGCCTATGTCTCCGGGACTAAGCAAGCTTAAGTCCAATCTTATTCAGAATGTGTAGTTTCAGTAGAGAAACTTGATTCTCTTCCTCTCACTTTGTTCTCTGCCCTTGATCCTAATTACACCTGAGAAAACCCAAGAAAACTCACTCGGTTGTTATTCTTTTTTCTCTCTCTAAGTTTCTGTAATTCTTAACCAAGCTATCACAAAGTGATTTCTAATCCTCTATTCTGATGCTTTATAGTGCAGTAATATGGAATAAAGTTGTTATATAACAGAAATTAGTTATAGCTAATAACTAACTCTTAAAACAAAAAGCTAACCAAAAGGGAATATGCCGTTTCTAACAATCTCCACCTTGGCATATTCCATTTACAAACTCTGAAATAAAATTGTACTTAAGGATGCTATCCTTGTCCAAATTAATCAACATTCTGCAATCTTCAACAAGTTCAGGCAGTGCCTCAACTTGCTCAATGGAACCACTTTAGTGATGAAGTCTGCTGGGTTTTCTGCTGTATGAACCTTTTTTATCTGCACTGTTCCATCTGAGCTAATGTCTCTGATCCAGTATAGCCTAATATCAATGTGTTTTGTTCTTTCATGGTAAGTGTGATTCTTACATAAGTGAATTGCACTTTGATTATCACAAAAGACATTGATATTTTCCTGTGTAATTCCAAGTTCATTGATCAGTCCTTTCATCCATAAAGCTTCCTTAACTGCCTCAGTAATACCTATGTATTCTGCCTCTGTGGTGGACAATGCCACTATGTGCTGTAGAGAGGCTTTCCAGCTGATAGTGTTTCCAAACAAGATGAAAACATAACCTGTCAGTGATCTCCTTTTGTCATGATCTCCAGCGAAGCCTGTGTCCACAAACCCTTGTGCTCCACCTGAGTTCTGATCATCTTTACCATACCTTAAACCAGTATTTATTGACCCCTTGATGTATATGAGAATGTGTTTAACAACAAGTCAGTGTTGATTTCCAGGATTTCCCATAAACCTGCTAACCAAACTAAATGCATAGGCTAAGTCGGGACGAGTCCAAACCATTGCATACATGAGACTGCCTACTGCACTTGCATAGGGTACCTTCTCCATCTCTTCCAATTCTACTGGAGTTGTAGGACTGTCTTCAAGTGATAACTTGAAATGAGAAGCAATAGGAATGCTTGCTGATTTTGCATCTGCCATGTAAAATCTGTTCAGAACTTTCTCAAGATAATCCTTCTGTGTGATGGTGAGAACTCCAATGTTTTCATGCCTTGTAATTTCCATTCCAAGTATCCTCCTAGCTGGCCCCAAGTCTTTCATTTCAAATTCAGTTTGAAGCATCTTCTTAAGTCTTTGTATTTCTGCCATGCTCTTGCTTGCCAATAGCATGCCATCAACATATAGGAGAAGATAGATGTAGTTATTACATTCTAGCTTCTTGTAATAAACATAGCTATCAAAATTACTTCTCTTATATTTGATACTAAGAATAAAGCTGCCAAACCTTTTGTACCATTGCCTTGGTGATTGTTTTAGACCATACAAAGATTTTTGAAACATACCCAACCCTCTTTGCCTTTGACCTCAAAGCCTTCTGGTTGCTTCATGAAGATGTTGTCCTCAAGTTCTCCATGTAAAAATGTTGTTTTTACATCCATTTGTTCAAGGTACAAGCCAAATTGTGCTACCATTGCAAGAAGTATTCTTATTGAGCAATGTTTTACAACTGGTGCAAATATATCATTGAAATCCACTCCTTCTCTTTGAGTGAACCCTTTAGCTACTAGTCTAGCTTTGTAGCTTGGAGTCTTGTTTTCAACAATTCCTACCTTTCTTTTAAAGATCCATTTGCTGCCCACCAATCTAGCTCCATTTGGTTTTTCCATTAATTTCCAAGTCTGATTTCTGTGCGGAGATTTCATCTCCTCCTCCATTGCAAGCTGCCATTTATGATGATCTTTACTATCCATGACTTCCTTGTAGGAACTTGGTACTTCATTAGTGACTGTCTCAACTGCATTGAAAGCATATGCTATCATATCAGCATATCCAAACCTCTGAGGTGGTTTGATTGTTCTTCTAACCCTGTCTCTAACCAGATAATAGCCCTATTCAGCAACTTCATCATTGCAAGTTTCAGTATGATCCTTTGCTTCTTGATCCAGATGATCATGTCCCTTGTTGACCTGCTCCTCCATGTCTTTTCCTTCAAGCTCCACCTTAATTTGAGGTTCTTCATGCTTTTCTGAATTTTCAATGACTTCTCTAGATGGTTTGGCCTTAAACATTTTAGCTTCATGAAAAGGTTACATCTCTACTGATGATGCATTTCTTATCATCAATGGACCAGATTCTAAAACCCTTTACTCCATCAGGATATCCCATAAACAAGCCCATCTTTGCTCTTGGTTGAAGCTTACCTTCATTCACATGATAGCAAGCTGGACAACCAAAGATTCTGAGATTTCCATAATCTGCTGGGCTGCCTTTCCATGCCTCTTGAGGAGTTTGAGGACTCCTATTGATGAGATAACATGCAGTATGGACAGCCTCTCTCCAAAATTGCTTTTGTAAGTTTGCATTTGAAAGCATGCACCTCACCCTTTCAAGAAGAGTCCTATTCATCCTCTCTGCAAGACCATTTTACTGAGGTGTCTTTCTGACAGTGTGATTTCTGTATATTCCATGTTCTTTGCAGAAATTGTTAAATGCATCTCCACAAAATTCCAAACCATTGTCTGTTCTTAAAACCTTTATCTTCCTATCACATTGATTTTCTACTCGGGTTTTACAATGCACAAAGGTTTTAAATGCTTCATCTTTACTCTTTAATAGATAAATCCATACTTTTCTACTAAAATCATCAATAAAGGTGATGAAGTATCTGTTACCTCTATAAGTTGGAGTCCTTGATGGCCCCCACAAGTCAGAATGAATGTAGTCAAGTCTGCCCTCTGTCTCGTGAGTTCCAGTGTTGAACCTGATTCTGGTTTGCTTGCCAAATACACAGTGTTCAGAGAATTCAAGAGCTTCTAATTTGTCTCCACATAGAAGTCCTTGCTTTTCAAGTTCCTACAGGCCCCTTTCACTAATATGTCCCAACCTTTGATGCCAAATTACTCCTTTATTGATGGTTGAATCTGATGCCACGGATGAAACACCAGTGATTGCATTTCCCTTTAACACATATAGTCATTTCTTCCTATCTCCCTTCATGATCACCCGAGCTCCTTTGAGTACCTTTAGAACGGAATTTTCAGCCTTGAAACTGAAACCAGCTTCTTCCAATGTTCCCAAAGAAATTAAATTTCTTTTGAGATCAGGAACATATCTAACTTTACTCAAGATCTTCTCAGTACCATCCGTGAGTTTAAGTCTAATGGATCCAATGCTAACAACTTTACATGTTGCATTGTTTCCCATTACAACTTGACCTCCAGCAAGTGATTGGTAATCAAGAAACCATTGTTTTCTTGGACACATGTGAAAGGAGCACCCTGAGTCCATGACCCATTCAGATTCACTTTGATAGTTGGCAGCTACAAGAACATCAGCACTTTCATAACCATCAGAAGCTACTGAAACATCTCCCTTCTCTTCCTTGTTTTTTCTTTTTCTTGGAACCTCTTTCTGGACAGTTTTTCTTTTGAAGTGCCCTTCTTTGTGACACAAGAAACACTTCCATTTTCCCTTTAATTTTGATCTTGATCGATCCTTTCCCTTGCCTTCTCTCTTGTCATGCCTTCCCCTTGCTGTAAGGTTTTCTCCCACATCACCATATTTATTTTGACTTCTTGGACAACTCCTTCAAGATCAAGGCTGCTTGTACTTCTTCTAGTGACAATGACTCTCTACCATAAACAAGAGTATCCGCAAGATTATCATAGGAACTGATCAATGAACGAATTAGAAGAAAAGCTTGGTCTTCATCTTCTATTTTTACTTCAATGTTTTCAAGATCCAGTATCAGCCCGTTGAACTCATCCATGTGATCTTCAATGGATGTTCTAGGTTGCATCTTGAGTGTGTAGAGTTTCTGCTTGAGGTAGAGGCAATTTGCCAATGACTTTGTCATGTAGAGATTCTCGAGCTTTAACTAGACAGCAGCAGCGGATTTTTCCTTTGAAACTTCACGAAGAACCTTGTCACTCAAACACAATATTATTGCACCGTGAGCCTTGTTCGAGAGTTCTTTCTTCTCTTTTTCAGTCATTGTGTTGGGTAACTTCTTCTCCCTTTCCAAAGCCTCTTCTAACCCTTGATGAACAAGGAGAGCGCTCATCTTCAATCTCCATAGAGCGAAGTTGTTCTTGCCATTGAATTTCTCAATGTCATATTTCGGCATTGTTATTTGATCCTTCCTTCTAGCTACTGATACCAGTTGTTGGTGTAAATCAATCCTGAAAACCAAAAAACAGAACACACACAATATCTATAATCTAAAAACAAATAATATGAAACTTTAAAGAAAGTAAAGAATAGATGAACACCAGATGTTTGATGACGGAGTTCGGCAAAAATTGATGCCTACGTCTCCGGGACTAAGCAAGCTTAAGTCCAATCTTATTCAGAGTGTGTGGTTTTAGTAGAGAAACTTGATTCTCTTCCTTCTATCTCTCACTTTGTTCTCTGCCCTTGATCCCAATTACACCCGAGAAAACCCAAGAAAACTCACTCAGCTGTTATTCTTTTTTCTCTCTCTCAGTTTCTGTAATTCTTAACCAAGCTATCACAAAGTGATTTCTAATCCTCTATTCTTATGCTTTATAGTGCAGTAATATGGAATAAAGTTGTTACATAACAGAAATTAGTTATAACTAAAAACTAACTCTTAAAACAGAAACCTAACCAAAAGAGAATATGCCATTTCTAACAAAGATGACAACCTGGTGGACTCAAATCTAATAATAGGTAATAGTATTGGGATTTCTCAATGGAAAAAAACGTAAGAATCCGAAAGTGATGAGATGGCTCATATTTTTCTTGTCTATCCAAAAATTTCACTATTTGAATCAAGGATTCACACAAAGACTTATCTGAGCTAATAAATTAATTGTTAAAAAATATGTTCGAATTCTTGTTTTCTAATAAAAATTAAATAATACTAAATTCAATTCTGAATTTTTAAAGGACATTATTCAAATTATAGATCTCATTGAAAACTTACACAGCTTGCCAAACAAAAGCTAAGAGATAAAGAGTAGAGGTATTACTAGCATAAATATCTAGGGGGTTTAGGGGAATGCTCTCAAGCTTGTATCACAACATTTACCAGAAGAGTCGGTGGGATTGTCATCTCTACACACGCAGAATGGTCACATACTCACATGAAACGACTGACTAACTAATGAAAACAAAAAGAATGACCTGTAATAATTATCTAAAAGAAACCCAAACTGACTACGAGTGTATCAAGTACAAACCAAGGTTTACAAAACCGGACCGGTCATCGAATCGGTGAAGGCAGCGGTTCGAGGTTCAATGGTCTTTCAACCGAGGTTGAACCGTGGTTGAACCGGTTATAATTAAATAATATTATTTTAATTTTTAATATAATATTTATAACAATATTAAACAAAAAAACAACATAACAACTAAAATTATTAAGCACAATTTTTATTATTTTGAAATTAAACTAAATAAATATAAAGATATATGTTAAAATCATCTTCATAGGGAAAACCAACCCAAAATCCTTTTATACTAATTTTTTTCTTTTTTTTTAAGAAAACCGGTTCAGGCCGGTTCACTACCGGTTATGACCGGTTTTACCGGTTTTGAACCGGTTTTCCGGTTTTTGCACCGGTTCAATGCATGACCGGTTTTTCCTACTGACCGGACCGGTCATGGTCCCGGTTCCCGGTCGGACCGGTCGGACCGGCCGGTCCGGTCCGGTTTTCAAAACCCTGGTACAAACACGATCCACAAGATAAAACCTGTAAGATGACGTTTGGTATTTGGAATGTTTTATTCCCAGGTAAATTACATTCCTGGAAATATGATTTTCGGGAATAAAGTTTTCCCACATTCACATATGGGAATAGACTTTTCTCAAATTTATAACTATCATTCAGAAATTTTATTCACAGGAATCTTTTATGCCTGGGAATTAAATTTTAAAACTTGTAACAAACATGGGAAAATTTTATTCCCATGCCAATATTCCCGATAATATTTTTTTAAAACTTGTATTAAATTTTACCTAAATTCCATATAACAGCAGAAAAACAAAATGAAGCAGTAAATCATGGTGCTGGGTCTTCCTGCCCCTGTGGATCAGTCGCATCCCATAATCTCATGCCCATTCAATGGGGCTATAGATGGTCCTCCCAGCGCAGTCGAGATCACCCTATATAGGTCCTGTAATCTCCTCTCAATGAGGGCTTGTCCCTCTAACAGCTGAGCCTGAGTTTGTATCAGCTGAGACATATTCTCCTCAATCCTTGACAATCTGTCCTGCTGGTCATGCAAAGTCTGAGGTTTTTGGGGCATTGGAATATCCTGCTCTGTTGCTGGTGCAGGTGGCTACTCTGGCTGTGCGGCTCCAATATCAGTAGTGGGGAGCCTCTTTATCCATTTCGCAGTAATAGAGATCATCGGTTTCAGTATCATCTCATCTTTCCTCGGTTGTATACCTGCTTTCTCACAAAGCAAACAAATCAAGGAAGGATGGGATAAGGTGGCTGAGCTGTCATTTGCAACTGCCTGAATGTCTAAGGCGAGTAGGCGACCGACATCAATGTCCTCTTTCTTCACTATGGCACAAACTAACTGTGCTCTGCTCAGAATGACATCCGATACGTTTGCACAAGGAAGGAGGGTATGGTGGACAAAAGTGCACCAAGCCTTGGGGATAGGCTGAAGATCGGAAGCTCGAAGTCTCCTTGGAGCTCCATTGCTGGCAAATGTCCATTGCCCGCCGGGTCTGCACAGAGCTGTACGAATCTCCTCCACATCAGGGCGCCTGCTAGTCCTCTGCACATATGAACACCGGGTAACCTCTGGCACTCCGAGAAGCGCATTCAAGGTTTGAGTATCATATCGGATCCTTTTCCCCCTCACAAAACTGACATATCTTTCATCCTCCTTATTCGGTGTATAGGCGTTGGCATAAAATTCTTTGACAATTTCTGGACACGCTGGTTTAGGGAAGGTTACCACGGTCTTCCATCCCCTAGTCTGAATCATAGCCTGGATGTCTGGATACTCATCGTCGTACAGCTCAAACGCTTTCTCCTGCACAATTTTTTTTTTCTGTCTGATAACTGTGTTGAATCGCTGTTCGTGATCAAAGGACTTGAAAAGTTCAACGTCAAATGACTCAGAGGGAGGCCTCTTCCTCTTCTTTTCTGACACAACCCTTGGAGCCATAGTGCCTGCAAAGATGCAATACAGCATAAGACCCGTTACAGTAATAAACATCATGCACCAATTGCAGAATCTCAAAACTGATACAGTGTAATGCATGAACATAGAAACTAAAGAATGATCAAATCATAACAGTGAACCCCAGTCTCAATAGGTTAGTGCATGATTCATAAAATGTGCTAAACTGTGCAAACAAGTGAAGTACTGGGACATTTAACATTCTTCAAGACATTGAACAGATTGTACCCAAATTGTCCTCAATATCAGCCACAATGAAACGGTACAATAGTACGAGTGATTCAGCAAATCGAATACAGTACACGAACTGAGACAGTTAGACAAACATACTGTTAAACCAACATGTTTCTAGTGTAATATTCTCGTTATTAGAACACGAACCCCAGTTGCACAAAAAAACACTTTTTTTTATAAGCACCAAAAAATAAAAAAACTCTAACCCCAGAGAAACCAGAAATCCGAAAATAGTATGCACAGGAACTAATCTATCATGACAATTAGTACCCCAACCCACTTCACTCAATGAATTATACGCATGACCATTAAATTTATTTTACAACAAAGTGATAGGGTACTCAAGTATTACACATTCACATCAACCCAAATGAACATCTATGGTGTTCCGTCCAAATATCTCGGATATGAGATACTCGGCTGAACGAGGATTAGTGGGGTGTTTTTGGATTGTGCTTGACAGAATGTGGATTCTGCTCGACAGAATGTGGATTCTGCTCCTACGTATCCAAAAGGGAATCAAAGCAAACGTAGTTCTGAATGAGGGGTAAGCCCCCTATTTATAGTGATCTCTCAGGATCAAGCTCCGAAATAAGTGGAGGAATATTTGGATCAGATCGCGATCATGGGGAGAGATATCCGGAGCCTGATTGTCCGGAGTGACATTATGGCTAGCGAGATATTCGGCCCGATTAGTCATGGATGGATAGCTTGGGGCCGAGTAGTTATTCTCGGGTGCCAGGTGTGCTGACATGTCCTCGGCTTTGGAGGAGTTTGGGCCAAGGCCCATTCGTGGGGGTAAGCTCGGTTGGTCCAGTGTATAGACGAGTTCTCGGTCTTACATTCTCGGCCGATACAAGCCCCCGAGCTCCGAGCTTGAATAAGCGAAGGAGCCGATACGTATGAAACCGAGCTTATTTTTCGGCTATGCGATTATCCACATTCTCACCGTTTGTCGTTTCAATCAAGTCTTCTCTCTCTGTCAGAGAAAGCAATTATTCCCCTATTACTTCTTCGGCACGCCATAGACAAGAAACCCTAGAGTTCCGCGCCCATTTAATGGGGGGAAAATCAAAAGTCACGTCGGGACAATCAAAAGTCGCGCCCTTTTTGGGCCCGGTGGACAATGGGCTTCCAATCGCAGGCTATAAATACCTCCTCTGGCGCCAACTCCCTCCTACTTTGCTTACCCTTCTTTGCCATTCATCTTCATCCTCCAAGTTTCTGCCATTGTCTCTCTGCTTATCATCCTCCAGGTACGCTCCGTCTCTTCCTTTCCTTCATGCTTCTAAGCTTTATTTCTGGTTTCCAGATATGAGTTCATATGTGTCTTCTGAGTCGAATACTTCACCTCTGGTTGAGCGCGAAGTTTCCCCAATTGGGGGATCCCTTTCTGTTTCTTCTGTTCCTTCACTGGAACTGAGCGTTGGGGAGGCGGAACCGTCCTCCTCCGGGTCATCTTCGACTGACTCAGATTCTTCCGAGTCTGATTCGCCTAGGTCTGGTTCTCCCCCTCCCAGAGTGTCCAAACCTGCGCGCCGCAAAACAACGCCTTAGGGTTCCAAAAGACCCTATTCCCGATATTACCCTTCCCGGGTATACCTGGGTTAAAGGGGAGGTTGGAACCTTTTTTTCTGACTACCAAACTCCTGATTCCATTGTTCAACTCCGGTCCCATATCAATATCTCGGCCTCCGGAGACGAGTCCGAGTTTATTTGTTCTCCGTGCTCGAGTACCGAGTGTGTCTTTCTAAGGGCTCGTCCTTCCGAGCCCCCCTTTACATATATGTATAAAACACTTTTTGAAAAACTGCATGTGTCTCTTCCTTTTACTGAGTTTGAGTGCGACGTTCTGAGAACCATGAACGTCGCACCTACTCAGCTTCACCCTAACAGCTGGGCTTTTATGAAAGCCTTTCAGATTTTATGTAAATACATAAGGATAGAGCCCACCACTCCAAAATTTTTGTACTTTTATCAAACCAGATTTGGCGAGAAAAAGGGATGGGTATCCCTTAATGGGTTGAACCGAAGAGGTCTTCTTAGTTTATTCGCATCGTCGTATAAAGACTTCAAGGTTGGCTTCTTCCGTGTTCGCCCTTCGAGTTCTCATACCTCCCACTTTTTTGACGAAAATAAATATGCCAAGTTTCCTTTATACTGGCAATCCTCTCCTACAAAATTCGTCGGCTTCGAGTATCATTCCCTGCCGGCCGAGGATAGGCGGGATATAGATGTACTAGAAAGTCTTCCTCGGCCCCTCCATTGTGCAAGCCTTTTGAAACTCCCCTTCTCCTCCACCCCAAGGTCCGACCTTAAAAGTAAGTGCTCGGCTTTTTAGTTTCTTAAGTATTTTCTGCATGTGTTGTTATACTAACAACTCTTTCTTTTTGACAGTCATCATGGGAAAATTCGACTTTTCAAAGCTTGTCAAGGCTGGTGTTGGTAAAGAGGGTCAGGGTCCCTCTTCCGCCGAGAAAGAGCGAAAAGACCTCCTCCCACCAAGGCTTCTGCAAAGGGGGCTTCGTCATCTGCCCCTCAAAAAAGGAAGAGGGCAGAGGTTGAAGTGGTCGCCGAAGATTCTCCCCTTCCTGGCCCAAACTCCCCTCGCCCTACTACTCAGGGGACGCAAATCGCGGGGCGAGAACAACCACTTTCTGCCCCCCTCGAGCCAAAATGGTACAACACCACCCTGAAGGCAGGGACTTCATCTCTCCGGGGTGAAGACTTCAACCCCTCCTCCTCTTTCGACTCGAGCCTCTTAAAAGCCGCTGATCTTCGGTTTATCAAGCAGCAGGGGGCCCGATCCAGCATGGAGGCCCTCTCGGTCTACTGCCTTCGCGCTACGGCTTTGGCTCGTTTCTGTAGCCGAGAGGTGACGGAGACCGAGAGGAAGTCTCAGCAATTGGAATCTGAGTTTGCTGCTATCGAGAGGTTGAAGGGGGATCTTTCCCGGATTTCCTCCGAGAATGAACGCCTGACTACCACCATTTCTGACATTAATACTCGGAACTCCGAGCTGGATTCTCGGGCAAAATCAGCCGAGGAAGGCAGAGCTCGAGTTGAAGAAGACAAGGCTCGTGCCGAAGAAAAGATCAAAGAGGCTCAGGCTGAGATTGATCGGCTCAAGGCTGCCTTGGAGGCTGAGATCCAGGCTAAGATACTGCTCGAGGAGGACGTAAAGGAGGCCACCCGCTGCATTGTCATCGAGCACCGGAAAGGTTTTGACAAAGCCATTGCCCAAGCTGAGGTTCTGGTTCCCGGTATCGACCTTTCGGGGGCCGATGTGAACATGGAGGTGGTGAATGGGGAACTTGTTCCCATTATTCCCGAGGGGGAGGAAGAGGTGGACGTGGTGGGGGGCTCTCCCGACGGTCACGTAGAGGCCGAGGAAAGCCATAGGGGGGAGTAGCTGTTATAGTTTTTTGTTTTTTGTTCATCCTTTGTACTGGGCTCATGCCCTTGTAACCTGACATTACTTGAATGAATATCATTATCATTTTGCTGATTCTTTGTTGTGTTTGGCTTGTCCATCGAATCTTCGGCTAAGGTCGGAATACTCTACCGTCCAAAATGGACGGTGGTCGTTACACGAAAAGCACGTGTTTTATATTTTGCGTTGTCATGCATTAAATGCTTTAGAAACCGTAATGGGTTCACGCAATCGCTGCCTTTTGCTTGGTTTCGAGGTTTGTTTTCCCAACAAACTCTCACGCATGCTACTTCCTTTCTTGCTTATAAATAGGGCCCTTCTCACTTGTTCATTCCTCATCCTTTTCTATCAGCCAAGTTCGTTTCTTACTTCTCTTCCACCCTAGTAGTTCTATGCTAACGTCAGGGGTTTACGTTCCCCTCTCCCAGTTAACATCCTTTTTTGGGTTTCATATTCGCCAAAAAGGATGTAAGTGGGAGATGGGATCCAGAATTCCTTTTATGGTTTAATCCTTCAAAAAGGATGTTAACTGGGAGAATAGCAGTCTTCGGGCGTGGCGAAAAGGGTAGAGGTCGTCTACTCCCGGAGTTGGCCGAGCACCTCATCGTCCAGCTTTCTCAGGGGGGAGTGGGAACTACAGCCTCCCTTAAGAGAGCGTGGTGGCGTTCAATCGGGGGGACTGGGGGCCGAGTGGCCCTTATTTTCAATTTCGGCTTTCAACTTCAGTGCTGCGCTTGGTCCCGTGAATGTACTTTTCAAGAGTCAAACTTAGCTTTATTTTTGCGCATTGTACTCGGTTTCCTTGAATATATCAAACTCGGCTTTATTTTTGCCTTGTGCATTGTACTCGGTTTCCTTAATAAAATAATGGCTCGTACTTGGCCTTTCCGAATTTTGTTCTTTGCCCATATTCAGCTTTACTAATTTCGCGGCTTAAATTCAACGTCTATAACTTAATAATAACTCGGATTCGGCTAGTAAGATCGTGCTTGACCTTTATACTTAACTTTATGGCTCGTATTCGGCCACCAGGCTCAAGCTTGGCCTTTGGAATTGAACGGCTCGGACTCGGCCGCCGGGCTCAAACTTGGCCCCTCTGACTGGCCCGAACTCGGCCATTGGCTCGTACTCGGTCACCAGGCTCAAACTTGGCCTTTGGAATTGAACGGCTCAGACTCGGCCGCCGGGCTCAAACTTGGCCCCTCTGACTGGCTCGAACTCGGCCATTGGCTCGTACTCGGCCACCAGGCTCAAACTTGGCCTTTGGAATTGAACGGCTCGGACTCGGCCGCCGGGCTCAAACTTGGCCCCTCTGACTGGCTCGAACTCGGCCATTGGCTCGTACTCGGCCACCAGGCTCAAACTTGGCCTTTGGAATTGAACAGCTCGGACTCGGCCGCCGGGCTCAAACTTGGCCCCTCTGACTGGCTCGAACTCGGCCATTGGCTCGTACTCGGCCACCAGGCTCAAACTTGGCCTTTGGAATTGAACGGCTCGGACTCGGCCGCCGGGCTCAAACTTGGCCCCTCTGACTGGCTCGAACTCGGCCATTGGCTCGTATTCGGCCACCATGATCAAACTTGGCCTTTGGAATTTAACGGCTCAGACTCGACCGCCGGGTTCAAACTTGGCCCCTCTGACTGGCTCGAACTCGGCCATTAGAATAAGATGCCTGCAAAATAAATACTTCGGCAAAGCAAGAGAAAATAAAACCATATTCATAATAAATTTTGCTTTTTATTGAATGGAGTCCGTGGTGTGCCTCGTTAAAACCTCCCCGGTCAAAACCCATTTTGGGAAAAAATACAGAGGTAGGAAAAAGAGTACAGCACCCGACTATATACATCAGCTGTAATAAAACTTCAAATGAGAGGCATTCTAAGTCCTCGGGATAGGATTTCCCGACAATTCTTCTAACCTATACGCCCCGTTCCCCAGGTTTTCAGCTACTCGGAATGGTCCTCCCCAGTTTGCCGCTAACTTGCCTTCCGTGCGGTCCTTCCTCGCTTCCCCTTTTATTCTCAGCACTAAGTCTCCGCGCAGAAAACTCCTTGGCCTCACTCTTGAATTATACCTTCTAGTGGCTCTCTGTTTGCAGGCTTCTTCTCTGATTCTGGCTTCCTCCCTAACCTCTTCTACCAAGTCAAGTTCGATCCTCATATTGCTCTCATTGTCGTTCGGCTCGTGTTGCACACGTCGGAAAGACGGTTCACCAACCTCTACTCGGATCATGGCGTCAGTTCCGTACGTCAGCCTGAAGGGTGTTTCTTGAGTGGTAGATTGAGGCGTACAGTGGTAGGCCCAGAGAATACTCGGTAACTCCTCTTCCCGAGCCCCTTTAGATCTTCCTACTCTTTTCTTCAGTTCCCCGAGGATGATCTTGTTAGCTGCTTCGGCCTGCCCATTGGTTTGGGGGTGCTCAACGGATGTAACTTGGTGTTTAATACCGTGGTTGTCATAGAATTCCCGTAACTTCTTATCCACAAATTGTCTTCCGTTGTCAGTGACGATTGCAAAGGGAATTCCATGCCTACAAATAAGGCTCTTCCACACAAATTTCTGCACCTTCTCGGCGGTAATCTTGGCCAAAGGCTCTGCTTCGATCCATTTGGTGAAGTAGTCCACTGCTACCAGTAGGAATTTGACTTGGCCTTTGGCTACTGGGAAAGGCCCCAGTATGTCCATTCCCCACATTGCGAACGGCCAAGGCTAGTTTAATGTGTGAAGCCCTTCAGGGGGGGTATGATTTACATTGGAAAATCTCTAGCACTCATCACACCGCTTCGTCCACTCCATGCAATCAGCTCTAAGGGTAAGCCAATAGTACCCTGCTCGGACTATCTTGGAGGCCATCGATCTGCCTCCACTGTGAAAACCACAGATTCCTCGGTGAACCTCTTCCATGACATACTTGGATTGTGCCATGGTCAGACATTTTAGCAAAGGCGTCGAGAATCCTCGCTTATACAGCTCCCCGGCGATTATGGTAAAGTGACTCGCCCTGAGCCTGACTTTCCTGGCTTCGGCCTGATCCGAGGGTAGAGTTTCTGAGGATAAATACTCCCATATAGGTGCCATCCACTCTCGGTCAACCAACTCGTTGGCCATCACCTCTTCTGTCCCAATGCTTGGTTCATTGAGGGTTTCTTGAATAACCGTTCTGTGGTGTCCCGGCTTCTTTGTGCTGGCTAGCTTAGACAACAAATCTGCCCGAGTGTTTTCTTCTCGGGGAATGTGCTCAATGGTGAACTTTTCAAAGCCGGAGATTAATTGGTTGACCTTACACAAATATCTGGTGAGCTGAGGTTCCTTCGCCTGATAGCCTCCGGATATTTGTCCGGTGACTAGTTGTGAATCACTCCGGCACTTAACAGACTTTGCCCCCATCTCATTCGCCAGCCTTAGTCCCGCTATCAGAGCTTCATACTCGGCTTGATTGTTCGAGGTTTTGAATTCGAACTTTAACGATTGCTCCAAGATCAAATCTCCTGGTCCCTCCAGAATCACCCCCCGCTCCATCGCCCGACATTCGAGGATCCATCCACGTATAAATTCCACCATATATCCTCAGCCACTGGCTGTGGATGGAGCTCGGCTATGAAGTCAGAGAGGCATTGTGATTTCAAGGGTCCTCTCATCTCGTATTTCAAGCCAAACTCGGACAACTCAACTGACCAAGCAATCATACGCCCCGCCAATTCGGGCTTTTTGAGTATCTGTTTAATCGGGTGATCCGTCTTAACAACCACTTGGTGACTCTGAAAGTATGGGCGCAACCGCCGAGCTGCGGTCACCAAGGCTAAGACCAGCTTCTCAATAACTTGATACCGGGTTTCGGCATCATGAAGCACCCTACTGATGAAGTATACTGGCATTTGGGCTTTCTACCTCCTCGATGACGATGACTGCACTGATAGCATTCTCGGAGGCTGACAGATACAGATATAATTCCTTCCCAGGGATGGGTCTTGTTAATATCGGCGGGGAGGACAGAAAGTCCTTGAAGTCGACAAAGGCCTTCTCACAGTCCTCGGTCCACTTGAAGGTTTGGGGCTTCTTCAGCAGTTTGAAGAAAGGCCGAGCTTTCTCTGCGGATTTGGGTAGGAACCGAGATAATGACGCAAGCCGTCCTGCCAATCTTTGTACTTCTTTAACGTTCTGCGGGCTTCTCATCTCAATTACGGCCTGGCACTTATCGGGATTGGCTTCAATTCCCCGGTGGGTAAGCATAAAGCCGAGGAATTTACCCCCCTGGACACCGAAAACACACTTCTCCGGGTTGAGCCTCATGTTGTACCTTCTCAGCTGCTGAAATATTTTTTCCAGATCTATAGGGTGGTGGCTGGGGTCATCGGACTTCACCACCATTTCATCCACATATACTTCCATGGTTCTGCCAATTTGCTTCTCAAATACCCGGTCCATAAGTCTCTGGTATGTGGCTCCCGCATTCTTCAAATTCAAACGGCATTACTCAGAGCGATAATTTGACCCCTCAAGAATGAAGGCTGTTTTCTCCTCATCCGGGGTACATTCTAATTTGGTTGTACCCGAGTACGCATCCAAGAAGCTTAAAATTATGTATCCTGAAGCCCCGCCAACCAGCTGTCAATACTCGGCAAGGGATAAGAGTCTTTTGGGCATGCTGCTCGGATCCGTGTAATCGGTGCACATGCGCCACTTGCCGCTTTGCTTTCTTGACGAGAACGACGTTGGCCAGCCATGTGGTGTATTCTACTTCTCGGATAAAGTTGGCCTTGACCAACTTTGCTGTCTCCTCTTCGACTACTTTTCTCCTCTCTTCACCTAATCTCCTTTTTCTCTGGGCCACCGGCTTCGCCTCGGGACAGATTGCCAATTTATGGCATAAAAAGTTGGGATCAATTCCCGGCATGTCAGATGTGGTCCAGGCGAATAGATCGGCATTTCTGCGCAGCACTTGCTTTATTTCTTCTTTCAGAGTAGGCTCAAGGTGACCACCGAGCTTAGTACACTGTTCAGGCTGCGCGCCGAGTTGGAACTTCTCTAGCTCCTCAATAGGTTGTGGACGTTGTTCCTGCACGTCCATCCTGGGATCCATCTCAACGGAGTTTACTGAATTCACCGCCTTGTCCTTCCCCCTGTCTAGGGTTTCTATTGGTGCGGGTTTAAGTTTGCTCACCCGCAAACTATCAGCGTAGCACTGTCTTGCCATCCTCTGATCTGCTCGGACAGCCACTATATCTCCCCAGCCGGAGGGGAACTTCATCGTGAGGTGGGGAGTAGAGACCACAACCCCTAACTCGTTCAAGGACGGCCTTCCGATCAGGATATTATACGATGTAACTGCGTTAACTAGCACATACCTGACCATGATGGTTTTAGAAGCTCTGCCATCGCCAAAAGTGGTCAAGAGGTCAATATATCCCCGAGTATCAACCTGCTCTCCTGCGAAGGCCACGAGTTTACTGTCGTACGGCTGAATTGACTTCTCCGGGATCCCGAGCTTCTGAAACGTTGAGTAATACAATATATCCGCGGAGCTCCCCTGATCGACGAGGGTTCTTTTGACCGAGAAGTTGGCCAACTGTACGGTGATCACCATGGGGTCATCCTGATTGGGATCTACTCCCACAAAATCTTCATCAGAAAAGATAATAGGGGGGAACTTCGGGGAGGCTTGCCAGATACCGAGTTGACAGCTCGGATGGCCCGCAGATGTCTTCTCCGAGCTGAACTTGTTGCGCCTCCCCCTGCGAACCCTCCTGAGATGGTGTTTATTACACCCCGGATGACATTATCCTCTTCCCCGTCTTTTCGTTCTGCCTTTCTCTGGTCTCTGCTCTCTCATCATTCCGTCGATCGCCGCCCCTCCTCTGGCTTCGATCACCCTCTCTCCTTCTGTTTCCACCGCGCCTCTCACTGTTGTTGTTGTTCCTTCGGACAAAGTTGTTGAGGTGGCCAGCCTGAACCAGTTCTTCAATTTTATCCGCGGAGGACCCAAAGCATTCCTCGGTGGTATGGCCATAGTTGCGGTGATACCGACAATGCTTCAGCGATCCGCGTTTGGGGTGTGGCCACTCTTTGGGAGGCTGCAGAAGCTCCCACACAGACGCTTCCTCGAACACCCGAGCCCGATTTGTATTGAGGGGAGTATAATGATCATACTTGCCCCCCCTCTCGAAATGCTCGGCCGGGCCTTTCAATCTCGGCTTATCACCCCCTTGCCCTCCTCTTGTCTCTACCTTCCTTCTCGCCTTGTCGGCCTCATCGGTCCGATCCCTTTTCTTGGACTCCTCCACCTCCTCCATATTGATGTAACTGCAGGTTTTCTTCTCGATTCGTCCATATCGGCTGGTGGTTTCCGAGCTAAGTACCTAGCAAAAGGGCCGAGGTCTCAACCCGGTCGAGGATGGTGTGTAGTGCAACATCGGCCTTGAGATTGGGGATGAGTACCGCCTCCTTGCTGAATCCGGCCATGAAGTTGCGCAGGGATTCATTCTTCTCTTGCCTAAAGTTCACCAAAGGAGGCCGAGGTTTTTGGTGGGCTCGGCTCGTGGCAAACTGAGCGCTGAACTTAGCCACAAATGTATCAAAAGAGTCCACCGAGGCTGGGGGTAGCTGGGTGTACCAAGTCAACGCTGCCTCCTTCAGTGTGGTTGGGAAAACTTTGCACATGACAGCGTCGTCATCCGTAAAAAGGTACATCTGTGTGGTGAAGGCGTCCAAGTGGCGCTCGGGGTCTGAGGTGCCATCATATTTGTCAATGTTGATGGGCTTGTAGTTGGCTGGCAAGGGGACCCCCATGATATCGTTCGTGAAAGGATGCCTCGGCTTCCGCAGGCTGGCCTTGTCATCAAGTCTGTTCGTTTGGAGTGAAAATTATGGGGCCTGCTTAGGGAATCCCTCTTCCTCTGCTCGGTTGTTGTGGTGGGAAGCCCGGAGGTGAGGACCCCCTTCCCGATACAAGTTTCTGGACCCCTCAATCTCGGGAGGTCGGCGCTTTCTTTCATGTGAGGAAGAGACCGACCTTTCCCCGCTCTGCTCTCTCTCACGACGGTCATTCTGCCGGCGGATTTCTTCATTCTCCCTTCTCAGCGCTGCAACCTGCGCGAGAAGCTCCTGAACCACGGGATTGTCAGTCATTCTCGCTGGGCCTACTGATCGTTCTCCATTATCCCCATTAACTCCGTTGTTGGCATTCCTTGGCTCCTCCCTCCTGCAGTTTCCGCTTCTCGTCCTCACCATTTTGTGTGGTATGGGAAAATATTTGCTTCGATTCCCACAGACGGCGCCAAATGTTCCGTCCAAATATCTCGGATATGAGATACTCGGCTGAACGAGGATTAGTGGGGTGTTTTTGGATTGTGCTTGACGAATGTGGATTCTCGCTCCCTACGTATCCAAAAGGGAATCAAAGCAAACGTAGTTCTGAATGAGGGGTAAGCCCCCTATTTATAGTGATCTCTCAGGATCAAGCTCCGAAATAAGCGGAGGAATATTTGGATCAGATCGCGATCATGGGGAGAGATATCCGGAGCCTGATTGTCCGGAGTGACATTATGGCTAGCGAGATATTCGGCCCAGTTAGCTGCGGATGGATAGCTTGGGGCCGAGTAGTTATTCTCGGGTGCCGGGTGTGCTGACATGTCCTCGGCTTTGGAGGAGTTTGGGCCAAGGCCCATTCGTGGGGGTAAGCTCGGTTGGTCCAGTGTATAGACGAGTTCTCGGTCTTACATTCTCGACCAGTACATATGGCATAGACAGAATAAAATGAAAAGTGAAGGGGGGGTGGAAACGTACCTGGGTCAAGAGGGAGAGGTAAAGAGGAGGAAAGAGCCGGGAGAGACAAGATGGATCCGAGAGCACCGCTATTAGACGGAAAAGGGAATGCGCGAAAGAGAGACAACGCTATGCGAAGCTTTTATATGTCTCTCTAACGCTCAGCGCAGACAGCTCATACTTCTTTAGGAAAAAAACAAATTCGTACCAAAGTAACGAAGGACGTGGCTTAGCAACTTTTTTCTTTGGTTATTTTATTTACAACTCTGCTAATAAGTTCTATAGTAAAGGTTCAAATTGGTCCCAAAATATTTAGAGGATCCACTTTTGATTCCTGAAAAAATAAATCGTTCATTTAATCCCTCAATTTTATAAACACGGGACATACTAGTCCCTTCTTTCACTTCTAACGTTTGTTTACTTGTCTATTTGTCTCGTTAACCATCATGTCTGATTTGTTAGTGATTATGTGTAGCCTGTAACAAATTTCCACCATGAAAAAAAGAACAAAAGTAAAAAAGGGGGCAAAATTTTAAAACCCTGATACCTAAAAATTGTGCATGTTTTTCACTTTTGATTCGCTTTTCGTTATGGAAATTTATCATATGCTATAAAGGATCACTAACAAGTTAGGAATGATGGTTAACGAGACACATGGGAAAGCAAACGAACATTAAAAATAGAATGAGGGACTAATTTTTTCCGTATTTATAAATTTGAACAACTAAATGGGTAACTTATTTTTTCATAGATTAAAAGTGGATCCTCTTAATTTTTCTGGAACCAATTTAGATCTTTATTCTAAATACGAAGTATACTATGCGGAAAATTTAACGAACTCAATTGGCCCAAAGCCAAACTTCGATTTCAAGTTTGGAAAATGCTACTTGGTAGGAAGCTAAATTCGTACCGCACAATATGAATGACGTGTGGCATGTGGAAATGGAATACACGCTCAAACGAAGTTGCTCTCCATTGACACGCCTTCCTTCACGTCTCTCTGTTGCTCTCTCTTTTTCCACTTTTTCCATTCCAAGTTAGTTTCCTTTCCTCTCTCTTGTCATTTTTCTTGGATCCTTGTATACCAACGTCCCTCGTCGTTCTCTCTCTTTCTGAACCGCCACAACAAGGTCAATGGTCGTGACCATGCTTATCATTTGTGTCGTTCTTGTTTTCCACCTCACTCGCCAATTGGGTCACAAGTCCGACAGGTGGCTCCTCCGTTAGGCCACGCCTTCCATCATTGCCGCCATCGGCACAAGCACCACCTTTGCCAGTTTCTTCCCCCTCTCGACCTCCGCCCGAGGCGGCCCCCACTTCAACTCCCTTTACTCCACCTCCTCCGGCCAGAAGTCCCCCTCTCAGCCCCACACACTTCATCCTCGACAACTGAAGATGACGCCTCCGCCACTTCCAAGGATGATGCCGACTCTACCCCGCTCGGCTTGTCGGCCCTCCCGACGAGGCTTTATTTCTGACAAATTTGGAGCTTTGTTGATGCATCGGTTTCTCAGCAGCAACAAGCTTCTTTATTGGTTCATTGGTAGCCATGGGAGAAGCTTCGACAGCGAGACAGGGAAATTACGTTCTTAGGCATCTGAATTTGTTGCCTTCCTTGTCAAGAGCACCGGGAAGTTCTGGTCCTGGAAATTATGTTTTTGGGGAGCTTTTTCCACTTTCACTTTGAACAATGGAGGTTTGGGCAGTTGCAGGCAGAAGCGGATGGTGAAATCCCAATTTTTTGGTTTTTTTTAATATGCTATAGTTTATTTTATTTTTTATATTTTATTTTACTTTTTACTAAATAATTTGATTAAAATAAATTTGTCACCAGTGACCACGTTATTCGTATGTGCCCGTGCGAATTTTCTTTCCCACTAAATAGCGCTACTGTTCAAGTTTTATAAATAAGTTAAAGCCGCAAAAGGCAAAATTAACGGTGATTAATAATTCGCAATGAATACATATTGTATTATTTATCATTTATGTTTTATTTAAGAGAACGTATTTGCTGCAAAATATTAATCACTGTTAATTTTGCCTTTTGTGGTTTTTCTTATTTATAAAACTTGAAATCAGTGTTTGTCTTTATGCCAGCTGAGTTCGTCAAATTTTTCGCACAATATATTTCGTACTTAATAGCAGAGTTGATTTAAGAGAATGCTAATTGGTACTAAGCAAATTCATACTGATGTGGCTGAAGCAATATAGTTCTTGCCATATCCCTCATTATTCTCATAACTTCCGAGTGGTTTTCTTCTTCTGCTCCGGGAATATCCACTTCCACGTTATTATCTTCCACGGTGTTCCAACCATCCATAGGTTCCTGTAAAGGTAACCATCAGCTCATATTTATAAGAAGTATATGCCACATACTTCTTATAAATAATCAAAATAGTTATCATTGTCTCTCAATGTAGAAACAATAAATAATTCATGAAACAAACATTCCACTCAACCCCTAAACCTAGTTAGCACCCGATGAGGGTCCAACTAAACACGGCCAGTAACGACAACTAGTATCTCCCAGTTCTTGATTCTAATTGGACATAACCCCACAGTCCATTTTAGAACCGAACTGCTCTGATACCACTAAATATGACACCCTCTTTAGGGCGCCACAGTATACAGATGCATGTAATAAAATAACAGAGAAATTAAAACATTTACAACATGTATTTTAAACAACAAGACATATATATATATATATATATATGTTTGTATGTACAATATCAGAGTTATGAAGGAAGCGAAGGCATATGCCATGCAGACACTCCACTGACCGTGGTATAACTAATAAAAGACTCAACTTCAACTCTGAAAGTCCTCGTGAGAGACGTTAGTATTCTCATCACCTTCCTCGTCTCGGCACTAGCTAAAAGCTCATCTCCGTCTTCGAATCACGAACCGAATCAACATAACAGAAACATAGAGACAAAGATATACAGGAGGTAAGAAACTCTAATCATCATACAGGGGAAAGCAGCATAAAATACTACTTATCAACATGTACATAAACAAGCACAACCGTCTCCCAAGATTATTGTCATACCAATCAGCCTCAATATCTCTGCAACTAGGATCATAACTTATTCTAATGCATAACTGGTCCTACATGAATGATTGGCCAATTCTACAACAACATAAGTCGGGTAGTTGAGTTACTGTCTCCTGTGTTACCAAGAAAGTGCAACAGAGATCCTCCAACACTGAGGAAACACTGCCTTCCCAAATCCCTCCAACTATGAGAAACTCGAGAAGTTCTCCACCATTGAGAAAGCACCCGCGTTGCTCCAACATGAGTTCCGCCAACTTGGTCGCTCCGGATAGTTCACCTCAATCTCGTGTGGCAATTGCTCAGCTGTAGCAACTGTTCACACGGCTCCACCGTAACAACCACTCAAACGACTGTTGCAGTCGATACAGTCACCTCCCTTGTGCAATAACCACTCATACGATTGTTGCAGTTATACACAAGTATGTTCCGACCTCGTATAACAGTCACTCAAACAACTATGAAGGTTGTTCATACGGCCCTCCTGTGATAACTGTCCAACTATCGTTGTAGTCAATCACAACCATCAACCTTATATTAGTAACCGCCCAACAACTGTTGCGGCTACCCACAAGGTTGATCAACAACATGATATGATATGTACATGCAATCATCACCACCTAATTTCACACCACCTTTCCATCTAACACCTCAATATCACCACAATATCATATTTTCCTACTCAAGCTATCAACTTAAATTCATATCAACCATCTCCCAAATATCATCAAGATTAATTCACCACACCTCAATATATATCGACAACACATAGTGAACTTATCATCAATAAAAATATTAACCATACATCACCTACGCATGTTATCATATAAGCATAACCGACATATTAAATATACATCATATACTTAGATAAGCATATTATCACATATCATTTTATCAACCAACAATCAACGGGGTTTGAGAATCCCCACACATGTTAATGTTCATATTCTATGCCTATTGTCTCGATAATTAAGGTTTCTTCCCCCTCACCTGACAGTGCATGCTTCCCCGTAAAGATTTCGAACGCGTCCATGCTACTGGCACTAACCTCGTCATGTTTTCCAGCAACGTCCACAAATCTGCCACCATCCGTTCCAACACATCCATCGTTCCGTTTTCCATCCCGATTACACGTACGGGTATCACAATCCTCCGGAAACACAGATATACAAAAAGAATCAACAATAAGGTTTTAATCAATGAAACTATGAGAATCAAGACACGAAATCGAAGGGAAAACTTACGAAAACAACGGCTGGACTTAGAAGAAGTCAGATTTGAAAGTGAGCTCAAGAATCTAGGGAAGAGGTACCAAAAATAGGCTTATGTACGAGTTCCATATCTCCATATAAAGAACTGTAATTCCAAAACTGAACGGTGACAATTAAGACCTAACTGTCCTTGACCTTCTCACAAAGTCTCAGCCCGATCCAACGGTTACCAAATCTTGGATGGACGTTTAATGGTGATAGGTTAGGTGGTACCCGGATTGAGTTTCTCACCACCCAGGTCCATTGTACGAGCCGTATATCTTACACTCTGGAGCTTGTTTCGAAATTATGACCGTTGGATATGAAGAACAATTAGTCCTGAACCTTCCTATTCAATTTAAGCATGATCCAACGGTTGAAGAATGTATGGTGATGATTTCATTGCGACTACTTCAACCAAGTTCAAAGTGCTACAACCCCCAACCAAGCTTCAAAGTGCCATAACCATGGCTGACCAAGCTTCCATTTTTCTCCACCCTAAAAATTTCTCTCAAGCTACCGTGAAGAACATGGGAAGGTGAAGAGAATGGTCAACATGCAAGGACGTGACCTCGAAGATGTCGAAGCCACGAGCACGAATATGCGATCGGTTTGAAATTTCGATGACCGAAACTTCTCCAACCTCAAGCTTTTGTGAGACATGAAAATGGCTACCTCCAAAGTGAATTTCCTTCACTTTTCTTCTCTGGTTATGCACCAAAAAATAGAGAAGAAGATGATGATGCATGCATGCATGCATTTGCTTTTATATTACCTACTTTAGGATTATTCAATTATTATCTTAGTTTTAGTAGAAGACAGCTGTCCTTACATGGTTAATTTAGATAACATAGTGAGCTAGGTGTCATCCTTTTAGATGCTTTAGGTGTCATACATGCAAGGCTAGTGGAGTGTGAGGTGGCATACATGTAAGGGTAGTGAGGTGGCATACATGCAAGGCTAGTGGAGTGTGAGGTGGCGCCTCCATGACCACCTTCCTCCTGGTCACGACACGTGTCACTACATGTTGCTCCGTTGGCACAACCGGGTGTTTTCTTCTGTATCTTCATACTGTTGGAATATTTTTCTTAATTATTTTAGGGTACTATTAAAAACTTATTGTACTCAAGTACGACCTAATTTTAATATTCTAACTCTCAGTTAATTAATTAATTGATCGATTAATGGCTCGGTTTGCGTCTGTTTGCATTTTGGACCCGTTTCAGCTCTGATTTTCCTCAAACTTGAAATGCAAGCTAACTAACACCTAAGGAACATGATTAAGTCTTTAATTATACTTAAACTCTTCCTTAAACCTTAATCAATAAATCGGGGTGTTACAACTCTCTCATCTCCCGAATAAGTGGGTGATTTTCCCAGGCTGGCGGATCCCCCTGCTCCTGATCATCTTCCGACTCCCGATCTCGTCTCCCTCCACCAGCGGGGCTCCTAGTTAAAACCATATTGTCTGTAACAGGTAGTGTGGCCGAAGGAAATTTATCTCGACCCCACGGTGGGTGCCAAATGTTTTGTCCCAAAAACCTCTATAATGAGATTCAGGAAGAAACTGATCACTTAACTCACTTTCTCTTACAATTTGGATATTTTAGATGTAAAGCTTGACAGAATTGAGATTCTGCTCCTACGTATCCTGTGTGGAATCAAAGCTTAGACATAATTTTTTGAGGTTATTCCCTATTTATAGAGTGGTTTGATTCTCTGATGATGGGTCTCTGGAAATGTTTTCCACGTGTCCTAAATTAGCTCCCCGATTAAGGCTCAATAACGCTCATTAGTGTGAGTAATATTCATTAATAATGAGCGTCCAGGGCGGAGGTGGCTCCTAGGATCTCTCTGTCGTAATTATCATCCCGTGATTAAGGGATTTGGTCATTAATGGGTCCTATCACATTACCGATATCCACACCTCGGCATCTTGTACTAATTAGGGTCAATCCGGCCCTCCTTATTTAGTTGGTCGTGTTCCCTTCAGTTAGTACTCGGTTCTAATCGCCGCGGGGTTCCTCAATGGCCGATGTAACCTGCTCGGCCAAACCCTCAATGCTATACGCGCACGCGCGTGGTGGTGGGGGGGGGGGGGGGGTATTGAGATGGCCGGCCCTTCATGGGTTAGTTTGGTCATTTACCCCTATATTTTGATGTTAGTACAAATAGTCCTTATAATGAACTTTATGTGATGACTCTAAAGGTTTTTCAAAGCGGATTTCAAAACCCAAATGAATGAAAGGTGGCACCATGGTTTACGCTTTGAATGATTTCACTTAAATGAGGGACTTTTATAAAGTTTCCACATGACATTCAGTCGGTTGACAGTTGTTGGGCCATAAGAGTTCTATCATTTAGAGTTTTAAGAGTGATGAAAAATAAAGTTTAGCCTTTAGAACTCTTCTTTTATTTTAGTGTACAAATTCAATTTCAAACCCTTAATGTTGAGGTACTAGTGGCCATAATACTGAGGTATTTAAGGAGAATGTGTTTACCAAGGATTTAAGCATTTGGATTTACCATAAAAAAGGATTTTTAAATCCAAAGTAAATGTGTTTTCAAAAACCTAAGTCGAGGAATAGGAGTTAGCGATTCAAAGAAATGGAATATTTAACGTATGAGATATAGTGGAGCAAGACTATGTCTTCATACCCTTGATGATTTTATCATCCAAGGATCCATAATACTTAATAACCAAGAGTATTTTAAGAATACTTGTCGAGTAAGTAATCTCGTTCGGGAAAAACCAGAAGAAGTATCATGGATTGGTGAATGACCAATCTCCATAATGTACTTAAGTCGTTGAAGACACAGATGGTCCAATGAAGGGATCCTAATACTGTGCAGGTATGAGACTGTACAAGGATTCCCAGTTGGTACTGTCATGCCTGTAGGATGGCATATGATTTCCGCAAGGAATCCCGAAATTTATCTGGTTGATAAATATGTACACATACCGTTATCGGCTTGATCTGCTGAATTGTCAGTATGGATTTTATGCCTAGGAATTTGAGCTGACAGGTCAGGTAGATTGTTTCACAAAATTAGCCGAAACTAATTGAAATATTTTCACATGTGAGTATTGTGAACATTGTACGTGCATTATAGGCAAAAGGGCAAGATTATAGCCAAAGGGGCAAGTTCATGATTTGAGTAACAATGTGCTTACGTCGGGCACAAGTGAAACATGTACTGACCATTTCCTTTCCAAAATGTCAATTATCTCCGGAGTTAGGATCAAGAATTTCTTGAGGCTGTGTCGGTATGAGACTATGCAGTTTCTGTCAGTTTCTCTCTATTCTCGTGCCTCGGTGAACAGTCAGTGTCCGGTATGTTTTGACCAGCTTACCTTTTGGTATGGTTTGATCAGCTTACCGTTTGTGTTGATATGTTAATATTGTATGTTGTTGGTATATTGGTTGAATTGTTAGTCTGTAAATAAATGATAACATGAGATATGTTAGTAAGAGTATGTATATGCATATGTAACATGTTGTGTTGTGATGTTTTCATATTTGCCATATGCTGTGTGATGTTGGGAATCTTTCCTCCTTTGTTTTATATTATCTTGTTTGACTGGTTGTGCGTCGATTGTGTTTTCTGAGAAGGCTGTGAGGTTAAGTTGTCATTCGACCAATTCACAGAAGAGGTGGATTTTCAAGCATGGGGACAATTTTTGGAGTCTCGAGAGGACGTCACTCCCAGCTTCTGGATAGTTCAAGACGAGTGTGTCTGTGTTTTCGTTATGGTTGATCTTCCTTTTCTTCTGACAGGCATGACTGTCGTTGGTTCATAGGTCATGCCAGAAGAGGTGGATTTTCAAGCATGGGGACAATTTTTGGAGTCTCGAGAGGACGTCACTCCCAGCTTCTGGATAGTTCAAGACGAGTGTGTCTGTGTTTTCGTTATGGTTGATCTTCCTTTTCTTCTGACAGGCATGACTGTCGTTGGTTCATAGGTCATGCCTCTTCCCTTTAAAGGGAAAATGCCTTAGTTCGAGAGATACTTTGGTAGTGGCTCTAGAAGTGTCTTTTGTGACGACATCGACAGTGGTCTCTTGTAGAGTTTCCACTGGCTCTCGTGAGTTAGTTTGTCTTTCTCGTAATGTATGAGAAATGATTGTCTTTTATGTTTACTTGGGCCAGTATAGGAAGTAACAGTGTGGTTTTAACTTTTATGGAGCTGCGTCTCCACGTGTCTTAAGCGTTTAGGAGCTGCGTTTCCATATCTTTATGTAGAATCTGTGTTTGTATATATTTTGTTCGACGAGTCGGGTTGGGTTTTTATGTAAGTATCTTTTTGAACTTATAACCTGAAATACTATTATGAAATATTTTATTGTACATCACATATTTCCAGATATTTACATTTATGTCTTGCCAAAGCGATAATTTTCCCGTTTTATCACATTAAGATTTTAAATTATCCTATTTTCGACCTTAAAATGTTGCGGACAATATAGCTCCTGAGAAGGGTGTTACAAAAATAATTAAAATTAAAAGGTTATGAGATACTAATTAGAAAAAGTTATATCATTAAAAATATTTTTAATCATTTTTTAAATTAGAGATGGATTAAACAATTATTAATCATCCATGTGGCACTGACGTTGTATGGCTGACGTGGTGTGTTCTGCTTGCCATGTCAGTAAATAACATAGAGAAATGACGATATGGACTATTAATAAATTTTTTTGAGATTACAAGGACAACATCTTAAGAAAAAAATTTACAGGGACTAAAACAAAAAATTGGTCAACTTTACAAGAACTAAAATCTTATTTAAACCAAGTATTAATCATCCATGTTGCACTGAAATGACATTCAGGTTGTCACGTCGGCAGTAACAAAGAGAGATGATGGTAGGTACGTACTATTTTAAAAAAACTTGAGAATACAGGGGCAAATGGTATGCTGGTTGCACTCCTTTCCCCATCATTTTCTGACTCGTTCATTCAAGTTTCAACTCAGTAACCATGTTTGTAGTGTTTCTTCTGTGCATTCAAGTGATTCACTTTATCAATTATTAATCATAGTTGAGGATTTATTTTAATTTCATCGATTTACCAATCATTCAATCCGTCGTTGGGGCTCCAAGTCGCATGTTGTTGCACGTCATCTTTGTCGGAGATTCAAATCTTATACAAGTACAGGTTCTACAGCTCACTGCAGTTCCTAATCTCTTGTAAAATAGAGCCCAGCATATCGTAATGACCCTTTGTTTCTACCAGCAGTAGCTTGTGATTTTGAATTCAAAATTCAGAGTATTTGAAATTCCCACATTGTGGACACGAATTCGATAAGTGCTGCATGCAAATTATGTTTATATTTCTAGTTAATATTCAATCTCTTCCAACCACTTGGAAAGCTAAATGGTAGACGAAAAACTAAGATAACACTTAAAGGGTAAAATACAACAACACTGATCACAAAACTCCAAAACCATTAACCATTTGCTATCTGGTTAGCTTCCAGAAGGCATGCGTCATAAAATCTCACAAATTGAGATCCAGTGATAGCACTGTAGACTAAGTTATGGTTCCTAATACACTAAAGAAGAAGGCCCTGTAGGCTACACTCGTTGGTTTTGTTCTAGACACAGAGACACCGAGGAGGAAGAGGACCAGTTGCAGGTTCCTTGGAATAGGAAAGGCATTCCACGTCATTCCTAAATTTTGTACGAATCTCCTGTTGTAACATCATGCTTTTTAGCTTAAGTTGTATTACCGGTAAATATATATATACGTATATATATATTTTTTTTAAGACCAAGAAAATGATTTTGGATAAAATAAAATTATATTTATACTCTATCTTATGGTAGAGGGTTACGATAAAGATTTGGGTTTAAAATTCAGACGGAATCCGGTCTGCGTTTTCATTGACAGTAAAAATTTAGTGAGCAGAAAACCTAATTTTGACCCATAAACGAAATAGTTTAGTTTTATATCATATTTCCAACGATATAGGCTATTTTGAAATTCTTGCTCAAAAATATATTATTATACTTTTTACGGGTGAATTTTCAAAGAAAACGGGCGAGTAAATTTAAATTGGGTAAAAGGCGGATTCGGGAACTGTTGTGCAGAGATAGAACCAGACATCGGATGGAGGTGCACTTGCCACCTAGGACACTTCATTTTCCAAAACTCTTCATGTTCATGCTCAAAAAAAAAAAAAAAACTCTAAGTTTCCTTTGTTGGAAAACTTGAATATTTGATCATTTCTTCATCAATTTTCTTCATTTCAAGGTGAGGAACCTCTTCCTCATCACCTTAGCTCTCTTGATCATCAATTATTTTCATTTTCATCAAGCTTTTCTCAAATTTCAAGTTCTAGATCTATTTTTTCAAAAATTCATGAAAAATCATAGATTTTTTTTAAGTGTTATGACACTTGCTCTTACCTCTCTAATACCTCTATTTGTTAGATCTAGAAGCTTGAAGTCAAAAGAAATTCCTAGCTCTATTTTTACCTCTTGGTAGAATATATATATATATATATATATATATATATATATATATATATATATATATATATATATATATATATATATATATATATATATATATAGGGTCAAAGGAGTTTTATTCAATTTTTAACTTGGATGATGGTTTTTATAAGCTATTCAAGATCCCTAGAATGATAATCCAAGAGCTTGCAATCAAAATCAATTTCTAGCTAATTTTTACTCTTATGGCCGAAATCCTAGCATGTGGGTTAAATGAGTTTTGTTTTCAATTTTTGACTTGTAACAATTTATCCATACTATTTAAGACTCTAGTAACTAGTATCCAAAAGATGGAAATGAGAAAAGAACCCTAGCCCTATTTTGAAGTCCTTGGTCGTACCCTAGCCTAATGTTGTCATAGATGAATTTTGTTTGATTAATGTATTTTTATGTTGATTTGGTTGAAGGTTAATTTGATAGATTTTGGTGTGGTAACGAGGAGCTTCAATTTCGCGATTTCGGTGTTAGCTCAGGTGGGAGAAAGAAATATCCCGTCGTCAGAACGGATAAGTATCATATATTTTATGATAATGGTGTGGGGCGACCGAAACCCTACTAGTGTCGAGCAATCGACAATACCAAAATCACATTGGGAACAACCCCGTCGTACCAATGTTGATTTGGGGATTATAGGTTTATCACCGTTAGGATAATTTTATAATATTTGAGGATGTCTGATTTTATCACTGTTGAACTGTTTGTGATGAGCTGGTTGTGGTAACATACTTTATGTGATGTTTTGTGTCACCTGAATATTTTATTATTATTTTACTGTGTATAATCTGTTTTGTCTGATAACATGTAATATCTGTTATTTGATGATTAGTTGGCATCTAGGCAATGATATATGTTGTTCTGGAGATATGCATGTGGGTGAGAGAATGATATATGTTGCTCGGGAGATATGCATGTGGGTGAGAGAATGATATATGTTGCACCGGATATTGCGAGTGAGTGCCCTACGGATATTGAGTTCCAAGGAAGACTACCGTAATACTCTTTTAGTCCTTGAGGCGTTGTCCTGATTATTCTATCGAGGCTAGAGGTACTGTGCATTTTGTGCTTATTGTGCTATTTCTAATTGGGGAATAGTGACCACACTGTGCTTAATGCACTATTCCCCACTAGAGATAAGGGAATAGGGGCGCACCAAGTTCTTGGCACCAGACCGTCTGGACTACTGACTAAAGTGACATGAGTAGAGGTGGCCACGTCAGCATAAAGGCTTAGTTTCATGAGATTAAGGGTAGAGGATAATATCATAAAATTAAAGATGAATTTTATTTATGTGTGATGCGTGTCTTTGAATGTTATTGTATTGTATGCTATGATTCTTTTCCGCTTATGATGATAGAAATGTTTGTTATCTCCTATTTTGCTGTATTGTATTTGTTTTGGTTATGTGATCTGTAACATCCCTGACTGCTTTATGGATTGACGACTGTCCCCACAAACCAACCTGGGTCTTTTCAGCATGCTTTGTCCTCATTTACACGTTTCCTAGGAAAACTTTCCAGGAGGTCACCCATCCCAGAATTGCTTAAAGTCAAGCACGCTTAATTGTGGAGTTCTTTATGGACTCCCGAAAAGAATATGCATCTTGTTGGTATAGGTAGTACCAATCAATTCATATAAGCTATCCTCAACTGTATAGTCCTATACCTATATAATCTCAGGATCCCTCTCATTCCACTGTGAATTTGGTTCATTCATGTGTCCCTCCGCCTAGAAGCCTGCCAGGAGCTGCTCCTTGTTTGTGCCTTCTTGAACCGCCTCTCCCCGCCCTCGTTAGCCTTGGGTGTCACATGCCCACCAGCTTTCGCTTTGTTCGTCCCCGAACCACACCGTACTGGGGGAGGTGCCGCTCTGATACCATTTGCAACATCCCTGGCTGCTTTATGGATTGACGACTGTCCCTACAAACCAACACGGGTCTTTTCAGTGTGCTTTGTCCCAGGAGGTCACCCATCCCAGAATTACTCCAAGTCAAGCACGCTTAACTGTGGAGTTCTTTAGTGGTGGGCTGTCGAAAAGAAGATGCATCTTGTTGGTATAGGTAGTATCAATCAATTCATATAAGTCATCTTTAACTGTATAGTCCCATACCTACACAGTCTCAGGATCCCTCTCATTCCATTGTGGATTCGGTTCATTCACGTGTCCCTCCGCCTAGAAGCCTGCCAGGAGTCGCTCCTTGTTCGTACCTTCTTGCACCGGCGACCACTCCCCGTCCTCGTCAGCCCCGAGTGTCACATGATCTGATGAGAAGACCCTCCGGAGGAACTAGCTACTGAGAATTTGGATGGAACTCCTTATGAGTCAGATGCCAGAGGACGAGTTGCGGATTCTAGTGGTAGAGTTTAGGTTTAAGGCCATTGCGTCTTTTGAGACGTTTTATTTTCCGTTGGTTATTACTGTTTGTTTAAGTATGTACCTGCAAGGGATCCTACTGATAGGATACCCTAGACAGTGTTTTGTACCTTGATGGATCGATATATGTGGTGTATGTGTACTATGTTTATGGTGTAATGGTTTATCTTTCAGAAGTTATATGCTTTATACTTAAGTTTTTAATATCTTCGTGTTTCAGTATATACGTTTAACGTTAAGAACGGGATTAAGTTTTAATTAATAAGGTTTTCATTTAATGGCACAACGGGACGCAGCGGGATGTCTCACCTTTCACATTAACTACCATTTTCCTTTTTCTTCTTCTTAATATTGCATTTTACCAATTGTTAATATGCTCCTGACACAGGCTTTATAGTTACTAATGTATCTTAAAATCACTTTGCACACAATGGTCTTGTAAAAGAAATAATTTGTAGGAGCATCATAGGAATTATGCAAGGCTTGTGCAAAAGAGTTTTTTTGCAAAGCAGATTCGAAGAGGGAGAAGAAATTTGAGAAGAAAAAGGAGGAGGGATTGGAGGAGGAGGAGGAGGAGGAGGAAGAGGAGGGGAGGAGGAGGAAGAGGAACATTGGGAGTAAAGGATTCCAGGAAGAGACATTGCCATGGTGCAATCTCCATGGTGCAAGAACATGCAAACCCTAAACCCTAGACCCTCATGAGAAGTGGGTATTTCTCTAACATAGAGCATCAACCTTTGTTCATCCTTGTGTCAATAATCACAATATCTTGAAACTGAAATATTGTTTTCATTCAATCTTTCATGGATTATGAGCAGGGCCGGCCTAAGCATCAAGCTGCTAAAGCAGCAGCTTTAGACCTCCAACAGATTTCTAATTTTTCATGGATTTTAGGTCTTAAACTCAAAATATATTTTGTTTATGTTTGTTTTGTTGTATACAATATATTTTTGTCTCTCTTTAAGTGTGGTTACATGTACACACACAACAAATATTTACATCAATCACAATAATTTCCCTTTAAAAATACAAAAAATTACAATATAAAAAATAAATTTTAAATATAATATTATTTTTATAAAAATATTTTTATTAGTTTTTAAAAGACCTCACTATAAACATTCACTTTAGCCTCACTATATGTTGGGCCAGCCCTATTTATGAGAAGGATTAATGATGGTCGACTCTTTCATGACACGTCCTATTTTTTGATATTAGTCAATTTTTTGGAATAACTGATATAATGACAATCCTTGCATCTAGCTCATGGCCAAGCAAGGGGATTTGACACATTCACAGGCTTTAATGCCTAAACAATAACCCAACTAAGTTAAAGATCTTAATTTGTCTTGGTAAAACACTCATTTTGAGTTTTTGTAACAGCATTAAGCAGTCCACGAATGTAGTTTCCTATAGCCTTTTTAGGTTATGAGTAGCTGCGAGATTATATGGATTAAATTCCCAAAAGGCAGAATGATATGCTTTGTAATAAATTTTGCAAACAAAAATTTATCGCAACTCAATTGTTATGGCAATTTTTAATGAATTACTTTGTTTAACTGATTTTTGTTATGTATCTTCAAAGTTTATAAAATTGAGGGATATAGAATAAAACTTCTAATAATCAAAAAGTTATATTTTTTAAAGTATCTATGTATTTAAAATATTGTAAATATTATAAATTTAACGAGTATTCAAAATTTGAAATATCTCCATCTATTGAATGGACTTTATATTTCTCTCCTTATTAAAGTTATCATTAACTATTCTCTTTATTTGATAAATTTAAGAAAAAAAATTAAGAAAATCGAAAGATCTAGGTTGTCCTTTCCTCCTTTTTATTTGTTTCATTATGGGCCGATGGAAAAACGTGGACAAGGTAATATGATCATTGTGGTTTTGGTCATTGCAGATTTTTAGATACATTTCACAAACACGTAATGATTATATCTATACATAACTCCTCAATTCTTAAAACTTAGGCCCCTCACACTTTCAAACTCAAACTTTTTTCCTTTTTTTAATAGAAAAATTGGTGGTGAGTGAGCTACGACTCTGATAAGGATGTCAATGGGGCGGGGCGGGGAGTACCCTCCCGCTCCCCGTCCCCATCCCTTATTTTCCTGCCCACCCCATCTCCGATCCCCACCACGAGGAGTATTTCTTCCCCATTCCCATTCTCTGCCTCCCCACGAATCCCCACAGGGACCTCAAAAGTGGAACTGGTCCAAATCCAAACCAACAGTTCCTCGTTCTCAACATCTATCTTTCCTTCACTACAATCTCCCTTTACACTCGATTAAGTTACTCAACCCTACCTTATTGTTGCCAGCGTCGTGGATGACATCCGATTCCTCTTTCTGCACTTGCTTTTGGATTCCAGAACCCTCGACCTACTTTTGCTTTCAAGAATTTACAGAAAAATCTGTAAAGGTATTTAATTTAATAAAGTGATAGGTTTGATATGTAAATGAGATATACTTTAAGTTTCTTTTACTAATTTAATAAAATTATATATATATGAAATAACAAAAAGATATATATATATATATATATATATATATATATATATATATATATATATATATATATATATATATATATATATATATATATATATATATATATATATAGGGAGTGTTTCAGGTGAGAACTCCTATTTATTGTAAGAAATGAGAACTTTGAATAATAACCATTAGATTACATTTAATGATCTAGATTACTCATTCCAATTAAAAAAATCATGTGACCAAATCCTTTCTCCTTTTTGTTCTCCTCTGTTAGTCGGTACTCCTCCTCCTCCTCCTCTTCTATTATTTCAGTCCAGAATATTTCAATCCTGTATTAACACTGCACCGTCCTCCGTTGTCCTCCTCAGCTCTCCGCCGTCCTCCCCCACCCTCTGCCGCGGTTCTAAATCCAGATCTCCGCCCCACTCTTTTCCTTTATTTCCCGTATGGATTACCAGCCAAACGCCTTCTCTCTCCCGTCGCCCAGATCTCCGTCACCCTCCACCGAGGGTGGGGATACCGCAGGAAAGTGCTGACACGTTCGTATGGCGACTTGAGGCACGACATACATCATGGTGTATTTGTGGTGGTTGGGATGATGCCGACGAGCTTGGTCTCGTGGTGGTCCGGCTTGCGATAGTCGTAGAGACACATTCCATGTGTAGATTCTCTAAGTTTTGATGATTCCAAATAGATTAAGTATGGTAATATTGAACTATATGAAATTACTGACATGTTTGATAAGTGTACAGGAAAATAGACTTAAGGTCACTCGTCTATTTTGTGATCTGTCTACTTTTTGATAGAGCGCAGTTTTTAGACTCGTCTAAAAACTACTCATCTAAATATCAGTCAACACAGACAAAGATGAAGTCAACGTTCAGTCAAGATTCTAATATACTTGATGATGTGGCAAGAAGCATTTGTCTAAAGAAGACTCTGTTGATCACTTGTCTAGAAAATGACTTCCTCAATAGTATGAGTTTTTGGCTCATTTCCACCCGTCTAAATCCGGACTCCACAAGCACTCGTCTAAAAATCTAACACTGCTACATTTGTAAAGATGTCAGATTGTCAGAAAGGAAGTCCAAGTCAACCTTATTCAAATTAGATGCCTTCCTTAAGGATCTCGAAGACCCTGGACAATAGCACTAAGGATAAAGAATAATGAACGTTTGTTTCAATGATTTAAGGAATAAACACACAATCTCTGTACCATAGCAGTAACCTTTTAGCTGTTTTAGTACAAAGTAAAAGTGAATTCTAGAAAGTGAACTGAGTGTTGCACTGAAAGAGGAAAGCTCTCTGCTGCAAGTACAAGAAGCCTGCTGCTGCAACGCTAAAACAACAGCTGCTCAGAACAAAGTGTACTCTTTGACTACCTTATCAAAGCTCAACGTTCTTAAGCATTTAATACTTACACAGAACGACTCATTGGTATTAATGGTTTCCCAGAAGCTCAAATCAAAAGAACACACTTTCTAAAGCTGTGCCTAACGGATCAAATTGATTGAAGTCTTTATATAGACCAAACCACGAAGATGAAGACAAGAAGTTGAATATCATTAAGAACACCGTGCAAGAAGCATTTACTCACTTCATTAACTTCTTCATTACTTCATTGAATACTTCTTCAATCATTTGATATTAATTCTCAGTCTTTCACACTTCATATTTATTTCACTCTCTGAGTGCTATCTGAAAGATTTACAAGTTGTATTAATTAAACAAAACCTTATCCCTTACTGTGTTGAGACTGAAGAGGCTAGGTGAGAAAAGAATACTTGTTTGAGTATGAGCCTGGAGAGGCTAGGTGTGAAAAGAATACTTGTACTGTAATCTGATCAGTTATAGTGGAAACTTGGTGCTGCCAAGAAACTGGACGTAGCCCTGTGGATTTTGGGGTGAACCAGTATGAAACTCTTGAGTGATATTCCTCTTCCCTTATCTCTTTATTTGCTAAAGTATTATTTGTTTAAGCTTTTAACTTGGGGAGTTATTTTTGTGAATATCAATCTCTGTTTTACCCTTCTCTGTATGCTTGTGTGTTCTGTCTTAAATATAGACGTGTCACTCGTCTAAATTTCTGTTGTCTTATTTTTGCTTGTTGTGTCTGCAAAAATAATTTTCAAAGTTTCCGAAAAAGTTGGTAAACATAATTCAACCCCCCTTCTTGTGTTAACTTTGATTATTTCAGTTTTATGGTGGTTACAACATATGGGGTGATGGTAAGGTTATGGTAAGGGAAGCCTTGTAAATTGTGGGATTAAGGTAAGTGGAGCAAAGGTAGTGTTTCTGGACTGGGGGTGAAAGGTTGAAAGAATATAACTCAGAAAGATGTCCATGAACGAGAACATCCCACTCGCCACCTGGGTTGATTCAAAAAAAAGTTCAGGCGTAAAAAAAAACAATTTAAAAAATGGTATAAAATATAGGAACATCTGAATAGTGGGGTGAAAGGGTAGGAGGGGAGGTTGGAGGAGAGCTAAACTTTGGGCCACGTGACTTTTTAATGTCACTATACAATCTGGTCCATTAAATCTTTTTAATTGCGATCCAATGACTCTCATTAATAGTTCTCATTTTTCACAATAAAGAGGAGTTCTCACATGATGCACTCCCTATATATATATATATAATGTTTTTTTTTATGATTCTCGGGGAAGGGGACTCCACAGGCGGGGGGTATAATCCCCATCCCCATAATACCTTCAAGGGGGTTTTCTACCTCATCCCCACGTGAAAAAAATCCCCTTCCGCGGGCCCTAGATGGGGCAGTCCCCGCGGGGACCCCCATGTAAAGGTGAAAATTGCCATCCCTACATGGGTATAGTCCCTCCGTAAGAATTTTATTTTTCGTTAAGATTCGAGCCATATTTAGTTTTAACATTTTAAAACAAGTTTTAAATGTTTGGATCTTCTATAGTTTTAAAGAAGCTGCAAAGGATCTCGATTGTTCTTTTTAATACCTGAAACTCTAGACAACCGACGATTTTAAAAATCTTGATCGTTCTTTTTAAGGAATATATGGCCAAAATCAGTTACTTTTACAGATATAAAGGCAAATTTTTTGTTGGTAAAGGTAAAAGGTTTTTGGATTTTCTCGACTCCAAATGCGAATATCCGATAGTGTGAAAGGGGCTCTAATGAGTTGAACTAAGGTTACTATTGAGAAGAAAAAAGAAAAAAGAAACTCCCAAACCAAGCACTGACATAATCAGTTTTGTGGTCCCTTTTAAAACCATGGAAAAATGTGTGTAACTTATTTTGAGCTTGAATACTGACATCCAACATTTAAGTTTATTTATTATTATTTTTTGTGCTCAACATTTAATTTTTTTTTTCAAGATTAAAGATGTCATGTAGATATTATTGCTACTCTTTTGACATTATCTGTGCCAAGTCATAAACTCATTTCTTTCACCCCATAACTATCAATTTATTTCTTACTTCTATGCTTCTTTTGTTGTGGCATTAACCTTCACATTCTTCTCGCTATCCATTGCTGATTATTTGAGTTGGTCAATCCTCATAGGCTTTTGAAACCAATATATGAGATTTATAATGAGTTTAAGTGTCATAACCCAATGAACTAACATATCTTTCTTTGATGATATGCTTGGTGTGAAGGCAAGGTTTTTCCTAGGCAAAAAATGTGAATAGCATGAAAGGAACTCTAATGAGTTGAAGTAAGGTTACTAATGGAGAATCCATAAAAAAAGGTTACTAATGGAGAAGGAAAAATTAAAAAAGGAACTCCTTAATCAATGCACCAATGTAATTCAGTTTTATGATCTCTTTTAAAATCATAGAAAAATGTGTGTAACTCTCATTCTAAGATTGGATGCTGACATCCAACATTTAAATTAATTTATTACTAGTATAGGGACCCGTACCATGCACGTGATATATATTGCTACTGAACATTTGTATAAAATAGTTTACATTTTAAACATAGAAAATTTTCTAATAATAGTATTAATTAGGAATCACTTACCAACATTTATAAAAAAAAAAGAAAAATTTATTTCCCACCATGTACGGAAATTTTATACATATTTATTTAATAATATAGATTTTAATATCTTTAAGTTAGAAAAATTTTAATTTGAATTTATATAATTTTAGGTATAATAATTTTTTTATATGACATATCAAATATTATTAAAATTAATTAACTTCTTAATAAATTTTAAAAAAAATTATTTTTAAAAATTGAAACTATATTATATTGGAATGTAGAGCGAACTAAATTTTTTTTAATAAGCTAACTTTATTTTCAAATAATTTTATTAATTGTATAATTATTGTATTATATTCGTTGACTAAATGATTAGTGGAACATATATTCTAAATTTAGTTTACTAAATCAATTGCACTCAAATAAATATAATCTTTAATTTATCTCATTTATAACTTTTAAAATAAAACCATTAGATTGATTCTACGTAAACAAGCATATGGATTCAATTGGCATAGAATGACAGTGTAAAGTTTTTTGACAATGTCAATCAATCGGAAATTGACACATCATTAAAAATGTTTCATTTTTATCCTAACCACTTTAAAAGTCACTGATGTTGACAAGTGACCTCAAACACAGGGAGGGGGGGGGGGGGGTGAATTGTGGGTGAATTGATTTTTGAAAACTTTTTGCAATTTAAACTAAGTTCAAAACTTGCTTTGCAAAGTAATAAGTTAAAATTGAAGCGTTACAAAATAAAGCGTATGAAATGTAAAAGCGTTGCGATAAAGTAAAGAGATAAGGGAAGACGATGACACAACGAAGTATCCTGGTTCGGCCACACAACTACTCACGTGGCCTACGTCCAGTCCCCAAAGCAATACGACCAAGGGTTTCCAATCAACTCTAGTTTTTAAAACAGGCTAAACTAGAACCTTTACAAATTAGAACACCCTTAACCCAAATCACAGGACTTACTATCCCTTGTGTAAGAGTCTCAAAAAACTGTTTCGTGAGATCACACCCACTTAGAAAAACTTTGAAAAGATTACAAGTAGAAAGCACTCAAAAGTGCAGATATGAAATCACAAATTGAAGCTCAGTTACAAAGGCACCTATATGGTGTATAGAACTCAAAAAGTAGTATGGTCAAGTGATAGTTCAAGATAAAAATAGTGCAAATGAAAATGATCAGAGTTTTAAGCACAGACTGTGATAGCAGATAATTATGTAACTGAGGCAAGGCTGTCCATTCTCCTATTTATAGAAAATAGATGAAAGTTCAAAAACAATTTCGGTCAAGCCTCTTAAAAATCATTTCTGTCGAGCCAGAATCGATTATTGCATGACCATAATCGATTATTTAATTAAAAACTCAGGAAGCGCGCGTTTGACAGAAAGGTTACAGTCGATTATACTAATCGATTACGGGTCCACTGACTTTTGTATAAAAAGCCATAATCGATTATATAATCGATTATGGGGTTTCTGTTTGAAGTCCAAGAGAAGTCAGAGAGGACCTAATTGATAATACGAAAGTCATAATCGATTATATTATTTCAAATTTTAAATCCAACGGATTTAATGTCATAATTAACTAGTGCAGAAAAGGGATTCTACATCGGAGTTTACACATCGGTTTTTCATAAACCGATGTGTAAAACGAGGCGGTGGCATTTTTGAAATTAAAACCAAAGTATTACACATCGGTTTCTAAATAACCGATGTAGAAAATTATAAAGAAAAAAAAAAAGAAAAGAAAATATTACTTTTACACATCGGTTTCTATATAACCGATGTAGAAAATTATAAAGAAAAAAAAAGAAAATAATATCTTACTTTTATACATCGGTTTCTATATAACCGATGTAGAAAATTATAAAGAAAAAAAAAGAAAATAAAATATTACTCTTACACATCGGTTTTTATTAACCGATGTATAAAATTTAAAAGAAAAAATCAGAATTTAAAAGTTTAATGTTTACACATCGGTTCTTCTATAACCGATGTGTATAAGATGTTTAACACATCGGTTTTTCATATAACCGATGTGTAATAGTCCCATTTTTCTTTTTCCCTCCTCTTCCGCGCACTATCCCATTTTTCAGATTATGAACCCTAGCTTAAACAGAAAACACTCCCTCCCTCTGCTAACGCGCGTTCATCTCCTCCCTACCGCTGCCTCCCTAACACTCCCATTCTTTCTCTACTAACGAGCGGCTCATTGTCCCTCCCTGAAAACCCCATTCCTCACCTCCATTGCCCCTCACAGAGAGCTCCTCTTCGCTGCTATCACCCCAGAAAACAGGTGTTCATTCTTTTTGTGGTGTTTAAATCCTTCTTCGTGTTTACATCTGACTTGACTTGCTTGCTCTATTTATCAGTTGGGCTGGTGATTTTCTGCAACCTGTGATTTGTGTTTAAGCTCCCTAACTATCTCGTTTTGATGCAGCTTCCATACGCCACTAGTTGGGAAGAGGTCATTTGGTAACTCAGTAGTTTTCATTTTTATTCTCTCATTTGCGATGTTTGTACTATCAAGTTTCAAATGAATGAGCAACAATACACTCTACTGTCATCATATGATTGTTTCATTTGAATGGGTTGATATGCTTGGGTAATTAATTTGATTGTCACAAAATGGAGTTATATGTTTTGGTATTTTATCTAGATTGCTTACCAAATATTTGACAAAATGCATGAGTCATCTTGTAGTTTGTATTGACTGGTGATTTGTTTTTATTATTTTCTCTAAACAAAGCTTTTGATCCAAGTGCGAATTTTGGAGGTTAGTTGAAGTGATTTTAAATAAACATCATGTATGGTTGACTGGAAATTATCTGAGTTGTTGAAGTTTGTAAGACACTTGTGCTAATCGTCCTTAATTTCTCAACTACTGATTGTTTGGTTTTGTTGTGTTTTTGCTTGCTGTACGGGTTCTTCTTGTTCTAGTATATTATATTAGAATGGGTCAAATAAAAAGGTGAGTGTTAGTAAGATTTTGCTTTAAGGATGAAAATTTATTTAATGTGTTTTTAGAGTCTAAATGAGCATAGGAATGGAATAGAGTCCAATGTCTTTCATTTTGCCAACTGCCTGATCCTCATTTTCTTCTAATTGTTGCGCCTTATTGCCATGAGTCCATACCACTTGCAATGTCTCAAATTTTAAAAAATAAAAAATAGTAACCATGCATTTTTTTTTCTTTTTATAAATATTATGTAGCAATCTTGTTACAATTTTTTTTTAAATATCGTCAAGACTAAAAAAAAAATAGAAAGATTCCTTAGTAAAAATAAGTTGTTTTTCTATTTATGTTTTAGAAATGGAAAATTCAGTTCATGAAATATGACTTTTTGTATAGGTACACTCAGTCCGAGCAGAATATTAAGCAGAATATTCATCAATTATTCATTACGGTTTCCGGCTGAGTGTTCTTCCCACACCCTAAAGCTTTCTCCTCTCCATTTTTATCGTTTGGTTTTTGTTTGCATTGGACTTGGGGATTGGAGTGTTTTATTATTTTTCTTAATGTTAATTATTTAGTAAAGCCTTAGTTTCCCGTTTGAGATGCAATACTAATGAGCGTACGTGTACGTGCTTAATGTACCGCTCATTGTGTTGGATCTTGAATTGTCCAAAGTTGGACAGTTTGGGAAAAAACTTTTTCTTAATTCAGTTAAAATAGTTATTCATTGATTCTAATGTTATATACTTGATGAAAGTTCGGATTGATACATTTCCTTTTGTTCTCCGGGTGCATACTTTATCGTGGTGGATGTCATCGCGTTCAAGTAGTGTACGTCGGAGATCGCGGGGAAATGCTGCCGAAATTTTGTCGAGTATGAGCATGAGAGTTAAGGACTAACTGTTAACCGAATGTTGAAAAAGTTTCTTCTCGAATGGGATAGGGCCATACCCTGTCATAAGAAGTGATTGATGAATATGTTGGACTAAGTACGAAGGTATTGGTTTAGTCATGGATCGCGGTTGGATGAATGCTATACGGACAAGTGATGAGTATTAGAATGGAGTGGAAGATTTTCTACAGTTTGCAAAAACAAATGCTCCTGATAGTGGTAACGGAAGGTTTTATTGTCCTTGTGTTAACTGTTTGAATGAGAGACGACTAGAAGCTGAGGAGATACGTGATCATCTTATTTGTGAGGGGATTTGCAAGAGTTATACAACATGGATATGCCATGGTGAATCGTTAGACAGGCCGAGGGTGTCGGATAGAGAGGAAGTTGATGACATGGAAATGGACGATGGACTAGAGGACATGATCCGTGATGTTGGGCAAGAGTATTTTCGGCGCGCACATGTGTATGATACTTTGTGCAGTGATGCGCAAGTGGCTTTGTATCCGGGGTGCACTAATTTCACACGGTTGTCAGCGGTGTTAAGATTGTTCAATGTGAAGGCGAGAAATGGGTGGAGCGATAAAAGCTTTACCGAATTGCTTGAGTTGTTGAAAGAAATGCTTCCAGAAGGCAACACATTGCCATCTCAAAACTATGAGGCGAAGAAGATATTGTGTCCGATGGGTATGGAGTATAAGAAAATACACGCTTGCCCCAATGATTGCATATTGTACAGGAAAGAGTTTCAAGAGATGCACGAGTGCCCCAGGTGTGGGGTATCACGCTACAAAGTGAAGGATTGTGATTCTAGTTGTGATGTGGTCACCAAAGGTCCTCCTGCGAAGGTGTTATGGTATCTTCCCATGATTCCGCGGTTCAAGCGATTGTTTGCTAATGTAAATGACGCAAAGAACATTAGATGGCATGCAGATGAGAGGAAGTGTGATGGACAGCTTCGCCATCCGGCCGATTCTTTGCAATGGAAGAGAATTGATAGTTTGTTTCCGGATTTCGGCAACGAGCCCAGAAACCTCAGGAAGGTTGATTACACGAAGTTTAGAGTACCTGTTTATCATACTTTGGAATCATTGAAGAGATATGGGAGGTTGATTACACGAAGTTTAGAGTACCTGTTTTTAAATGTCAGTGGGTCGACAGTAACAATGGTGTGCAAACGATGAGTTAGGATTCAAATTGGTGGACCTTAGTAAGGTAGGTAATAAAGAGGAACCTTTCATCATGGCATCCCAAGCAAAACAAGTGTTTTATATCCGTGATCCTTCTAAAAAAAGGTGGTCAGTGGTTCTCCAGGGAAAAAACATGTATAATGGTAGTGAGGGAAATCACGATTCAACTCTTGATATTTCTGATACTCCTTCTTTCTCAACACGAGTGCCTAATTTCAATGAGGAAAATGAAGTGGATGATGTACATGTTACTCGTAATGATCACCAAGAAGGGTTATGGGAGAACTTTACTAATTGACCACAAAGTAAGTTTAGTTTGATATTACCATCAAGTTTGGCATATTATATGTTTACGTTGATATTTATAAGTTATGTTTATGTACATTGATCGATATTTATAAGTTATGTTTGATATTTATCCTAACATACTAACAAGTTTTTTTTTTGTTTTGTGTTTAAACAGGTATACATGGCTGATCATGAGGATATACCTCCTTCATGCAGCGGGTCAGAGACCCCGTCTACCGGTAGAAAGGGTAGACGTGCCACATGGATGAGGAATTTGACTGCCAACCGTGGGTCAAATCAAAGGATAAGAGTAGATTTTGATGATAACCTCAAACCTATTGGGCCAATGGAAGATCAGTTTACCAGTTTTGTGGCGACCCTTGCTAGGAACAGGCCCAGTATACTCATTGATAGGTGGAGAGATGTCTGGCGGACGTGAAGGAGCAGAGATATGGGAGAGTATTCTGGTATCTATACTTCTACGTCCTGTGTTTGTCTCAGTATCTACTTTATTTTTATCTTAATAATATCATACAGTAATTCATTGATTCTTTTGGTCTTAATGTAGTTGACATTTGACATACTCGGATATATACGCTATGAAGAAGCGTTCTTTGAAGTATCTTTGGAGAGCGTTGGAGGGGTTTTAAGGCCGACACGGGCAGATACTATATATTCAATCCAACAAGTAAAAAGAACCCACTTGAGGTGTATCCGTTTCTTGACAAGGCGACGTGGGATCGCTTTGTTCGGAGCCGACGTGATCCCGACTTTCGGGTTAACTTATTTGATTTGTCTAAATTTATGTAATTGCATTAATTTCTTTATTATGTAATTTAATTGTCTTTATTTATAACAGGAGACGAGGAAAAAGGGGCAGGAAAACCAAAGCAAGAATGTCTACCCCCATGTCATGTCTCGTGGGGGATATAAAAAGCTTGTTAAGAAAATGGTTGAAGAGGAAAAGAAAGCACGTCAGCAGGCAACATCTCAGGCGGATCCTAATGCTGAAAATCTTCCAGAGGTTGTTGATCCACCTCCACCCCCACGCCATCGTTCATGGAAAAGGGGCCGACAAAGAAAAACGGGACAATATACATCCGAGGAGACCCGCCAAGTAGCTGAGAGGATTGTAAGTATAGTTTGTTGTAATTGTCATTTTAAGATTGTTACCGAATTGTAATGTGACCTGATATTTTTATGTGATAGGATGCCTTGGATGATCAGCTAACCCAAGGAACCTTTGTTCCTAGAGGACGCATGGATATCTTATCTCTCGCCATCGGTAAAAACTGACCACCACGGCCGTGTCATTGGTGTTGGATGGGGAGTCGGCATTCGCCAATACCACGGTTCATCTTCACACCAATGCCACAGGGGATTCGATTGCGAGATAGAGCACGACTAAAACAGGAGATTGCAACCGAGCTTCGACGGGAGATGGCCGAGCGGTTTACCCAAAGAGATGGCAATATTGACTTCTATGTCCCAGCAGATGACAGCCGGTGTCCAACCCTCTGTCCATGTGAGCACTAAGGGCTCATGTGATCCTCCTCATCATACTGAAAATGATGATGATGGTGATGCTGCTGCTGCTGCTGATGATGATGATGATGATGATGATGGCGACCCTGATAGGTGTGAGCTGTATGTTGATGATCATCATCATCATCGCCGCTTAGTGGCATTGGGTAGGGCATATAATAAGTTAGGTAATATCATACACCATCGGTTATTACCGGATGATCAGCTGAGGGTGTCTGTTGAGATTATTCGAGATGCTGATGCTCGAGTCCCTGTGCCCACTGAGGAGGTTCAAACAGTGGGTCAGGCCCCCGGTAACTTCATCCTCTAGCCAAGAAGACTATTCAAATTTCTTGTTGCATCTGAGGTATTCGGTTAGTTGTGTTTTTCTATATTCATAGTTGAAATATATTTATTATTGTTTAAAGATAATGCTTTATTTGTATTCGTTATAGGATGTTGGAAATGATATTGTGCCTAAAAGGTCGGATCTAGGAAGACCAGAGATGTCTGCTCCTGCCAAGGTATTCATTTGACCATTTAGTTAATAACGAATTAAATAACTTAATTATCCGTGATTATTAATATATATCTATGTTGTTTAGGGGATCGACAAAGGGGCACCTGGCCATGGTGATGTTTTCAAAGTTCTGGCTATACAGGTTGTCACCATGGAGGATGATGCAGCCTTGGTAACGTTGGAACATGATGCCAGCCCTGGTGAACTGTATATACCAAAGAAGGAACTTATGGAGATGGCACTCAATAAAGAAATGGCCAGTTCTGCACACATATCGTTTTGGTGCACGTAAGTACATTTTATTTATAAGTTAAGTACGTAATTAATTTTTAAATACTATGATAATTAACATGTTTTTCCAATATATTAGGTATCTGCATCGTATGTTAGTCGATCAGGGTAACCTCGCCCTTTATGGGTTCATTGACCCCATGTTCATTCAGGGTGATGTTCTCGTAGCATCGGAAGACCCGGTCACTACCATACGTGATATACTTGCCCGAGACGATCATCAATTCTATCTTGCGCCTTATCTCAATAAGTAAGTACCGGTTATTTAAGTATAACTATATATGACTTAGTCACTAATCTGTTCGCAAATACAGCCGGCATTGGCAATCTGTTGCTCTTGTACCCAAGAATGAACGTCGTGGTCTTCTTCTGCTCATTGGGAAATAAGCCGGCGAATCAACTGAAGACGATCATCGAAACGTAAGCATTAAAATACTTTATAATCAGTAATGCAGTTGTTTTAATTATCTGAAATCTATTATATATACGTTAATTAATGTTTTTGTCATGATAGGTCTATTAATGCATCCCACATGTTGCGTGGTGAAAGGCGTACTCGAGCTATCAGATGGATTATTCCCAGCGTAAGATATTTATTAGTTCAAATGCATCAAATGCAGTGGGTACAATAATTGATTTCTATTTTATTTAATTCCTCATATTCTAATTGGGTTTCATTTGTACGTAGTCACGTATACAACGTGGGTCATGGGAATGTGGCTACTATGTGATGCAGTGGATGTTGGAAATTATCTCCTCCTGGATCACTGAAAGATGGAGTGAGGTAAATGTTAATTGACACAATTAGAAGTAATAGTATAGATTCGTTATATGTTTTATGTTAGTTTATTACTTAAAAGATATAATCTTTTGTCCAATTAAACTTGCAGATATTCAACAATCCAACTCCATTATCTGATTCTGACATCAACATCATAAAGAGGCGTTGGGCAACTTTCTTTCTTGAAGTGTACCACCCATAGTTTGTATATATGTAGTTAGTTTAAAAACTTATCATGTACTAGCTATAGTGTACCTTTGACTGATGATATGTATTAGTGCTCAGGTCTGGTTCAATTCTTCTTCTCTCGTGTTTTGATGTAGCCTTGATAAAGTGTTGTTTTCATTCATTCGAAATTAATTAGGCCTGATGCCCTCTGTTTTCAGATTCTGTGCTCACTAGTCATTTGATGAAATGTCAGTATTTTTAACCATATGTGTAAGAGCTGATTGTTTGTGCTAAGAAAATTGAATGAAGTATGTTTTGCTTTTGAATGATTGTGTCAAAACTGGTTTGGTGTTCTGTTGTTGTTTCTTGTTTGATCAGGGTACTGCTGGTTTGTTTATTGATCTGCATTACTGAAACAGGGGAAATGAATGATTGAAATGTAAATAACAGATTAAAAAAAAAAAATGAGATTTTACACATCGGTTCATCAAAAACCGATGTGTAAATTTAACTTTCTACATCGGTTTTCCGTAGAACCGATGTGTAAATTTCACTTTACACATCGGTTCCATGGAAAACCGATGTAGAAAGTTAAATTTACACATCGGTTTTTTCCAAAACCGATGTAGAAAGTTAAGTTTCCAACTGCTTTTCAATTGATAAATTAATTTTCCACATCGGTTAATAGAAAACCGATGTTTAAAATATACTTTACACATTGGTTTTTTAACCGATGTGTAAAGTGGCAATAAACCACATCGGTCGTTTCCACATCAGTTTGAAAACCGATGTGGAAAGCCAAAAATAACCGACGTGGAATCCCTTTTCTGCACTAGTGATTACTCATTAACACCAATTAAAGCCAATTTAACTTGACTCATAATCGATTATAGTAAGACCATAATCGATTATGATGCGTGTAAACTTGAATTTGAAATACTTGACAATTAAGGAAAATGATTTCTCATTAAGGTTAGTTAATTGTCAGTTTTAACCCATTTAAAATACATGTCAGAAACATTTCAGCACTTGTTAAACATTTAGACATATGTTTAAATAAGTGTGTGTGTGGGACCAATACTAAGTTGAGAACTCTACTTAACATTTACATATGATTCTAAAACAAACAATACAAATAATAAAATTCTCATTTTACCCCTTATGCTTGCTTGCTTTATAATTTTCCGCTTTTTGCACTTTAGTCCTCCTGGACCTTTTTCTTTTGTTCATCATCAAAACAAATAACATGTGAGGCATATATCCACATAGACCCCATTTTTGATGATGACAAACATATCAAGGAGGGATTAGCTTAATATCATAAAGATCATTATAATTCAAACATAGATATAAGCTCTACTCCCTCTCACTTCATGCATTTATTCAAATCACTCCCCCTGAAGCATGCAAGTATATATAGCCTATACCACTCTCCCCCATTTGGCATTATCAAAAAATGGGAAATAAACATACATAGCAAGGCATATATTCATGCAAATAAAATAAGTTCAAGTGCAGTAAGAGTAAATAAGTCATAAAATACGAGTACAGTCATCCAAAATAAAATAGTCATGATAAAGGCAGAGTAATAAAATTAGAAACAGAAAAGATCAAGCGTCATCCTCCTCATCATCATCACCAACTGTATCATCGTTCCCGTCATCATCTAGACAACTGTAGGCTGAGGCGATGCTCGAATAGGACTGTCAATGATAATCTCCGCATCAGCTACGCGACGCTCCAAAGCCTCCACCTGATTACCAATCTCTCGAATGGCAGTGGAGTTGGCATGAATCTCAATGGTGTTGACCCAAACTTCTGCTAAGATACTCTGCAAGAGAGCCATAACCTATGGTGAAGCAGTAGCAGAAGGAGCCTGTGAGGATGAAGATGCACCCGCAGTGGTAGATGGTTGATCGTCAGCAAAAGAGTACATCTTCCTTTTGGGTTTATACTCCCAAACATCTCCGTGATGTTCAATGCCCATCATGTTGATAGTCCCTTTATTATACATAGCATGATACTTTAAGCCATCAAGTTTGGCTTCCCCAGTGAGATTGACACGGACATGTCGCAGAATCCGGGAAATCTAGTGCCCGTATGGCAAAGAGCCATGTGACACCCTAACTCGGGTCATCACATGGTTACCCTTTTGTGGAAATAAAACTTAATTTGCTGGTTGCTTTCAGAAAATAATGTTTTCTCAACGTTTATCTTTTCAAAATATGGTGATAAAAGTTTTTCTTCTTTTTAACCTAATAACAACAACAACGTAATCAAATCACACTTAAATACATAATGTATATAAGTCTTACAACTATACTGCCTCATATGTTTTCACACCTAGATCATTATCAGGTTAGTTTATTCTCAAAACATAATATAACACAATAGGACCTAACCTGGTCGTAACTAACAGACGCTACAGCCGATAGAAGCAGCAACAACATGCCCCGAACTAGACAACCTTCTTCTTTTTGTAGAGATCATACCCCTGGTGCGGCTCTGATATGTTTGTAAGGGTGAGACGCCAATATATGGATTTAACACAATAACTAAATGTGCGACACAAAAGAAGGCACATACACATATACATGTTTATAACAACATAAGCATTCATATTATAGCATATAGTTTATCAATGGGTTCCACACCCCAAACATCAACGTTGGAAAACTATGCACGAACACTTCAATACATCATCTAGACATTCATACTTAATCTTTGGAGATCCCCAACATCATTTAAAATGAGCTGATCAAGCTTGATTGCCAAAAGAGGCACGTCGTTTTTATCATAGCCCACTGTCCGGCACAGTGAGAACGTCGATTTATGGTTTTTCATTGTACGTCAATTACCCAAAGGCATAATGAATACGTCGATTACACGAATATCATAAAGATACCATGATTAACAAATACGTCGAGAAATGAGTATCATCAAGATATCATGATTAACCGCGTAGGCATGTCTGCCAAATGCATGCAGAACACTTTGCTCATAACACTTTTCTTTGTGTTCAATGTTTCTTTGCCGAAGCTCAAAATGGCTTACGACTCACATAGTTTTAACATCTTTAAAACTTTCATTACAACACAGGACCTCACAGTCCGAGTGCTCAATCACGACACCTTTCGACCGATGCACCAGTCATAGGTTCGTGGTAATAGAGAACATCTTAAATGTTTAAACACAGTAGACACCACGTATACAGTAGACACCAAGTCTACAGAATGTTAAAGTTCAAAAGACCCCAATTCCATAACAACAAAGAACCTTAGTACCCCGACATCTCGGTTACTAAGTTCAACACTACTTTCAACACGGTTGAATTAATTTTGCTTTCGGAGAATCTTTTCAAATGGGTAATTCTTCAATAAAATCTTTAAATAATAAAACTTAGTTTTCACAAAGGTGAGCTACTTGAGGTTTTAAACTTACTTAAAATACGTACTGTCGTTTCAAAATACTTGCCATCGACATTTTTCCAAATTTGCCGTCAATTATCGCTTTTAAAGCTTTTTAAGCCAAAACTTAGTTTTTCCACTTAAATCATTTTATAAAATCACAGTTAAGTTATTTTCGAAGATTAATTTCATAAAATAATTTTTTGTAATATTACAGAACATCTTACGTAAAAATTAGCTGTAGTAAAATATTTTCACGGTTGCGCACTTTTTGTGACCCACAGTTCACTTTTTCATTAATAAATCATTAAAATGATAATATTTCTCAAAACTCATTATTTTTCCATAACAATATTTTCCACCACTATTATATTCCAACATTTCCCATAAAACATTTAATATAATTTACCCAGCTTATTAAGCTTTTATCTGATTAATCGGTTGTGCACTGACCACTGTTAGGTTTCTCAAACAACATTCAACAACATCATCAGAATTATATCACCAGGAAGATCATGCATCATAGAAATATAATATACAACTGCAGATAATTAAATAAATTAAAAGCATATCAATCACCGATACACAGATAAACAACACAACGTAAACAACATAAACAAATAACCACAACCACATATAAATTATACAGACTACACTAAAGGAAAATGGTTATTGAGAAAAATCCCTCAGGTAAGCTCCCCTTACCTCTCGAAGTTTCACAGCAAGTTGAATTTAATTCGTCGGAAGCCGAAAACTCATGTACACCGCTTTATACTTAACCTTCAACAATACAACCAGACAACCACATAAATAAAAAATCACAAAACATCAAAATCCTCCTATGTTGGTCACGGCCTCATAGTGTTTAAGGACTAAACAAACTCCAAAGTTGTTTAAGTCATGGATTAATGATTCTAATATACTTAAGGAAATGGATTAAGGCTAAACAACAAAGTTAAGAATCAAAACCATCCTAACCCTCTAAATGGTAGATTCGGCCAAGACATGTCCATGAGGCTAGGGTTTTTAGTTTAATGAACCAACTAGGATTCAACAAGTATACAAGTATGTATGATGAAAGACATGATCATACATCAAAAGCAAGAACAAAAACTCCATCCATCCTTTCCTCTAGGATTCGGCCAAGATGGGTTTCAAGGGAAGAAATTTTTTGATCATCACATGCTCTTAGATACAGACAATATACATGATTATAAGAACATAGGAAGTGGTTTCAACATCATGAGATTTTTCTAGAATTTGTTATGAATTATCAAAGTTCTAGATCTAGAAACTTAAAAGTGATGAACATAAATGAAATAGACTTTGATTCATGAAACTTATTGAAGAACATAGACATGATTAGGGAAGGAGAATAGGATTCACCTCTTGAAGATCAAAAACAAGTGAAGATCCAAGGACTTTCTTCACAAAATGATGGTATGAACTTAGAACTTTTGGGTGTTTTTGTGTAAAGTGTGAAATAGGCAAATAATGAAGTGAAAGTATGCCTTTAGAGAGTGTGGGCTGTGACAATTTTGAGGGACTAAGTGGAAAGGAGGTGGCTTCTTCAAGGACTTAGGTGCATATAACTCCTAGGGACCATTTTGCAAAATTCCAAAAGTATAGGGACTATTTTGCAAATTCCTAATAGTTTGTAATGATGACCATGTACAACACTTAATGTGTTCACATTGTGACTCACCATGTGAGTCATCTTGTGTGAGTCGCCAATATTATCCGTTAGCGGCTCTCGGAAAATTCTGTATTCGGATCCGTTACTTACCCGATTACGTATTTCGCCCATAAAACATAAATTATTTCACTTTTAATGAAATAATTCTAAAAATACACAATCATAGGAAATAAAATAAAAACCTTAAGTTTTTCATTCACGAGTTAAAATTAGGTCTTCTGGTCAGTATAAATATACTGTCAGTGAAAATAGTGGGCCGGGATTCGCCCGTCGTTTCAACCTAAATTTTAATCGTAGCCTTCTACGTTCAAGTAGGATTGAGTGATGAACTCCGTTTATTTAAAATAAATTTCTAACACTCATATAAATATATACACATAATCGTCCGCATTTCGATTATTTTGAAACTGCAAAAATCGGGGTGTTACAAGCCACCTGTCCTCATGCCAAACATATGTTACATAACAAGACCATCCCAATCAACTGGTTTCTTATTTTCCAACAACCATAGCAGAACAACATCAATATTTAAAAGCTGTGAAAAATTGTGACGCCTAGGAAACAATAACCTAGCCACAGCATAATGCAGCAACCTACTCTCAACCTTCATCTGTCCAACAGTTATTTCCCTGTGAGAGGCCTCACTGGGATCAGTTAACAAAACCCTGGTGCCTTCCAGCCTAACAAACTCATCCGCTAAGGGTGCAGTAGGACCCTCAGTAGTTACATGAGTGCCACCAGAGGGCACTCCAACAACTCTCCCAAAATTAGCAGCAGTAAACCTAATGGGTTTATGGCATACCTCAGAGACCAGGACGCCATCAACCAAGCGGAGGTTACGGTAAAAGACCCGCACCAGTTCCGGAGAGATATCTTCAGTGGAGGAGAGAAAAGTGATCTGATTTGCATGCTCCATAAATTCTAGAAATTTGAAGTTTTGTTCCCTCAAGAATTCCAAGTCCAGAAATCGTGGTCTCTGGATTTCCCTATTGTAGAACCCACTCATAAAATCTGCACTTTGAGCATTGTTGGTGAAACATCTCTCCATTTGAGTAGGAGTGAGAGTTCCTGGATTGACAGTAGCGGTTCTTGATCTTTTGGGAGGCATGATGATGTGTTTGTGAGTGATGAAGAGAGGAAGAGACGTGAGGGGGCGCAAGAGTGAGATCAGAGAAAAGGAGTTGAGAGTTTGAGAACTAGCTCAAGAAATGAGCGCTACTCAGCACTGATTTACCTTTAAAACTTACCCATAATCGATTATGTAAGTGAGCATAATCGATTATTGCTTACCGTGTTGCTCTCTGATTGGTCAATTTTTGATGTATAATCGATTACCAATAAATTATAATCGATTATTACTTTAAGCGCCTGACCCTTCTTCTTCTCGAAATCTATTATATAATCGATTTTTACTTGGGTTCTTGTTATAATCGATTGTGTAATTGATTTTGAGTCTTCTGGAAAAATGCCCTCGTGCATAATCGATTATGCTAATCGATTAGAGGCATTTTGACTTTTGCCTTTATGCTTCTCTTTCGTGTGTAGTCGATTATGATAATCGATTACCACCTTTCAGACTTGTGATAATTTCCTCCTTTCTGCGTATAATCGATTTTTCTAATCGATTTTGAGCTTTCTGGCTTCTCATAATCGATTATGCTTATCTCATAACCGATTATTGCTTGAAAAAAATGTCACACTTAATACACAGATTAGAAATAACAATATGAAATGCACATTTATTCAATTCATGATTGATTTAAAATTCCTAACTCAGTTCTTATGGAAAAGAAAATTTCTTTAGGTAGAGGTTTGGTAAAAATGTCTGCGAGTTGTTTAGATGTCTCTACAAATTCAATCATACAATTTCCTTTAAGATCAATAGCATAATCATTTAATTGTTGTTTCATCCATATTATTTGTGCACAACAACTTCCTACCGCAACATATTCCGCTTCAATGGTGGATAAAGCCACACTAGCTTGTTTCTTACTATGCCAAGAAACTAAAGCATTTCCTAGTAAGGGGCAAGTTCCACTAGTGCTTTTTCGGTCCAATTTGCATCCAGCAAAATCAGAATCCGAGTACCCAATAAGAGTGCGATCAGCCCCTTTAGGGTACCATAAACCCATATTTTGTGTGCCAATGAGGTATCTCATAATGCGTTTTACTGTGGCGAGATGTGATTCCTTAGGGTTTGATTGAAAATGTGCACACATGCAAACACTAAACATAATATCGGGACAACTAGTAGTAAGGTAAAGGAGAGAGCCTATCACACTCTATACTTAATTACGTCCACTGATTTTCCATCCTCATCTTTGTCAAGATAGCAAGAGGTGCTCATGGGAGTAGATAGTTCCTTTGAGTTGTTCATCCCAAATTTCTTAAGCAACTCCTTGCAATATTTGGATTGGTTGATGAAGATGCCTTCCTTTGATTGCTTGATTTGTAATCCAAGGAAATAGTTGAGCTCGCCCATCATTGGCATTTCAAATTTACTTTGCATTATATTTGAGAAATCCTTGCACAAAGCCTAATTAGTAGCACCGAAAATAATGTCATGCACATAAATTTGAAATAATAGAATGTCGTGATTTTTATTTTTGATAAAAAGAGTGGTATCAACTTTACCTCTTTGAAAACCCAACAAAAACTTACTTAAGTGTTCATACCATGCCCTAGTGACTTGTTTTATACCATACAAAGCCTTTTTTAATTTGAAGACATGATTTAGAAATTCAAAATTTGAAAAACCTGGGGGTTGATCTACATAAAATTCTTCTTGGATAAAACCGTTTAGAAAAGCGCTTTTAACGTCCATTTGAAAAAGTTTGAAATCCATGATGCAAGCAAAAGTAAGAAGCATGCGGGTGGCTTCTAGTCTAGCCACGGAAGCATAGGTTTCATCAATATCTATGCCCTCTTGTTGGTTGTAACCCTTAGCAACAAGCCTAGCTTTGTTTCTAAAAATTATTCCATTTTCATCTAGCTTGTTACGAAAAACTCATTTAGTTCCAATTACCAAATGGTTTTAGGTTTAGGGACAAATTCTCAAACGTCATTTCTTTCAAATTGGTTTAGTTCATCTTGCATGGCAAGTGTCCAATGTTCATCAAATATAGCTTCATCAATATTTTTAGGTTCAATTTGTGATACAAAAGCCATATAGTGACATGCATGATTGAGAGAGTTTCACGTGGTTACCTCTTTTGAGATATCGCCTATAATATTGTCAAGAGGATGTTATCTAGATGTTCTCCATTCTATTGGAAGATCATTGTGAGGCGATTCTTCATTTTGAGGAAGTGGTTGATCATCATTTACCTTCTCTTGAGTGTGTTTCTCCTCAAGATAGTTATTTCCCAATATTTCTGCAAGGTCATCAGCACTTTCTTCCACTACAACTTTAGGGTTAGTTTCATCAAAAGATACATGCATAGATTCTTCAATGGTCATAGTTATTTTATTATATATTCGAAAAGCTTTACTAGAATTGGAATATCCAAGAAATATACTTTCATCAGCTTTAGCATCGAATTTACCAAGGTTTTCTTTACCATTATTTAAAACAAAGCACTTACATCCGAATACGTGAAAGTGGGAGATGTTGGGCTTCCTTCCCTTGTAAATTTCATAGGGCGTTTGTTTCATAATAGGTCTTATGAGGACTCTATTCATCACATAGAATTCGGTAATACTTAGGAAGGTTGGTCTTATTGAGCATCATCCTCGCTAGCTCAACTAGAGACCGATTTTTCCTTTCCACCACCCCATTTGTTGGGGAGTCCTAGGTGAGGAAAAATTATGCCCGATTCCATTATGAAGTCATCTTTCCTCTTGAGATGGTTTCGTCCTTTACATCCAAGAGTTAAGCTCTGATGCCACTTTGTATTCAATGATTTCTTATTGGTTGCCAGTGTAAAGATTTTACACTGACAGTGCATACAAATTAAACTCTAAGTATATATTTATTTGATTGCTTAATATTTGTTTTAATTATAAAGTTGCAATGATTTTATTAATCGTTAAGATGTTTATATTTTATTCAATTAAGGTTAATATAAATAATATATTAAAATAATTAAAACAAGCTTATGGTAGTATCTAATTTTAGGTGGAAAATACAAATATATTATATAAGGTAAGGCTTGCTACTTAAATATCCTAAAACAAACAAAAGATAAACTGGTAAAATACTAAATGTTAAATAAAATAATATAACATGAAGTAATAAATAATATATAACAAAATTTAAAAATACTCACTCTATCTAATCTTATGGTCTTATTTGGAATATCGATTTATCTCGAATTAATCGTTACTTTAAAATATCAAAAAGTGCATTAAAAGCTTTTTCAATAATTCCTTTATTTATCGGCATCTCTACCTATCCTAAATTAATTAGTCCATTTAACCAATTCCTACTATAGTAAGGGTATTTTAGTAAAAAATATGTATATTTTACCTTATAAAGGAGTATAATTATCTATTTTTCTAAGATTTGTGCATTACCTTAAATGACAAATAAAATGAGATTGAGGGAGTATGCATTATTCATAACTTAAACGATCAAATATTTGTTTACCAAAAAAATTTTTTTTCCAAAAAAATAAACTTTCAAATATTTAAAATAATTATGAATATATTAATTGATTAATTTTGTTAAATTTGTTGTTTTATTTATATTTATGATAACGATTAACATGAATTAATTTTCAAAATTTTTAAACTAAATGAAATGATTGCATTTTTAAATTTTGGCTTTCAATATTTTTTTTTGCTAAACAACAACAAAAAATTAAAAAAACAAGAAAAAGAAAGGAAAGTATACTCCAATAAATGCACAACCCTCATTTCATCATCGTGAATCAAAATCCCTAACCCCGGAGAAGCTGAGATGATGCGAATCAAAGGAAGGTTTCCTTGTGCTCCCTGCTTTGCCAAATATTCGGCCACCTATTTACCCTCACGCAGCCTAGGATTTTCAATATGATCTCTAATCTAAATTTCTAACTTTTTAAATTTTTTTATTACTAAAATAGTAAAATGAAGAATTATTTTTAGGTAAAAAAATGTGATGGTAGTACATGATTTGGGAACCAAAAAGTAAAATATTATTTTATAGTAGATTATTATTAATTTAATTAGATATATTATATTATTGAAATTGTTTTGAATTTAATTGAAAGTAAAAAATAGGGATTCTAAAATTATAAGTATTGATGGTCTTCCCTTACCTTGCAATGGGCATGGCTTTTTCTAATATAAACTTTTTATATATCAAAAAAGAAGCTCCTTAACCAATGCACTTAGGGTCGGCCGAATGTATTTTTAGGCCTAAAGTGAAATTTGATATGAGACCTTTTTAAAACCAATAATAATATTTTATTAAAACAATTATATTTTTATTTAAAATTTATCTTTATTAGTGGCTTGTGGATAGGACCGGTTCTGAATGTACTGATCTAATCTAGTTTTGTGATCCCTCTTAAAACCATGGAAAAATGTGCGTAACTGTCGTTCTAAGCGGATGCTAACATCCAACATTTAAATTTATTTATTATTTTCATTTTCGGTTCTTAAAATTAAAATTTATTGTTTCAGGACTAAAGATGTCAGGCAAATATTGTTGCTACTCTTCTGACATTATCTGTGCCAAGTAATAAATCCATTTCAACAAACTATCAATTTATTTCTTAATCCACTGCTGATTAACTGAGTTGGCCGATCATCATAGGCTTTTGAAACCAATAATTGAGATTTACAATGAGTTTAAGTGTCACAACCCAATCAACAAGCATGTCTGTGTCATGACATGCTCCGTGTCCAATAGCTGTATCTTTTACATTTCTCACTGGGTAACTCTAAAAGGCCTACTTTTTTAGTATTTATATGGGACTGGCCAAGCCCGTTCCATCAACAAAATTGTCTTGTTTGATGGCTTCTGCTACTCCTCTTCCTTCCTTTGTCTCCCACCAGGACTTCCTTCTCTTCCACAAAATTGATAGAGAACTCTATACGATCCTTGTCCTCAACCTTTACCGAGATCCAACAGAGTCCATGGAAGTTCTTGCAATGTGGCTTTGGTTGGAGAGGGTGGGGTATTGTAACCTGGTCCAGAAGATAACATCTTTGCCAAACATCTTGATCAATGAAGTTACAGAAGAGACCATCACTTGTCTAAACTACGTCAAAAGTAGTCATTTTAGTTTCTTCGCTCATATGCCTTTATTCCCTTCTGAATGCATTGACATCCCTATTCTCCAAAGCATTGTGGAGAAGGAGATCTCTGTCTCACTCTTGTATGATAATCGGGTTATGGCATTTCAAGGGATAACCAAAATGGTACGGGACGTGTGTATCAAAGCATTCACCGGCATCATGCAGCAAGCCATCAGCAGGAACAAATCTGAGAAAATGATGGAAGCACAAAAAAAGATGGTGAAGCAAAGGTCATAACCCCATTTCTTGCTTGGCTCAAATGGGCCTTCTCATCTGCAGAGGGATGGCATGGCAGTTGAGGGTAATGCTGATCAACATTTATGGGTAATGCATAATTATCTAACACAAGAGAATACTGCAATCCCAGCGGATGAGAGGACCTCGTTTCTGACCTTCTCTAAGGGGCATCGCGTGGAAGAATGGGAAGTGATGGAGTTCTTTACCATGGCATTTGGGGATTGCGTAGAGGCATTGTACACGCAGGGAGTGCCGGCAAATGAACAAGCATTGTTTGCTCACATTGTTTTTCGCAACATATTCCACTACAAAAAAAGAGTTATTTAGCGACCACCAAATTCGGTCGCTAAAATATCGACATTCGGTCGCTAAACCGTTTAGCGACCGATTTTTCATATTTAGCGACCGAATTTGGTGGTCGCTAAATACCTGGTCGCTAAATCGTTTGGTGGTCGCTAAATCGGTCGCTAAACCATTTAGCAACCAATTTAGCGACCGAATTTCCATATTTAGCGACCGAATTTCTATATTTAGTGACCGATTAAGTGTGGTCGCTAAATTCGGTCGCTAAAATACATTTTTTTTGTAGTGTTCACCATTGACATGATTCTCAAAGGGTCAAGCAAAGCCAAATTTGATATCAACGGAAAGCATGTGTGGGCTCGAGAGCTTGTGCCAAAACGTACCAGGACGTTTCTGCCAATAACAACATATACCAACTTCACTGGGGAATCCTCTGGAACTGGGATATAGAGAAACTAACAGGTGGTTAATTTGGTCATGTAATGATTTACATTTTCTGATGCATGTTATTTAGTTTTGGTGTCTAAGTTTGTATGGAAAGTGTTTGTTTTTTGTCTTTTTTTTTAACTTATAGATGGTTTATATGTTGTATTATAAATAAGAATGAATCTAGAAATTTTCATGAATCTGGTCATGCTTTTGGTTGACATTCTTTAAATCTATCTCCTAAGATTTTCAATAGGATTGATGAAAATGAATAAAATGAAATGGAGGTTTCATTGTTTGGATGATTAAAAATATGATAGAATGGAATGATAGAATAGCTCTATTTTTCTCCTCTTTATTATATTGTAAATATTGTTTTTCTCTCCTTTTTGATAGATGGTGGAGATTTCACAGGATGATAAAGTATATGATAGATTTCATTCCCAATTACGTCTACACATAACTTAACTCCTCAATTCTTAAGTTCCATCCCACACACTTTCAACTCAGATTTCCTTTAGGTTTTGTTTGGATTGAGGAAAATGACTAAAAATGATGGAATATTCATTTCATTGTGTGGATGATTAAAAATATGATAAAATGAAATGATGAACTACTTCACTTTTGTATCTCTCCAAATTTGGGTATGGAATGAAATGAGATAAAACCAACTCATTCACTCCCTTTCACTTTATTTCATAGCAAAATATCCAAACAATAATATAATATTTTATTATTATTTCATTTCACCGTATGTCATATCATCTCATCTAATTTCATTCATCATTAATATCCAAAGGTAGCTTTAAGGTCTGCATTCTCCTCCAACTCAATGCATAACAAGCTGTGTTACCTTCAAAAAAAAAATTTACAAGCCGTGTTTCTAAAAAACAAATTAAAAACAAAAAAGGGTAATATTAACTAGTAGTTTGAAAACATAACTTCAACAAACAAAATATTTATTTATGATTTGAAAACGACTTCAAAATAAAAAGGTAAGTCATTATTTCTAATAAGGAATCTTGTTAGTAGGATTACAAGTAATTGAAATTTGGAAAACTTTTAAGAAAGAAGTAAAATTCTTATTTCTTATGACCGTACTTTATGGAATAATGGACTCATCATGAAGACAAAGAAATCTATAGGAAATGAAAATAAAATAAAATTTAGCGTACAAGTCATATGCGACTTAGTTTTTGAAATTTAAAAAAGTGTATTTTGAATCTTAATATTTGTAAAATGTGCAAATTTATCTTTTCATCAAATCCAAAAAAAAAATGATGTGATAAAAAAAATAAAAAAATGAATATTGTGCTCGAATAGAAAAAGATTTCCCTCTTAAATTAAAAATAAGTGTTGAATTTGTCCATTGAAAAAATAATCAAGTTAAACTTGTTAAATTGAAAAAAAATTGAAATAGCAATAGATCCTATGCAATTAACTTGTACCTTTGCCTATCACACGAACACATTTAAAGAACTTCCGTCTTAAACAAAAACTAATAACCACTATATTTTTTAGTAAAATATTTTTTTAAAAGAAATCTGGATCATGAGACACCCCGATGTCCCATTAAAGAAGATCCGAATTAACTAAGCCTTAATCCATACTTAACATTATCGCGATTATTAAAACGAAAATATATTATCTTTTGGAAGTGGCAATTAAACACGTTTGTAACATAAAACTTGCGCAACGGAAAAACCCAACACAAATATACATAATATATACAACGGTCACCATATGAGTGCAGATTGTCCCAACAGAGGGACTACAACCTATAAAAACTATGCAGACACTGAAACCAAAAGGGTACCTACACATACTAGAGCTGAAACAAAGAAAGTCCTAAAGCTACCCGGCCCGCCTCTCCAAATACATCCAAAAGCAAAATAATCTCACAGGGGCTCAACACCTATCTGGCGCATCCGACAAAACCATATCACAGTCGATATGGGTGCCTAGAACTACCCTTGCCCTCGCCGTCACGGTAGGCCTTCCACACTATCGTCTCCACCTTGCGGTTGCTGGTCATCTACCATGTCGATAACATACATAGAAAGAAGAAAGGAAGAAGGGAGATAAGCAACAGAACATGGTCATGAAATGTTTCCTTATCAAGCCTCTCCGCTTAGGAAACATTTCCTTATCAAGCCTCTTTGCTTAGGGAATATCAGTTAGTTTGTATAGGCAACTTTTCTGCTCACCGTGACCCATAAGAGTGCATCTCTCTGTGAGCTCAGCTCCATCAGAGGTATATGGGTCGCCTCGGATAGTCAACCTTAGACGTGGATACTTAGGGTAAAGTCGATATAACTAGGCTCTACCGGGGTACACGCCGCACTAGGTGTTACCTAATGGTTACCGTGAGCCTCTCGAGTCCAGTTTTACATCCCCGAGGTCTTTTCACAGACTGCCCCCTCCGTAATCCGTACTCGCCCTCGAGTACAACTAACCTCGTATGACTCCCAGTCATATGGCTCGCCACCTTGGCAAAATTCAATGCAACAAACATCGCCTTAGTTAACATCGAAACCTTCTTACACATTCACACTCTTATCAAGGATGCCCATACATCACCGGCCTCAAAGCCACAATCTCAAGGCATTACCACAGTGTTAACTCTCAACTCATCCATATAAACATATATTCATCATAACAACCAGCCAATCATCAATGCTCATATACCAATACAAAATAATCACATAATCATATTCAATATATCAAGTATAGCAAATATCACATATCATCATGTATAATTCAAATATCATAGTAGCATGCAATTCATACAACTTCAACCAATATCAACTTGCTAACTTAAGATATCAAACTTACTGTCAATAAACCTACAACTACTAAATCCGAGTCAACATTTAAATTTTATTTTATTTGGGTTTAGCTGTTGTCGATTATTCGACATCCTAGTAGGGTATGGGGCACCCTACACACATGCATATATAATTATTATTCTATGCTTGCCTCTCCGACGATGTCGGTTACTTTCTCCCCACTTGGCAAGATAGGGACGTTTTCCCATAAAAGTCCTGAGCACAACTCTGCGATCGGTACAACCTTGACATGCTTTTCAACAACACAACCAGACAACGTGATAGCTGGACCTAAGCAAAAACAGATTCAAAAGTGAATTCTCAGCCTAGGGGAAAGGTAATAAAAATGGTTACTATTCGAACTCAATAACTCGATCTCCAGATCTTTTCTTACCAATCCGAACGGTTTCAATGAAGAACCACAAGTCATGAACCATCGAACAAAATTTTAGCTCGATCCAACGGTTAACGACTCCCCGGTGGTGGTTGTACAATGACAGGTTGGTGGTTATGTTTGATGACTGTTTCACAATTTGGGGCCACGGTACGAGCTAAATAGCTCACACTATGGAACTCTAAAGGCGAATCCGAATGGTGACAATGGAAAAGCAAACGTCTGGAACCTTCTCACCAAATTTGAGTACGATCCAACGGTTGTAGAATTTCTGACAAGGATTCTCCTGTGGCAGTTCAGTCAAGCATCCAAACTCAAAAATGACTATTTTATTTAGCTTTTAAGAACCAACTCTTCACTCTCTTCTCTGAACGTGAAACATAGAGGAAGATGAAGTTCTTTTCTTCTGATTCTCCATAGACTAAGTTAGACTATTAGGTGCATTAGTGGATTGTTAGGTGTCATGGTTTGGCTTATGTGTCATCATTTAGATGGGTTATGTTAGGTGGTGGTGTGAAGGATAGGTGTCATGTGGGTGTTTAGACTTAGGTTAGTGGAAAGTGAGGTGGCGTCATGGTATCGCGACACAAGTCACCGCGTGTTGGTACGTCGGTACAATCGGGTGTTTTCTTCTGTATCTTCCTACTGTTGGAATATTTTCTTAATTATTTTAGGCTACTAAAAAAATATTGTTATGCTCAAGCCTAACCTAATTTTAATATTTGAATTCTCAATTAATTAATTAATTTACTAATTAATCGCTCGGTTTAGCGTTTCTGACCCGTTTCAACTCCGATTCTCCTCAAACTTGAAACACAAGCTAACTAACACCAAAGGAAGATGATTAAGTCTTTAATCATACTTAATCTCTTCCTTAAACCCTAATCAAGAAATAGGGCGTTACATTACTACCCCCCTTAAAATAAATTTCGTCCTCGGAATTTAAATTAAGTCACCTCATGCAAAAAGATGCGGATATTGTTGTTGCATGTCAGCTTCTCTTTCCGATGTCACATTCCCAGTAACTGCATCCCAGATGACCTTGACTAAAGGAATCTGCTTCCCGCGGAGTTCTTTTTATCCTTCGGTCCTCGATCCGTACAGGCAATGCCTCATACTCAAGGTTTTCTCTTAATTGTATTGATTCGGGTTCTATAATATGCGATGGATCGAGATAATATTTTGAGTTGGGATACATGGAAAACATCATGAAGGTTCGAAAGATTGGGCGATAAGGCTATCTGATAGGCAACTGGACCAATTCGGCAAAGAATTTGAAATGGTCCGATAAAACGAGGTGTAAGCTTTCTGGATTTAATTTCCCTGCCAATTCCAGTTCTCAGCGTGACTCGCATGAAAACATGATCGCCTTCCTGGAACTCCAAAGGTCTTCTCCTCTTGTGGCAGTAGCTCTTCTGCCTATCTATCGCTACTTTCATCTGCTCCCAGATCTTCCGTACTTGTTCCGTTGTTTGATGTACCACCTTGGGTCCAATTAACTGGTTTTCTCTTGTCTTGTACCAACAAAGAGGTGTTATTCACTTTCTTCCATACAGTGCTTCATATGGCGTCATCCTAATACTTGTGTGGAAACTATTGTTATTTGTAAATTCAATGAGTGGAAAAAATTCAACCCAACTTCCTGTGTGTTCCAACACACACGCTTTTAACAAGTCTTCCAGCGACTGAATCGTTCTTTCCGATTGAGCATCCTTCTGAGGGTGATAAGCCGAACTCATTTTCAACTTAGTTCCCAAAGAACTATGTAGACTCTGCCAGAACCTTGATGTAAATCTTGGATCTCTGTCCGAAATTATACTCGCTGGCATTCAATGCAATCTGACAACTTCCTTGATATACAACTGAGTTAACCTTTCCATTGAGAACCTTAAATTGATAGGAAGGAAATGAGCACATTTCGTCAACCTATCAATTATAACCCAGATTGCATCATATTTCTTTTGTGTCTTCGGTAAACCAGACACAAAGTCCATTGCAATACTATCCCATTTCCAATCTGGGATGTCCAAAGATTGCAATAATCCCGCTGACTTTGGTGTTCAATCTTTGCTTTCTGACACACCAAGCAGGATTGGAGATATTCCGCAACTTCCTTTTTCATTCCAGGTCACCAGAACATGTTCCTCAAATCTTGATACATCTTTGTGGAACCTGGGTGGAATCTGAACTTGCTTTTATGCGCCTATTCCAAAATCATATTCTTAACTTCCTTATCTTTAGGCACACAGATTCTCTCTCCAAACCTTACGATTCCATCAGTATCTCTCTTAAGTTCTACCGTCTCACCTTCTTCTATCATTTTGTTAACCTTTTGAAGATACTGGTCTTCAGCTTGCTTCTTCCAGATTAAGTCTAGGAATCCACTAGTGATAGTGACCATTCCTAAACTCATCTTGTTATGGGATGATTCCATTATCCCAAGACCCAAATCTCTGAATTGTTCGATCAGCTCCAACTCCTTAACCATCATAGCAGACATTTGCAAAGATTTCTGACTTAACGCGTCCGCCACGACGTTTGCCTTTCCTGGATGATATTGGAGATCAAATTCATAATCCTTTATGAATTCCATCCATCTTTGTTGTCTCATGTTCAACTCCTTTTGATGGAATAGGTATCTTAAACTCTTGTGATCGCTGTAAACTGTGAACGTAGCACCATACAAATAGTGCCTCCATATCTTCAGTGCAAACACTATTGCAGCTAACTCGAGATCATGGGTTGTGTAGTTTCTCTCATGTACTCTTAATTGTCTTGAAGCATAAGCTACTACTTTCCTTTCTTGCATGAGCACACAACCCAGGCCTTGATGTGATGCGTCACAGTACACATCAAATGGTGCTAACGGATCCGGCATGACTAATACAGGAGATCTTGTAAGCCTCCTCTTCAACTCTTGAAAACTAGCCTCACACTCGTTTGTCCACTCAAACAATTTACTCTTTCTTATTAACTGCATCATCGACAACTCAATCTTTGAGAATCCTTCTATGAACCTTCTATAGTAACCTGCCAGTCCATGGAAACTTCTGACTGCGCCGACTTTCTTAGGGAGTTCCCAATTCAAAACTGCATCAACTTTGGTAGGATCCACAGCTATCCCATATTTTTTTATAACATGCCCAAGAAATTGTACTTCGTCCAACCAGAATTCACACTTGGACAACTTGGCATATAGTCGTCTGTCCTTAAGCACTTGAAGTACAACCTGAAGATGCTCTGCATCTTCCTCTCTACTCGAGGAGTAGATCAGAATGTCGTCGACAAATACAACGACGAACTTGTCAAGATATGGTATGAAGATTCAATTCATATAGTCCATGAATACAGCTGGAGCATTAGTTACGCAAAACGGCTTAACTAGATACTCGTAGTGACCATACCGACTCCGGAAAGTAGTCTTCGGTATATCATCTTCCTTCACTCTAATCTAATGGTATCCTGACCTCAGATCTATTTAAGAGAACACAGTCGCTCCCCGCAGCTGATCCATAAGATCGTCAATCCTCAGCAACGGATATTTATTCTTGATTGTTACTTTATTCAATTGCCGATAATCGATGCATAACCTTGAGCTACCATCATTTTTCTTCACAAAAAGAACTGGCGCACACTTGGTCACATAAATTCCTTTTTCAACATGTCATCTAACTGGTTATTCAGCTCTGCCAACTCTGATGGGGACATTCGATATGGAGCTATTGATATCGGTCCAGTCCCTGGTACGAGATCGATTGCAAACTCTATCTCTCTTCTAGGTGGCAACCCTTGAACATCATCTAGGAAAACCTCTGGAAACTCATAAACAACAGGCAATGCATCCAACTTAGGAGATTCCTTGGCTTCCAAGGAAAACAACACCATGCAGTCTCTCGATCGTCCATCTCCCAAGTTACTGTCATTGACAGGCAATAATCCAGACCTCTCTGAGAAACAAAGGGTTTTGTTTGAGCAGTCCAAAATTACATGGTTGACCAAAAGCCAGTCCTTGCCTAGTATAATATCAATCTGTTGCATAGGCCAACAGATGAGGTCCACTTTGAATTGTATATTTTCCAAAATAATAGGACAATCCCGGTAAACAAATATTGTTGTCAAAGTTTTACCCATAGGAGTAGAAACAGATAAAAACAAATGATCCATGTACTCAATTGATATAAAAGAATGACTAGCACTCGAATCAAATAAAACCAATAAGAGTTTACCGAACACTAAACACTTACCCTGTATTAGATCAGGCCATCGAGAGGTTTCAGATCCTCTCAAGGTAAAGACTCTTCCCGCAGCCTGAGGTCTTCCTCCTTGTTGAGTTCTTGTCTGGGTCTGATTCCTTGCTCCTTGATTCCTTCCAACTGGCTGCGCATTCTGAGCTCTCCCAGTATTGCCTTGAGGGCAATTCCATGACATGTGGCCCACATTGTCACAACTAAAGAAAGTAATATTCTGCAACCGAAGGCAATCCATCTTGAGATGCGGTCCTCCGTATTTGAAGCATGTGAAGCCTCTCTGTTGTGCTCGACTTGAACTCTCTCCTCTGGCACTCACTGACTGCTGAGCCGGGCGACTGTATGGTTTCACACTTGAGTGGAATCTACCTCCTCTTCTTCTCTGATTGTTTCCCCGTATTGGTCCACCGCTACTTTGTTGTTATTGAACATTTCCAGAACGATCATGTCCTTCTAACACAATACACTTCTCCACTAGAGCTGGAAGTGATTCAACTCCAATGGCAGCATTGCCCGCTTTAGTTCGGGCCTCAAACCGTCTTCAAACTTCATGCACACCCATTCCTCATATGGGTGTACCTCGTAAAACCGTGAGAATTTTAGCAATGCCTCGAACCTTGCGGCATACTCCCCAACTGTCATAGATCCTTGTTTCAGGTTGGAGAACTCTTTCTCCTTCTCGACTCTGATGCTCCTGGGAAAATATTTTTCCAGAAAACTCTCCTTGAATACTTCCCAGTTGATTTCCTGCCCTTCAGCCTCCAACAACCTCTGCTTGTTCCTCCACCAGGATTCTGCTGCTCCGACAAGCATGAAAGCGGCATAGGTCACTTTCCGTTCTTCTATGCAGTGCATAGCGACAAAGACCTTCTCCACCTCCTGTAACCACTTCTTTGCAGGTTCTGGGTTGTAGTCGCCATGAAACTAAGGTGGATTTCCTTTCATGAAGGCATTCAAACCACTATCCAGGTTTTCCTCTTCCCATACTGTATTCACTTGGTGCTGTGTTTCTTCCCGCTCTTCCTACCTCTGCATGAACTTGGGTATTCTGTTGAGTTTGCTGCAGTATAGCAATAGCCAAATTAACTAATTAACTAAGCCTTAATCTGTACTTAATGTTATCGTAATTATTACAGACGGAAATATATTATCTTTTGGAAGTGGAAATTAAAAACGTTTGTAACATTAAACATGCGCAACGGTAAAACCCAACACACATATACATAATATATACAGCAGTCACCATATGAGTGCAGATTGTCCCAACAGAGGGACTACAACCTATAAAAACTATGCAGACACTGAAACCAAAAGGGTACATACACATACTAGAGCTGAAACAAAGAAAATCCGAAAGCTACCTGGCCCGCCTTTCCAAATACATCCAAAAGCAAAATAATCTCACAGGGGCTCACAACCAATTTGGCGCATCAGATAAAACCATATCACAGACGATATGGGCGCCTAGAACTACCCTTTCCCTCGCTGTCACGGTAGGTCTTCCACACTGTCGTCTCCACCTTGCGGTTGCTGGTCATCTACCGTGTCGATAACATACATAGAAAGAATAAAGGGAGAAGGGAGATAAGCAACAGAACATGGTCATGAAAATGGGGATGGGGACACATAGAATAATAATCATATATACATATACACATACAATAAGTAATAGGCAACCATCTTCCGAATCAAACCAACACAGTACATCCTCTAAGTTTACTTTCAGATCAATCCTCTAAGGAGTCTCACTCCTATGCATGTTGGCCGATATCTCTCATCTGGGTCTCAGCCCCGAGATATTCCCTTATCAAGCATATTTGCTTAGGGAACGTTTCCCTTATCAAGCCTCTCCGCTTAGGAAACGTTTCCTTATCAAGCCTCTTTGCTTAGGGAATATCAGTTAGTTTGTTTAGGCAACTTTTCCGCTCGCCGTGATCCATAAGAGTGCATCTCTCTGTGAGCTCAGCTCCATCAGAGGTATCTGGGTTACCTCGGATAGTCAACCTTAAACGTGGATACTCAGGGTAAAGTCGAGATAACTAGGCATACCGGGCTACATGACGCACTAGTCGCTACCTAATGGTTACTGTGAGCCTCCCGACTCCAGTTTTACATCCCCAAGTTCTTTTAACAGACCGACCCCTCCGTAATCCGTACTCGCACTCGAGTACAACTAACCTCGTATGAATCCCAATCATACGGCTCGCCACCATGGCAAAATGCAATGCAACAAACATCGCCTTAGTTAACACTGGAACCTTCTTACACATTCACAATCTTATCACGGATGCCCATACATCCCCGGCCTCAAAGCCACAATCTGAAAGCATTACCACGGTGTTAACTTTCAACTCATCCATTTAAACATATATTCATCATAACAACCAGCCAATCATCAATGCTCATATACCAATACAAAATAATCACATAATCACATTCAATATATCTAGTATAGCAAATATCACATATCATCAAGTATAATTCAAATATCACAGTAGCATGCAATTCAGACAACTTCAACCAATATCAACTTGCTAACTTAATATATCAAACTTACTGTCAATAAACCTACAACTACTAAACCCGAGACAACATTAAAATATTATTTTATTTGAGTTTATTTATAGTCGATTATTCGACATCCTAGTACAGTATGGGGCACCCTACACACATCCATATATAATTATTATTCTACGCTTGCCTCCTCGACGATGTCGGTTACTTTCTCCCGACCTGGCAAGATATGCATGCTTTCCCGTAAAAGTCCTGAACACAACTCTACGACCGGTACAACCTTGACATGCTTTTCAACAACACAACCAGACAACGTGACAGTTGGACCTAAGCAAAAATAGATTCAAAAGTGAATTCTCAGCCTAGGGGAAAGTTAATAAAAATGGTTACTATTCGAACTCAATAACTCGATCTCCAAACCTTTTCTCACCAATCCGAACGGTTCCAATGAAGAACCACAAGTCATGAACCATCGGACAAAATGTCAGCTCGATCCAATGGTTAAAGACTCCCCGGTGGTGGTTGTACAGTGATAGGTTGGTGGTTATGTTTGATGACTGTTTCACAATTTGGGGCCACGGTACGAGATAAATAGCTCACATTATGGAGCTCTAACAGAGAATCCTAATGGTACGAATGGAGAAACAGACGTCTGGAACCTTCTCACCAAATTTGAGCACAATCCAACGGGTGTAGAATTTCTGACAAGGATTCTCCTGTGGCAGTTCAGCCAAGCATCCAAACTCAAAAATGATTATTTTCTTTAGCAGTTAAGAACCAACTCTTCACTCTCTTCTCTGAATGTGAAACATAGAGGAAGTTGAAGTTCTTTTATTCTGATTCTCCATAGACTAAGTTAGACTATTAGGTGCATTAGTGGATTGTTAGGTGTCATGATTTGGCTTAGGTGTCATCCCTTAGGTTAGGTGGTAGTGGGCTAGGTGTCAATTAGATGGGTTAGGTTAGGTGGTGGTGTGGAGGATAGGTGTCATGTGGGTGTTTAGGTTTAGGTTAGTGGAAAGTGAGGTGGCGTCATGGTATCACGACATGTGTCACCACGTGTTGCTACGTCGGCACAATCGGGTGTTTTCTTCTGTATCTTCCTACTGTTGGAATATTTTCTTTATTATTTTAGGCTACTAAAAAAAATATTATTATGCTCAAGCCCAACATAAATTTAATATTCTAATTCTTAATTAATTAATTAACTGACTAATTAATCGCTCGGTTTAGCGTTTCGGACCTGTTTCAACTCCGATTCTCCTTAAACTTGAAACACAAGCTAACTAACACCAAAGGAACATGATTAAGTCTTTAATAATACTTAATCTCTTCCTTAAACCCTAATCAACAAATCTGGGTGTTACATTACTACCCCCCTTAAAATAAATTTCGTCCTCGAAATTTAAATTAAGTCACCTCATGCGAAAAGATGCGGATATTGCTGTTGCATGACAGCTTCTCTTTCCCATGTCACATTCCTAATAATTGCATCCCAGATGACCTTGACCAAAGGAATCTGCTTCCCGCGGATTTCTTTTATCCTTCGGTCCTCGATCCGTACAGGCAATGCCTCATACTCAAGGTTTTCTCTTAACTGTATTGGTTCGAGTTCTATAATATGTGATGGATCGAGATAATATTTTGAGTTGGGATACATGGAAAACATCATGAAGGTTCGAAAGATTGGGCGATAAGGCTATCTGATAGGCAACTGGACGAATTCGGTGAAGAATTTGAAATGGTCCGATAAAACGAGGTGTAAGCTTTCTAGATTTTATTGCCCTGCCAATTCTAGTTCTCGACGAGACTCGCATGAAAACATGATCGCCTTCCTGGAACTCCGAAGGTCTTCTCCTCTTGTCGCTGTAGCTCTTCTGCTTATCTATCGCTACTTTCATCTTCTCCCGGATCTTCCGTACTTGTTCCGTCTTTTGTTGTACCACCTCAGGTCCAATTAACTGGTTTCCTCCCATCTCGTACCAACAAAGAGGTGTTCTGCACTTTCTTCCATACAGTGCTTCATATGGCGTCATTCCAATACTTGTGTGGAAACTATTGTTATATGTAAATTCAATAAGTGGAAGAAATTCATCCAAACTTCCTGTGTTCCAACACACACGCTCTTTACAAGTCTTCCAGCGACTGAATCATTTTTCTGACTAACCATCCGCCTGAGGGTGATAAGCCGAACTCATCTCAACTTAGTTCCCAAAGAACTATGTAGAATATTCCAGAACCTTGATGTAAATCTCGGATCTTTGTTCGAAATTATACTCGCTGGCATTCAATGCAATCTGACAACTTCCTTGATATACAACTGACTTAACCTTTCCATTGAGATCCTTAGATTGATAGGAAGGAAATGAGCACATTTCGTCAACCTATCAATTATAACCCAGATTGCATCATATTTCTTTTGTGTCTTTGGTAAACCAGACACAAAGTCCATTGCAATACTATCCCATTGCCATTCTGGGATATCCAAAGATTGCAATAATCTTGCTGAATTTTGGTGTTCAATCTTTACTTTCTGACACACCAAGCAGGATTGGACATATTCCGCAACTTCCTTTTTCATTCCAGGCCACCAGAACGTTTTCCTCAAATCTTGATACATCTTTGTGGAACATGGGTGGAAACTCAACTTGCTTTTATGAGCCTCTTCCAGAATCAGATTCTTAACTTCCTTATCTTTAGGCACACATATTCTCTCTCCAAACCTTACGATTCCATCAGTATCTCTCTTAAATTCAACTGTCTCACCCTCTTCTATCATCTTGTTAACCTTTTGGAGATACCGGTCTTCAGCTTGCTTCTTCCAGATTAAGTCAAGGAATCCACTAGTGATAGTGACCATTCCTAAACTCATCTTGTTCTGGGATGATTCCATTATCCCAAGACCCAAATCTCTGAATTGTTCGATCAGCTCCAACTCCTTAACCATCATAGCAGACATTTGCAAAGATTTCCGACTTAACGCGTCCGCCACGACGTTTGCCTTTCCTGGATGATATTGGAGATCAAATTCATAATCCTTTATGAATTCCATCCATCTTTGTTGTCTCATGTTCAACTCCTTTTGATGGAATAGGTATCTTAAACTCTTGTGATCGCTGTAAACTGTGAACGTAGCACCATACAAATAGTGCTTCCATATCTTCAATGCAAACACTATTCCGGCCAACTCGAGATCATGGATTGTGTTGTTTCCCTCATGTACTCTTAATTGTCTTGAAGCATAATCTTCTACTTTCCTTTCTTGCATAAGCACACAATCTAGGCCTTGATGTGATGCATCACAATACACATCAAATGGTGCTAACGGATCCGGCAAGACTAATACAGGAGATGAAGATGGTAAGGATGTGAGAAACAAAGCAAGACTTGTTGCTCAAGGCTACTCTCAAGAAGAAGGTATAGACTACACTGAAACTTTTGCACCAATTGCTAGACTAGAAGCTATAAGAATTTTAATATCGTTTGCTGCACATCATAGCTTTATGCTTTTTCAGATGGATGTTAAAACTGCCTTTTTGAATGGCTTTGTTAATGAAGAAGTATATGTCATGCAACCTCCAGGGTTTCAAAATACAAATCACCCTGAACATGTTTATAAGCTTAAGAAAGCATTGTATGGACTTAAACAAGCTCCTAGAGCTTGGTACGATAGGTTAAGTTCGTTTCTAATGGAAAATGATTTTAACAGAGGAAAAGTAGACACAACTCTATTTAGAAAATCTATTAAGTCAGATTTCATTATAGTACATATTTATGTTGATGATATCATTTTCGGTGCTACTAATGAATCTCTATGCAAGGAATTTTCTAAGTTAATGCAGAAAGAATTTGAAGTGAGCATGATGGGATAACTCGAATTCTTCCTTGGATTTCAAGTTAAACAGTCTATGGACGAGGTGTACATCCATCAGACTAAGTATACAAAGGAACTTCTAAAGAGGCTTAAGATGGATGATTGCAAACCAATGAATACCCCTATGCATCCCACATCAATACTGAACAAAGATGATATAGAGAAAAAGGTATACCAAAAGGTATATAGAGGTATGATAGGATCTCTTTTATATCTGACTACGTCTAAGCCTGATATAATGTTGTGTTTGCTTGTGTCCTCGTTTTCAATCTGATCCTAGAGAGTCTCATCTCTCAGCAGTTAAGAGAATATTTAGATATTTGAAAGGTACTACCAATCCGGGCTTGTGCTTTAAGATAAATGATGATTACAGATTAGTTGGTTTTTGTGATGCTGACTATGCCGGAGATAGAATTGAAAGAAAAAACACCAGTGGAGGATGTCACTTCATTGGAGCTAACCTAGTATCATGGTCAAGCAAAAGGCAAAGTACCATTGCTCTATCAACTTCTGAAGTAGAGTACATATCAGCTGCAAGATGCTGCTCACAACTTTTATGGATCAAACATCAATTGGAGGACTACAATGTATTTGTAAGTAGTATTCCACTTATGTGTGATAATACAGCGGCAATCAATTTATCTAAGAATCCAATTTTGCATTCTAGAGCTAAGCATATAGGAATCAAACATCATTTTATTAGGGATTATGTGAAAAAAGGTGCGTTTGATGTTCAATTTGTAGATACTGACCACCAATGGGAAGATATCTTCACTAAACCTTTTCACTAAACCTCTTTGTATGTGGATTGATCTAGTATATTTATTGTTAATTTGGTCGTCCATTGCATGTTTTCTCTGCACGTCCACTAGTCATGTCGTCCAGAGCAAGTGGATTCTACGCGTCCACTACATATGTCTTTACGCGTCCACTCTTAGTCATGTGTGGACTCGTCTTTACACACATTTATTGCTTATATTAATTTGTTCTTGAACACATTTATATAAAACGCTTCTCTTTCCTTGCTGAGTTAGCTACCCTCATCAATCCCATCGTAACTTTTTACGGTCCCAAGTTACCAACGCCGTTTTACAATTAATGACATGTCTTGTCATTATTATTTTTTGGAAACTGTTGGTTTTCAGAAATATTTAAAAGTAACCTCTTTCCCTCTGAAAATATTTTTGCATCTCTTCATCCCTATCAACCTCTCTCTCTGAATCTTTCGAACTCTCTGCCTCCTTTGTTCTTCCAAAACTCACCTTACTCAACAATGGGTTCAACCACTGCTCCCATGCCTGCTTTTGTAACTGACACTGTGTCCATATCGGTGGAACATCACTTCAACTTTGGAATTCTACAAGAATACAATTTGGATGTGAGTAAGTTCATTAACACTGCTGGATGGGATGGAATCTTTCTGGAAAAGGTCTCAGTGTATCCATATTTGATAAGGGAGTTCTGGAGGAGACCAAAGATCTCTGAAACATAAGTGATTGGGTTTGTGCTGGGAAGGAAAGTGATAGTATCAGAGAAAACTATCTCTGATGCGATTGCTTGTGCTCAAGAAGGATTGGTCTTCACGGAGAACTGGGAAGAAGACCTAAGTGGTCCAGAGACAATTGTTGTTAGCCTTATGAGGCAAGACAGCGTGAGAACTCATTCTTGGAAATCCTCTGAGATGAAAGATCACATCAGGATTCTTCACTAGATTCTGAAAAAGGTGGTGCTGCATAAGATTGGCTCTAAGGACAATTTATCAACTCTTCACAAGTTCTGCCTTTGCCATCTGGTTTTTGAAACCAAGATTAACCTACCCTGGATCTTATTTCATCACTTCAAGGATGCCATTACCAATAGAGAATCTGCTTCTCACATTACTTTCACTCATCTTCTGTCAAAATTCTCAAGTAGCAAGGCGTGTATGACATTCTAAGTGCAAAGCTTAAGGATGAACAAGAAAGACCCTTTCGTGAGAAATGATTGCAAGCTGTTGACTTTGGCCGAGTTAATCTCAGTGGCATGCAACTCAACACTTACAAGCAAGTGGAGTTGGCAAAGCTTGAAGAGAAAATGAAGATTAAGGAAGAGTCACTTGAGGCCAAAGATGCTGCCATTCTTGGTTTAAAGAAAGGAACCAAGAGGAAGACTGTGGCTGTGAGGCAACCCATTCCTAAGAGGACTACTATAGGATCTGTCCCATATAGGTAGCAATCATCCTCAAGTTACTAAATCATCCTCTACCCTTACTCTCATGTAGCTAAGCCTGTATACTGACATGGCCACCACAATCCTCTCACACATCTTCCATCATATTAGGGATGTTAGTCAATCATCCAAGCGAGCACTCCCTTCTATAATATATATATATATAAATGGTCCAAAAGTCCGAAGCTACACATAGTAACATAAGTTGTCCGAAGATCCGAAGCTACACATAATAACATAAGTAGCCCAAAGCTACACATAATAATACAAGTAGCCCGAAGCTACACATGGAGTCGCTCGGCAAGGACTACAAGAGTATCACAGTAGCATCACTAGTCAATTGTCCCGTGATATCCGGTATTTGTAGTCAGATACTCTGACCTCATGTATATCACCCACACGGCTGTGAATAATACCATGCAATCTATATAAGTCTCATCGACTCGTATCAGGACATAACCTAGTGCCTCAACCTTCCATCACAAATATAAAATATTTTATTAGGCAAGGCACTTCTAAGTCTCATATCATACTCTACCCGACATACATCTATCAAAAACATCATATATCATCTCCTAGAGGCCAACTAAGCATATATTAGCAGATATCACATGTTATCAAATAAAGCATGTTACACATATTAAAATAATATTAAATATTCATGTAAATATTCATGTAATCACAATTAGCCAAATAATGCATGTTAAGCATGTTAACATAAATAGCACACAACAGATAGCTCAACGGGTAAAATCACACAACCTCGATATTCACAAAATCAACCTAACAACGATAAACCTACAATCCATAAATCATCATTGGTACTACAGGGTAGTTGCCAATGAGATATTGACATTGTTGATTACTCGCTCACTAGTAGGGTTTATGTCGCCTTACACCATTATTGTATAAAATGCTACTTCGTCGTTTCCGATTATAGGTGACTTTATTCTCCCACCTGAGGTAAGTGTAGCTAGCACTGGGACCGCGAAACTAAGATCCTCTTTATTCTCTAGATTCTGCCACGCTCCAACCGGGTAGCTCCGGTGCTCCAACAATCTAACCTGAATACATGAACATGAAGTAGAAAATGACAGTAGCCCTAATACGAAGACTGAACGTAAAAATGATAACCGAGCTATGAGAAAACCTCAATACTGTCACCGACGGCATGTTGAAATAAAAAGGAAAAAGGCTTACCTTAGCCTTAACAAGAAAAGAGATATAGGGTTAAGAAGACGTCGTTGCCACGAACACAACGTTGTAGTTGGAATTGCGATAGGGTAACCGGTTGGATCACACCAAGCTGCGGAAGTTCCAACTTATTCTGTGAACCTCTCTTCCTCTCCCTCTTTGTTTTTTCTTTCTTTCTGGACCTCTTTCTCGTATAGTAACTTAAGTTACCATTTATCTTATTAAACTTATTATAGCATGGAGCTGTCCAGCGTCCAAGTGTCCGGGCACTCGAGTGCCAGAGAGGTCATGCTCGAGCGTTGACCAAAGTCAACAACTTCGGGTCGAAGAAACGTCACCATGTGTCTCACCCCTTGCCACCTCTTGACACTTGGATGGGGTCTTTGGGCGCTCATGCACTGGATTATGGGCGCTCGAGCATTCCAACCTGACCAAGAAACCCTAGTTTGTGTTGTCGTCCGATTCTGGTCCGATCGATCTTGTACTTCTCAAACAAGCTTCCAAACACTTAAACATACATCTCAAACACTTAAACAAGGTTCTAAAACAAGGATGTTACATCCCCTTAGAACTATTCTCTCTCCCATGAATCGCACCAAGTCCCCTTGGTTGCGGGGCGGGGGGGCGCTCCTCCCTTTTTAACCCCAGCGTTTCAAACAGATCGTCGAAAATGATGTCGGTTGAGGTTCCCTAGTCAATGAAGATTCTTTTTACTTCACAATTGGCTAGGACACCTGAAATTACCAGGGGGTCATCATGGTCTGGAGATGCTAGGCCATAGTCATCTTCTCCAAAAGTGATACACGGGCTGGAAGTTTTTCCTTTTTTGAAGTTAGTGTGCCTTGATACCCTCAGAATCTCTCTTAGATGCTTTTTAAGCGGCGTTTGATGATCCTCCTCTTGTGAATCCTCTTGCTATGGTGAAGATGACCCGAGGGGCTGACGACTCTCATTGTTTAGGGGTGTTCGAGTCCTCGCTCGTTCTTCCCGGGCTCTCCTTTGTCGGGTGTAGTCCGCTTCTCGTAGTTTTCCGTGAACCTCTTTTCCTTTAGGTGTGGCCTTCTTATCGCAGGCGGGGGTGGTCGATCGGTGTCGGTAGTCTGGGGGACTTTATGTCTCTTCCCCGTACATGCCGCTACAGTCGACCATCTCTGACAAACTCTTCTATGGTGTCTTGCAAATTGTAACACTCTTCTGTGTCATGTCCATAACCCTCATGGAAGTCGCAGTACCTTGATTGGTCTTTTACTCTGTCTCGTTTTAAGCGAGGCCTCGAAACACTCATAAATTTGGAATATATAACTTCTTTCAGGATTTTCGCCCTAGGAGTGTTAAGAGGAATGTATTTGTCATACTTCTTCCTAGTCGGGCCCTTTTCTTTCTCTGGGTAGTCCCTTCCTCATGGTTGCCTGGTCCTCCTTGATGGTCTCTTTGTGGAGGTATGATTTTCAATTCTAACAAATTTCTCTAGGTTGATGAATTTCCGGGATAGTTCTCTTAGCTCGTCCATACTTGACACTTCCCTTTTCTAGGGAGGTTGTGAAAAGCCTCGGGCTAAGTCCTACAACGAGCAAGTGTAATGCCATTTTAGGATCAAGATTGTGTACTTGTAGGGTTGCTTGACTAAATTGGTGGATATAGTCTCTGAGTGTCTCATCCTTCTGTTGTTTAACCCTTGCCAGGGTATGGGACGAGTGAGGTTGCTGCATGGTTGTGGTGAAGCTTACTAAAAATTTACTTTTCAATTGTCCCCATCCGTTAATTGATCTTTGTGGTAACATGGTGAACCATCATAGGGTTGCCTTCTTGAGGGTTAGCGGGAACGCTCGACACATGAGATGCTCATGTACGCCGTGGAACAGCATCCCCTGGAGAACGTGTCCACGTGATCCTTCGGATCCGATGTTCCATCGTACATCTCAAGGTTTGTTGGTTGCCTAAGGTCAGCTGGTACGCGGGTACGCATGACTTGTCAGTGAACTGATGTTCGGCTGGTTTTTTTGATGGTTCTAGCTCCCTTCGGGGGTCCCGGATCAAGCTAGAGGTCCCTCTGGGCCAATCGTGAGCCACTCTCCGGGTTCTTCTTTGGAACTCGGTTGTTGAGGTCGTTTGAAAGGTCTGATTTGTCTCAGAAGGTAAGCCCTGATAAGTGGGATCGTCCTCTAAGGATGCGCAAGGCTTTAGGGTTCGAGCAGGCATACCTGAGCCCTGATAGCTTCATTTTGTTTACAGAGCTTCCTAAGTAGCTCTTGCTGAGTAAGGGATTGTACTTCTCTTCACTGTAAGGGAACTCCATAGTGTGTCCTACACCCTAGGCTTTCGGATAGAGTATGGGCTTCAGGATCGGTTATTTCCTAAGGCCCGGGGAGTGGATGTATGACTTCATCATCATTCCTTCTATCATTTTCTAATACAGTTTGTCTACTTGTCATTTTCTGATACAGTTTCATCTTCATTCCTACTCCCAATGTTTCGGGGAAAACCAAAAACACAAACAGTACTCCTCTAGATTGTGCCTAAGCTGGCTTGGCCCAATATTGAATTATGATGATGGATCTTATTTCTCCTCCTCCTCCTTCTTCATGAACCGGAGGGGGGGGGGGGGGGTACTTGCGAAGACACTCCGATGCTTATGTCAGCAAGGGTCTCGTAGATAACACGTGTATGTTCTTTATATTGTAAAAGCATACCTTCTCCCTTTGATGGAGACTTATATATACATGTTCTGCGGAAATTTGCATGATGATTTAGAGTATGGTGCTCCCTATCGTGAGCGTGTTTCTCCTGCTTTGTCGGAGGGGGTGTTCGTGATGATGATTAGTAGGTAATCATGTGTGTCAGGAAGAGAGGGGCGAACTTTCTTCCTTTTGTGTTCGGGAGCAGATAGGAGGGGGTTCTTTCCCAATGTGTAAAAGTCTACTCCGTACGACAAATTTGTGGGTGGGTGGGTGGGGGGGGGGGGGGGGGGGGGTGGCCGAGCATTTCGGTCGGTCAAGAGCAGTTTACTCGGCCTTCATTTTTGGACTCTTATCGGGTCGAGCCCTTCTTGAGTCAAAAGATTGGAGCGCCTTAGGCCTTCATATTTTGGATTGTAATAATAATATCTATGTATATGTAAAAAATAATTATACTAACATACCGTACCTTAATTTTTTTCAAAAATGTTGTATCTCACTATCTCATACCCATATCCGTACCGACTAATGATATCATACCCATACCTATGCAACTTAGATATGAATGCTGCTGGCATGTGAGTGATCAAAGTAATAGCAACACTCTAACACAAATATTGTGAGGTTGCTTAATTGTTTCATTAACGGAAAGAAAAGAATGTTGATTTATGACTACCTACCAAATAAAAGCATGAACTTCTATCTATTTAGCAAGTCTTTAATTATTTATTCACTTGTTATCTAATATTTTGGGTGCTTCAGCAGTAGATTATGCTTCCAACCATGTGAATTTTCAAAATAGTACGCAAAATAAAAAAAAAAGCCAATAAACAATTCGAGAAAATTTTCATACTTTTCTCCACTTTTCTTTTCACTAATACTAGCATTCTATACCATCATCATCATCATCATCATCAAGATTCAAGACTAAAACTGTCAATAAAGATTTTAGTATTCATTAACGTGGATAAGCTCTGAATATTAAAGTGGATAAGCTCGGAATCCTTCTACAAAGATGAAAAATATTATTGGTTATAGATCCTATGTGACTACATAAAAATGTCTTATCGATTCACTTATCCTTAAATTAGAACTTGATAAAAGATGATAAGTATATGTTTGAGGTATATTTTTAGCAACAACATTTACTATTTTTTTTAAATCAATAGAAGCGAGCAAAAGCATCACAAAAAGGAGAAAGATCCCAACTAGGTTTGCACCTTAAACCTTACCTATCATATGCAGCATACTAATTTATTAATAAAAAATAAAAGAATACAAAAAAGGTATGTGGGGACTAGACCAAGACCCATACACAAGAAAAGTTACTTGAATCTAAAAGAAGGAAGACTAAACCGATTGCAATTAAAGTCTTCCATTACAAAAATAGGTGGATGATCCCACCAAGAAAAGCCATGAGAAGAGATCCCATAATCTGCTAGCCTATCCGCACAAGTGTTTCCTTCCCTAAAAATATGAGAGGAATGAAACTGTCCTCTTTACTAAAGATAAGGAATTTTTCCAACGATTTCTTATGACCCAAGGAACTAAGCCAAATTGCTTTAGAGCTTTCACCACCAACAAAGAATCACACTCTAGCCATAAGTTAAGTCAACCTTTAGCAAAATCCAATTCAATAGCTAACATTGCAGCTGCCAATTCTGCATAAAGAGATGACTTAACTCCTAAGTGCTCCAAGAAACAGCCCAAGGCAACACCATTGGAGTCTCTAAAAATTCAATCAGCCATAACCAAACCCGGATTGCCTCTGGAGGATCCATTAGTGTTGCATTTGATCCAAGAGCAAGGGGGTTTATACCAATGAACTTCAATAATCACGGGAGCTTTAGAAGCATGACAAGAAATGCTAAAAAACTTCAGAATTCTGAAATCTGTCAAGGAGTTTGTGTCAGAACCAAAGTGGTTTGGATTAAATAATCTCTTAAGTTTTGATGTTAACAAAAAGGTTAAATTTATATGGCAAAGTATTGTCAAAGATCTAACTTGTTTATTCTAGATTGCAGGACTGTTTGAATGATACTAGATAAAGAAACTTGGAAAGAGTATCTTCGCTTTGCTAATGGTATCATATCGGTTCCTATTTTTTTATTGATCCTTTAGACGAGTCTTCTCCTTTAGTAAATTTTATGAGTCTGTTAAGTTATCGCTAGATGGGGTCTTAAAATATTGGGTAAAGTAATATTCTGTAGACGAGTATCTAAGTCTAACAAAAGATGAGTAGACAAGCCAATAAGTAACTCTCAGAAAAACACCAAGTCCAAAGACTTGATAATAGACGAGTAGTCTCACTAAATGCCACGTCAGTAGTCGAGCTACTGAGTATAGCAAGTCCAAAGACTTAGACCTAGACAAGAGTCTACTAGCTATTAAAAGTGAACCCGTCTAAAGCTTAAACGTATTTATTTCAAATGATTGAATATTTAATTCAAGAGAATATATGTCTCCTTCCCTTGCTGCTTCTTTGTTAACTCTTTGTTCCTTGAGAATAAGAACATAGTACCATCGAGAACATAAACCTTTGTACTCTGTCATCTACACTACTGTAAAGTTCAAACCAAGTACAAAGAAGGAAAGTCAGAAAGCATCCTTCGGTACAACAGGGAAGTGACAGCTCTACTTTGAGCATTCCTCTGATAAACAATAGCACTTCTCCATGAAGCATATCAAGTTATCAATCTCAACGGATCCTAGCATTTAGTTCCATGTCTAAACGGGTACAATTTGAAGACCGTTGAAGAAGTTCAAGACAGCCAAGCTCTCATTCTATAAATACTGGAAGAACCCCAGTAGAAAGTAACACAAGCTCTGATATCAAAGTGCAAAAACTCTTCTGAAATGGTTAAACAAGTTTACTTGTAAACCTTACTGATCTTAAACTTTCAAATTCTCACACATAGTGAGTTCTTAGATCAAATCTGTTAATCTCTTTGTTAAAGCTAGAGCCTGAAGAGGATTGGTAGAGAAAGAATACTTGTAGCCTGAATAGGTGTTGAATACTTGTAATCTATTTTGGAGAATAGTGGAGAAAAACCTTCAAGTAGAAGGGACTGGACGTAGCTCTTGGTTGGAAGAGAGTGAACCATGATAAAACACTCGTGTGAATCTTCTAACCCTTATCTTTTACAGTTTTTGGTTATACTAACTGTGGGGTTTTGGATCTGAGTTTGTTAACTCTTTAAAAAATGTTTTCATGTTTGTGTGTTGCCTTTATTGTTTTGCTTGTAAAAGGTTTGAGACAAAGCTTTTTCGAAAAACGGTTAAGAAACACAATTCAATCCTCCCTTCTTGTGTTTCCCTGTGTCAACTTCAGTTGGTATCAGAGCTCAGCCTCGAAAAGGTTGAGCATCTAACAAGTGCTGAGGGAGTATGATCCAACAAGCATGGATACAGAAGGACAAGCAATCAACATACCTCCTCTCTTTGATGGTAGTGATTATGACTACTGGAAAAAGTAATGATGGCTTTTCTTGAAGCACAAAATGTGGATATCTGGGAGCTTATTAAAACTGACTATACTGAGCCAAGAGGTGATGCTAGAGCTGCTATTCCTAGAGCTCAATGGACTCCAGAGCAGAAAACTCAACATCAACTCAATCTGAAATCTAAGCACTATTTGATGTGTGTTATCACCATATCTGAGCATGATAAAGTTCATAACCGTGACACTGCTTAAGAAATATGGGATACTCTTGCCCTAGCTCATGAAAGGTCATCCCAAGTCAAGGAGTCAAAGATAAGCATGATGGTTCATCAGTATGAACTATTTAAAATGACTGAACATGAAACCATAGATCAAATGTTTGGAAGATTCCAAACCATCACCAACAGTCTTAGATCTCTTGGAAAAACCTATTAGAATAGAGATCATGTTAGAAAAATTTTGAGAATCTTACATAAACAGTGGAGACCTAAGATCACTGCTATTCAGGAGGCAAAGAACCTCAATACTCTCACTTTGGAGGAACTTCATGGATCTCTGAAGGTTCATGAGCCTGAGCTCAATGAAGAAGAAGTTCCAGAAAAGGAAAGTTTGTTGCCCTAAAGGCCAAGAAGGCTAACTCATCCAAAGTTCTTAAAGCTGAGGAATCCTCAGATGAAGTAAACCCTTCTGACAGTGATGAAGGATTTATGAGGATGAACTGTCTTTCATCTCCAGAAAGATTCAACATATGTGGAGAAAGAAAGGTGGTTTCAGAAGGAAGCAGTTCAACAAAAAGTTCTTCAAAGAAAAATCAGACTCTAAAGAAAAAGGTCCACCTCTGTGCTTTGAATACAAGAAGCCTGGTCACTTCAAAGCTGACTGCCCAGATCTGAAGGACAAAAAGAATTTCTTAAAAAAGAAGAAGGGCTTGATGGCTGATTAGGAGGATCTGGATCTGTCTTCATCTGATGAAGAAAATGAAGCCGAGGAAGAGGCAAATATATGTCTCATGGCTGATACATCATCAGAGAGTGAATACACTGATGCTGAGGTAATGGATTCTGACCCATCCATCCTTCAAGATGCATTTGATGAATTATTTCACAACTCATCAATTCTGTCTCATGAGTATAGAAGTCTCAAAAAGAGATTTTCAAAACTATCTAAAGAATATGATAGGGTTTGCATGGAAAAACTAAGTCTTGTAAATGAAAATAATAACCTTAAATCTGAGAATGTCAATCTAATTGACAAACTCAAGTGTGAGCCTAATGTTTCTTGTGAAGTTGCAAAACTGAAACAAGATGTGACATACCTGATAGACACTCTGTCTAAATTTGTAGGTGGCTCAGATAAACTAAGTTTAATTTTAAGGTACTCTAGGTCACCTCATGATAAGTCAAGGCTTGGTTATGACAAAGAGAAACATGAAGCATCTCATAAAAAGTCAAAACCACATACGTATAATAGAGCTTCAAAAGCTCAAACACATCATGTTAAAACTAAACTGAGCCCGTCCAACACTAACTGTAAAGTATGTGGAAAAGGTGGTCATGTAACATCTAGATGCATACATCACAAGCATACCAAACATGCTTGTCCAGTGACTACTAACAAAAAAGGACCCAAGTCAATATGGGTACCTAAAGATAAGATTATAGTTGTTGTATATTTTCTTAATAACAGGAAAGAAACACACATCATGGTACTTGGACAGTGGTTGCTCACGTCACATGACGGGAGAAAGGTGTATGTTCCAAGACTTTAAACATAAGGATGGTGGCTGGGTTACCTTTGGAGGTAATCAGAAAGGAAAGATCATTGGAATAGGTAAAATTGGTAAACATCATTTTCCCTCCATTGATAATGTGCTTTTAGTTAATGGTATAAAACATAATCTGTTAAGCATAAGTCAATTATGTGATAATGGGTTTGCTGTTTCCTTTGATAAGAACATGTGTAATGTCAAGAAGACTGATGGATCACTCTTATTCACTGCCAAGAGGCAAAACAATCTGTATAAGATTGACTTGGAGGACCTCACAAATCAAAGTGTCTCGTGTCTAGTATCCATTGAAGATGAGCGATGGATTTGGCACAAAAGGCTAGGTCATGCAAGCTTGAAATTAATTTCAAAGCTAAATAAGCATAACCTCGTGAGAGGATTACCAAACCTTAAGTTCAAATCTGATGCTCTCTGTGAATCATGTCAAAAGGAAAAACAAGTCAAAGGTTCCTTTGAATCTAAGAGTATTATTAGTACCAATAGACCACTAGAGCTGCTACACCTTGATCTATTTGGACCAACTAGGAATGCCTCTGTCAGTGGGAAGAAATATGGTATAGTCATAGTAGACGACTCACTAGATGGACATGGGTTATGTTCCTAACTCACAAGGATGAGTCATTCAAGGTATTCTCTGTATTCTGCAAACGTGTACAGAATAAAAAAGGCATGTGTATCACTTCAATCATAAGTGACCAAGGGGGAGAGTTTGAAAATGAGCTATTCCAAAAGTTATGTGAAGAAAGTGGTATACTCACAACTTCTCAATACCTAGAATACCACAGCAAAATGGTGTGGTAGAGAGAAAGAAAAGATCTCTTCAAGAGATGGCTATAACGATGCTCAATGACAACTCTGTCCCTAGACACTTCTGGGCTGAAGCTGTTAATATTGCCTGCTATATTCAGAACAGAATATACATAAGACCAATCTTGAATAAGACTCCTTATGAATTATGGAAAGGGAGAAAACCCAATATATCTTACTTTCATCCTTTTGGTTGTAAATGTTATATATTAAATACTAAAGATCAACTTGGTAAGTTTGATGCTAAAGTAGATAATGGATTTTTATTAGGATATTCTGAGTCGTCCAAAGGGTTTAGAGTACAATTCTAGAACCTTAATAGTAGAAGAATGCATACATGTTAAGTTTGATGACAATAAGCCTGATAAGAAATTATCAGAGCTTGATGAAGCTATTGCAGATTTGAATCTCAAAGATTCTGAAATCAAGCAAATGGCAAACCTGATGATCAAGTGGACGACCCTCAACAACATGAGTCAGAAACTTCAACTTCTCAACATGACAATGTTCAAAGATCTTGGTACTTCAGGAATTATCATCCACAAGATCAAATCATTGGGAATCCTAATGACAGCCTAAGAACCAGATCTACATTCAGAGAGCAAGATGTTTCTGCATTAGTTTGAGTTAGAACCAAAGACAATAGACGAGGCTCTACTGGACAAGGGTTGGATTCTAGCAATGCAGGAGCATTCCTACAGTTTGGTTTCTCCTACTTCAGGCACTTTATTCATGCTGACACTCTAGAAGTGCCTCTCATTAGTTTTGTGTATGAAGAAGATCCTATTCACTGGACTCCGGATTTGCCTACCCCCTTGCTTTCCCCTACATCATCTCCACAAGCTTTTGAAGCTTCTTCTTCTTCTTCTACTGAGCACACTAAGGAAGAGATAATTGTTGAAGGTCCTGATTTGAACACAGAAGTTGTCCAGTCTAAACCTTTGGGAGAAGAAATTACTGAGTCTTCAAGCAGACAAGAAACTTTTGGGAAGCACTCTTCACAACCTCTGGCTCAGGCAGTTGTACATCCACATGACCAGCCTCAACAATCTATAGCTCTTAGTACCCTGCAAGGTCAACATTTTCTGCATGATTTAGCTGAACGTCAAGACCTTCACTGCCATCAAATCTTGAAGAAATAATAGGCAAGCTAGTAGAGGAGAAGGTCAAAGTAGAGGTCAACGAGCAGGTAAAGGAACAAGTTGCAGAATCCTTGGCTCCAACAAATTTTCTGATTAATCAGATGCTAAGAATCCTCACCAATTTTCAATAGAGTCATAATCTTGTTGTTCAACCTCCTCCACCTCCTCCAATTCAAGATCTTCTTCAACCACCTCCACCCTCTTCTTTGCTTTATTTTCTCTTTTTCACTAACAATGATGGTCCACTCCTGTTTCCTTTTTGTCTGATGACAAAAAAGGGGGAGAAAGGATTGAGAATTAAATTTACAAATATATATATACAAAACTCAGTTCTTGTTTTATAAGTATTTGTTTGCATATGCATATTCTTATATTGTCTTGTTGCATACCTCTGTTTAATATGCTCTGATACTATGTTTCCTGCTTTTGATATATCTTTGTGCTTTTATAGCTTTTGTCTTAAAGGTTCTTTTAGCTCTGATACTATGTCTTGAATATGTCTGAGTCAATGCATAACTGATCTGATAAGATATATATGATATGTGCTGCTGCTTATCTATTTCATCTACTTTAAGTTTGAATGCTTTGTCTTAGGGGGAGCTCTGTAGCTCCCTTGGACTTTGCTCACTCAAATTTAATTAGTTTTTGTCATCATCAAAAAAGGGGAGAAGGGGGAGATTGTCATAACCAAAGTGGTTTGGATTAAATAATCTCTTAAGTTTTGAAGTTAACAAAAAGGTTAAATTTGTATAGCAAAGTATTGTCAAAGATCTAACTTGTTTATTCTAGATTGCAGGACTGTTTGAATGAAAATAGATAAAGAAACTTGGAAAGAGTATCTTCGCTTTGCTATTGGTTTCATATCGGTTTCTATTTTTTTTACTGATCCTCTAAACGAGTCTTCTCCTTTGGTAAATTTTTTGAGTCTATTAAGGTATCGCTAGACGAGGTCTTAAAATATTGGCTAAAGAAATATTATGTAGACGAGTATCTAAGTCTAAGAAAAGATGAGTAGACGAGCCAATAAGTAACTCTCAGAAAAACACCAAGTCCAAAGACTTTATAATAGACGAGTAGTCTGATTAAACGCCACGTCAGTCGACGAGTTATAGAGTATAGCGAGTCTAAAGACTTAGTGCTAGACAAGAGTCTATAGACGTAATATCAATAGACGAGCCCGTCTTATTGATAAGTTAATTTTTGCACGTCCAAATACATGCACGTCTACTCGCTATTAAAAGTGAACCCGTCTAAATCTTAAAAGTATTTATTTCAAATGGTTGAATATTTAATTCAAGAGAATATATGTCTCTTTCCCTTGCTGCTTCTTTGTTAACTCTTTGTTCCTTGAGAATAAGAACATAGTACCATCGAGAACATAAACCTTTGTACTATGTCTTCTACATTGCTGTAAAGTTCAAACCAGGTACAAAGAAGGAAAGTCAAAAGGTAACCTTCGGTACAACAGGGAAGTAACAACTCTACTTTTAACATTCCTCTAATAAACAAGAGCACTTCTCCATGAAGCATATCAAGTTATCAGTCTCAACGGATCCTAGCATTTAATGCTATGTCTAAACGGATACAGTGTGAAGACCGTTGAAGAAGTTCAAGACAGCCAAGCACTCATTCTATAAATACTGGAAGAACCCCAGTAGAAAGTAACACAAGCTCTGATATCAAAGTACAAAAAATCTGCTGAAATTGTTACACAAGTTTACTTGTAAACCTTACTGATCTTAAACTTTCATATTCTCACACATAGTGAGTTCTTAGATCAAAGTTGTTAATCTCTTTGTTCGAGTTAGAGCCTGAAGAGGCTTGGTAGAGAAAGAATACTTGTAGCCTGAAGAGGTGTTGAATACTTGTAATCTATTTTGGAGAATAGTGGAGAAAAACCTTCAGGTAGAAGGGACTTGTTGCATTAAAAAGTGCAATGTGCAAGTATACACAATTGTAACAAGTAATATAGAAAGTAAGTTCAGATATCGTTCCCACAGGGATTGTAATGTTGTAGCAAATTCCAGTTTAGATTATATGTTCTAGGAGTTAGAGTAGGTAACCAAAAATAGTTGTGTGTGTGCAAAATAAAGTAAATGAAGCTTTGGAATAAAAACTGAAAATAAGCAAGCAAACAGAAAAAGAGAGTATGTTGTCAAATTTGGATAAAATAGCTCTAGTTATGTTGCATCATAAATCCTGCTTAGCTTAGATTATGCTTTCTATCCCTTGCTGCTTCTTTGTTAACTCTTTGTTCCTTGAGAATAAGAACATAGTACCATCGAGAACATAAACCTTTGTACTATGTCATCTACATTGTTGTAAAGTTCAAACCAGGTACAAAGAAGGAAAGTCAAAAGGTAACCTTCGGTACAACAGGGAAGTAACAGCTCTACTTTTAGCATTCCTCTGATAAACAAGAGCACTTCTCCATGAAGCATATCAAGTTATCAGTCTCAACGGATCATAGCATTTAATGCTATGTCTAAACGGATACAGTGTGAAGACCATTGAAGAAGTTCAAGACAGCCAAGCACTCATTCTATAAATACTGGAAGAACCCCAGTAGAAAGTAACACAAGCTCTGATATCAAAGTACAAAAACTATGCTGAAATTGTTACACAAGTTTACTTGTAAACCTTACTGATCTTAAACTTTCATATTCTCACACATAGTGAGTTCTTAGATCAAATTTGTTAATCTCTTTGTTCGAGTTAGAGCCTGAAGAGGCTTGGTAGAGAAAGAATACTTGTAGCCTGAAGAGGTGTTGAATACTTGTAATCTATTTTGAAGAATAGTGGAGAAAAACCTTCAGGTAGAAGGGACTTGTTGCATTAAAAAGTGCAATGTGCAAGTATACACAATTGTAACAAGTAATATAGAAAGTAAGTTCAGATATCGTTCCCACAGGGATTGTAATGTTGTAGCAAATTCCAGTTTAGATTATATGTTCTAGGAGTTAGAGTAGGTAACCAAAAATAGTTGTGTGTGTGCAAAATAAAGTAAATGAAGCTTTGGAATAAAAGTTGAAAATAAGCAAGCAAACAGAAAAGAGAGTATGTTGTCAAATTTGGATAAAATAGCTTTAGTTATTTTGCATCATAAATCCTGCTTAGCTTAGATTATGCTCTGCGTATGCTGCAGCATTTAACTCCAGGAAATAAAAGTGTGTTTTCCAACACCTAAGGGTTAGGTTAATTAACTGCTTTTTATTCCTAGATTCATATTAATTACACCACCCTCTTAATAAGCATGTTCCAGTTACTCAATTTTTACAAACCAAGCAAGCTAGATATTTAATTATGTTGGCCACTTTTAACTAAATAAGATTTAACACATAACAAAGGAAAATGCAGAACATATCATTGCATAAAAAGAGGTAAGCATTCATTACAATAACATACCTAAAGCTTAAAAGGTTTAGCTCATGTTGAGCTTATGTTAGAACGAATCTGGGCAAGTATACCCAGTCGTGCAAGTAATACGGTGGTAAGACCGGTTTATCGTATCCACGGGGATTGGATGTCAAGTACCAATTCGCAAACTCAGCAACTATCTAGACTAAACTATTGATCAAGAGAAAGTAAAACAAACAAAAGAAAAGAAATAAAATCTTTTTGTCTTTTTGGGGACTTTGACAAACACTTGGAGTGCAGAAAGGATATGTTGGGACTAGACTTCACCAAACCTCTAACTCATGCACTATCAGGACTAGATACCTCCCATTCATGCTTCAGATATTAAAATCAATCCACTAAAATACTCAAACCCCGATTCCTCGGATGGCAAGATCCTAAATCCACTAATAGACCCTAATTCCTTAGGTGGCCTAGATTAATGAATTTGCATTAAGATTAGGGATCATGTGATTACTAATAAACCTAGTTCCATTCCTAGATACAAGGCTTACTAGGTGATTAAATTCAGTTCCGGTTATGATACGAACGTTCCCATTGCATACCAAAACACAAATCAAGTCATGGGGGTGCTAGCCACAACAAGCATTAAGCACAGAAAAATAACCACTAATATGAAGACATGAACATAGATTAATCAGTCAAGATAAATACATAAACATAAGTTTGATTACATCTAATCCCAACACAGGGATTTAACTACTCATAAAACAAAGAAAACCAAACCAGAGAAATAGGAAGGAAGAGGAGAGAAGAGGCTCCATGTGAGCTTTCCTTCTTCTTCAAAGCAATCCCTCTTGGCTCCCTTCTAGGGTTGAAACCCTAGCCCAGCTGCAGCCTCCAAATGCCTTCAAATGGACCCCCAAAACTCCTTTCATCTGTCTGTTGCATTCTTATTTATAGTTCTGTTGCGCGTCACGGCCGTGATGGCCATCACGGCCAGGCCGTGACGCGTTCTGGAGTGGGCGTCATTTCACTTTTTAACTCTCGCGAGGCGAGAGAATTGTTTGCGACGCGAAACTTGAATTTCTGGTAGGTCACGGCCGTGATGTCTGTCACGGGCAGGCCGTGACAGTCTCTGACTTTTGCCTTCTGCTCTGCTTGATCACGGCCGTGATGGGCTCTGTTTGGCTCATATTCTTCACTTTTCAAGCTCTATTTCATCCAAGCTCCACCATGGCTGATTTTGATCATTTTTACATTGAATTCCTGCAAAACAACACCAAGAAACCGCTTCACCCGTTCCAAGGGAAAATCTAATAAAAACCAACTAAAGAATGCCTAATCTATATGCAAAATGCATGCAAATATGTACAGGAAACATAATGTAAAATCACACTATCAAATCACCCCAAGCTTATTCAATTGCTTGTCCTCAAGCAATCGCTAAGGCCAGTAGAGATAAAACAGAACATTGATAGTGAACTAAGAACCCGAGTAAATGATCCAAGTAATAGGCAATTCAAACAATTCAGCAAGAGACAATCAATTCAAGTCCAATTAGAGGCTTAGGTTCCTTAGACTCATGTTCTCATTGATTTGGGCACTCTTTCTCACAAGCTCACCCCAAGCTTAATATTTTGCTTGGTTCTCTTTCTAACCTCACTCAAGTGTTTAGGGAATAAAACATTTCGCTCAATTTTCCTCAAAGAATGAACTCTACCATATGCTTGACTATCAACCACATCTCTACTTTATTAATGAAAACAATTAAGAATCAAGAGGTCTTTACTTGGTTGTAACGTGGCCAAGGGATTAATCTTTAGGTGGGGAAATCAAGAAAAGGAAATTTCAAAAGGCTACATAAACATCAAGCATTGCAAACATGACCTTCTAAAATACCTTCTTGGGTTTTCAATTCATTTTTCCACCTTTCTTTTCTTTGCTTTTATTTCTCATTTTCTTTTTATCATCCCCTTCTCTATATATTTTGCTTTTTCTTTTTCTTTTTTTTTCTTTTTGTTTGGAGAAGGGGAGATTTTTCAACTCAAGAGAAATATTGATTCTTTTCATCCCAAAATATATTTTTTTTTCTTCAACTACCTTTTTACCCTTTTGTAATACTTTAGAAGGTCCTATCAAGCATATTCATCAAAACATTTCAAGGCACCAAGAAAAGTATTTCATTCTTTCAAGCTCAAAATTGGGCAACTAAGGGGTAGCATTTCATCATTCAAAGCTCAGAAGGCCAGAAAAATACCTATTGCCTCAATCATTTTCAAAAATGTTTCCAAAAAGTTTTTAAGCTTCAAAATGGTTTCAAGTCAAGTTCTAGAGAAGTCAATCCAAGAGGAATAACACTCTAACACAAGAATGGGGTAAAATTTTGTGAGTACCCCTTTGGCTCAAAATCTCATATTTTAATAGTTCAGAATCAATGAAAAACACAAATCCACAGAACCATATGCTAATTATCAACTATCCAAGATCATCTCAAACATTCTCATTTGCAGCCATATCACAAGAATGAAAAAAATTGGGTTCAAAAATTCACTATCACAAGTTATTTGGCACTTAGTTCTCACAATCGGATACAAAATCTAAGCAAGGGCAATCTAATGTGTGATCATGCAAACTATCATGCAAGACTATATGAATGCAACATGAAAAAAAATGCAAATGCAAAATACCCCTACCCCAAGCTTAAGAATTTACATTGTCCCCAATGTAAACAATCAAGTTGGAGAGAGGAGAAGAAAAATAAAATAAAGCAAAAAAAATTGGAACAGCTTACCGAGGTGGTAACAAGTGTTGGTTAACATTCCAGTCAGAAACTGCCTGAGAATTGGGTGCTTTTTTCTTGTCATCTTGCTCTTCCCTTCCTCCTTTCCCTGAAATCACTTGGCAATTTTATTAGTAAAAGAAAACTCTTGAGCTTCTCAAATTATTCAAGAGTTTAAAAGTCAAAAACAAATCTAACTAAACAAAAAGGAAAAAGGAAAAGGAAAAGAAAAATTGGGTTGCCTCCCAATGAGCGCTTCTTTAACGTTACTAGCTTGACTTATTCAAAAGCATCACCTGGCTCCTCCTCCCGGATCAAATGGAAATTGGGGCGGTGATTGTAGCAGTAATATAACTTTATTTTCAATTCCACCCAGCCATTGGGTGGAAACACCATTGACCTTTTCAACTAAAATAATGCACTTACTTCCTAGCGGGTCAAATGGCATTTGCACCAGGAAGTTTGAAAAACATGGGGAAGGGACTAGTTTACCAACGTCCACACATGCATGCAAGCCGACATATTTGTCCAATGCAGAAAAATCAAACTGCTCAGCAAGCAATGTGGAATCCCCTACCACTTCGTCTTCATCTTGAACTATCCCCCAAACCAGATTTTCCTCAAATTGGGCTTCAGGTGACTTTTGTACTAACTGTTTGCAAATCTCCTCAACTTGCGTTTTGAAGTTCTGCTGCACAGCTTCGATACTGTCACAGTTGGCTCTTGCCTTGGCCTCAGAGGTGGATAGCTCTTGGGAATACTGTTCTAGAGCAGCTTTCAACGGTGTTTGCTCCTTCCATTCCCATTCCTCCTCATGCTTCATTATCACATTATAAGCTTGTGCATGAGGGCAGTGACGTCCCCAGAGCCCGTAGTGTCCCAAGACTACATTGGGCCCAAAGTGGTATTTTGTAACACCGTCCAAGGTGGGAAAGTAATAAGTCTCCATGATTTTCAGTCCACCTTGCACAAACACAACTCAAAACAAAAAGATCAAATATATACAGAAAAATATCAAATATACACAGGAAATAAAAATTAAGAAAATGTCTAAATTAGTTGCCTCATTTGTTACTAATGATATTGACAAAACCAATCCCCAGCAACGGCGCCAAAAACTTGTTAGAACGAATCTGGGCAAGTATACCCAGTCGTGCAAGTAATACGGTGGTAAGACCGGTTTATCGTATCCACGGGGATTGGATGTCAAGTACCAATTCGCAAACTCAGCAACTATCTAGACTAAACTATTGATCAAGAGAAAGTAAAACAAACAAAAGAAAAGAAATAAAATCTTTTTGTCTTTTTGGGGACTTTTGACAAACACTTGGAGTGCAGAAAGGATATGTTGGGACTAGACTTCACCAAACCTCTAACTCATGCACTATCAGGACTAGATACCTCCCATTCATGCTTCAGATATTAAAATCAATCCACTAAAATACTCAAACCCCGATTCCTCGGATGGCAAGATCCTAAATCCACTAATAGACCCTAATTCCTTAGGTGGCCTAGATTAATGAATTTGCATTAAGATTAGGGATCATGTGATTACTAATAAACCTAGTTCCATTCCTAGATACAAGGCTTACTAGGTGATTAAATTCAGTTCCGGTTATGATACGAACGTTCCCATTGCATACCAAAACACAAATCAAGTCATGGGGGTGCTAGCCACAACAAGCATTAAGCACAGAAAAATAACCACTAATATGAATACATGAACATAGATTAATCAGTCAAGATAAATACATAAACATAAGTTTGATTACATCTAATCCCAACACAGGGATTTAACTACTCATAAAACAAAGAAAACCAAACCAGAGAAATAGGAAGGAAGAGGAGAGAAGAGGCTCCATGTGAGCTTTCCTTCTTCTTCAAAGCAATCCCTCTTGGCTCCCTTCTAGGGTTGAAACCCTAGCCCAGCTGCAGCCTCCAAATGCCTTCAAATGGATCCCCAAAACTCCTTTCATCTGTCTGCTGCGTTCTTATTTATAGTTTTGTTGCGCGTCACGGCCGTGATGGCCATCACGGCCAGGCCGTGACGCGTTCTGGAGTGGGCGTCATTTCACTTTTTAACTCTCGCGAGGCGAGAGAATTGTTCGCGACGCGAAACTTGAATTTCTGGTAGGTCACGGCCGTGATGTCTGTCACGGGCAGGCCGTGACAGTCTCTGACTTTTGCCTTCTGCTCTGCTTGATCACGGCCGTGATGGGCTCTGTTTGGCTCATATTCTTCACTTTTCAAGCTCTATTTCATCCAAGCTCCACCATGGCTGATTTTGATCATTTTTACATTGAATTCCTGCAAAACAACACCAAGAAACCGCTTCACCCGTTCCAAGGGAAAATCTAATAAAAACCAACTAAAGAATGCCTAATCTATATGCAAAATGCATGCAAATATGTACAGGAAACATCATGTAAAATCACACTATCAGCTTACAAATGCAAAATATAAAAATGAGAAGAAAGCCATTACAATGGAGTACGAAAATGAAACAATGAAGAGCAGGAAGATGACGCTTGGCTGCTGCTGAGACACCCCGTTGTGCCCCATTGTATTATTACATTAAATCCTTAATTATGTATTTACTTAATCGCACGCTTAACGTTGAAAATACGTAAATCTTAAAACTTAATTAATAATTATATAACTTATGCAGATATAAAACACACCAAACTATTTTACATAAATACACACATGAGTATCCTTTATTTTATACAACACTGATTAGGGTATCCTCTCAGTAGGATCCCACACAGGTACTTATTTAAAACAAACTGCTTATAACACACGGAAAACAAAAACGTCATATATGACTCACTGGCCCTAAACTTACTACACTATATTATTAGGATCAGTCAGTTGTTCTCCAGCATCAGCTTCATACGGAATGTCATTCAACTTCTCCACCCCTCCGTCTCGTACAGGGTTCCATCCATCTCCTCCGCAACATACTCGTCCATCTAGTCTTCTAACGTAACAAAGTAGACATACACAAAAATACAGAAATAGGGAGATAAGAAACAGTTCTATCATCATAAGTGGAAAAAGATTCATAGCATATAATACAATAATAGTCACAGACACGCATCACTCAAACTCAACAATCATCCTCAATTCACTATATCATCCTCTACCCTCCAACTCATGCAACTAGACCTTTATGCTTGCGACGTACATCAGAAATCCTGTCACACATTCCTCGGTAGGAATGTCAGACAGTCGTCCAAGTGACACGTTCCAAACGCCGGTGCACATTCACATCCATGGTGTACATCCATGGTGAAAATGCTCATGCAAAGCAATGACACTATAGCTGCACAGTACCGCCGGTGCACACCCTGGTTCTCTTTCTCAACTCAGTCAAGGGTGCTCATGCAAAGCAATGACACTATAGTTGCACAACTTAAATTCTAATTTGGAACGGTCCACGAGAACTTCGGAACTCGTGTATCTCAAATACACGGTTATGAACAACAATGCAACATATGATTCTCACTGACTTTTATCAATAACAACCTAGTACCTCAAGCTTTTCTTCATAACCTCCACTTACATTCTATATCACATCACTTCTATACAATAATAGCGAGGCACTTCTAATTCATATTCAAAACTCTCACCCAAACAAAATACCTCCGAGCAATATATATATCTTTCCTTAAAATCATCTAAGCATAGTATTAAACCCAAGCAGATCATGCATAACACATTAATCAACAGAATATTCCAACATCTCAATATCATATAAGGCAATTTATCACAACCAAATAATTAACAAAGTCGACTGTCTGTCACGGCCTGGCCGTTATAGCCATCTCGTTCGTGACAGACAACAAAGACAAGAATCCTATAACACATAAACTGTCACGGCCTGGCAATGACAAACATCAGGACCGTGACAGACAGCAAACATCCTCTAGATCATAATTATTCAAACACCAAAACAATACGTCACATGCAGATGGAATACCTCAACCAGCGTATCACAAACAGTCAAAAGTAAATAATTCAAACATCCTCAAATATGAATAATCAACCTAAGGCGATAAACCTACAATTCCCAAATCGTCATTGGTTTTACGGAAAAGTTTCCAATACGATTTTGGTATTGTCGATTACTCGACCACTAGTAGGGTTTAGGTCGCCCTACACCATTATTATAAATTATATACTACTTATCGGTTCCGATGATGGAATGGTTCTTTCCCCCACCTGAGTTTGTACCGGAAATACATACACGACGATCCTCGTTATCCCGCCACGAGTTAACACAACCACCTTCATTCAAACAATCATAACTATAATTAATCAACTAACAACCATCTATGACACTTTAGGCTAGGTTCGGCCAAGACTTAGAAAATAGGTTTAGGGTTATCTTCTTAATGTCATCTTTTGGATCCTAATTACTAGAGTCTTAACTAACATAGATTACTTATTACAAGACTAAAATTTGAAATAAAATCCTCTAACCTTTAGGGTTAGGGTTTCGGCCCATATTAGGAAAATAAGCTAGAAAATTTATTTGGATTCAAGCTCTTGGATTTAAGCTATATATGTATTATAGAACTTAAGTCAAGTACTAACTTTCAAAACAAACAACAAAACACCAAACCCATTTTCCTACCTAGGTTCGGCCCTTAAGGGTTAATAGGGAAGGAGAATGATTTTGATCACATGCTCTTGGATAAATAAATTAGGGATTATATCTAGATCATAGAAATTGGTTTCATGTCAAAAGGATTTTTCTAGAATTAGTTATGAATTTTTGAAGAAAGCTTCAAGAACTTTGACTCATATGAAGAACATGATGAACACAAGCATAAATCCATAAAAGTTGTGAATAGAAAAGCTTAAAATATCAAGATTAAGAGAGAGATTCCTCACCTTGGAATAAAAAGATTTATTCAAGAACTTGAAGAACAAAGATGATCTTAGCAAGAACACTAAGGAGTTCTTTGTGTTTTGTGGGGAAAAACTTGAGATGTGAAATAGAAATTGTTTAGATCATCTAGATAAGTGAGAATATGATCTTAGAAGATCAAAACAAGGTTTGGATGGTTATATATGGGTATGGGCCTAATTTGAAGAAAAGAAAAGATGAACTTGAAAGTTCATGGATTCAAGAACAAAATGGATCAAGTGATGGTTATTGATCTAAGGAACAAGTTTCATGAATGAAGAATCATGAGATTATGTTTCTAAGTTAGAGATAAATGATGAATAAGTGAAGAACAAATGAAGAACAAGTGAAGAACAAGTGAAGAACTTGTGAGAGAAAATGAAGAACATGAAGTTTTGAGAGAGACAAAATGATGAAGTTGGAAAATGAGTGAAAATGATCCAAGTGTGGATGATGGGCACGGTTTAGAGGTGGGTGTGAGGAGAAAATGTGCGGTTTGATGAGATAAAAGAACCATGGTTGAGTTTATTTGATCAAGGTTAAGTTAGAAAATAATATAATATCTTAACTATAGTTAATAGTAACCTAACTAGGGTTTTATGTATAATCATGGTTAATAAAATTTGTGGTCCTAAATTTTGAAGAGATGTGGCTGCCTCCTACACCACATATTAGGGAGAAAATATCTTGGTTTGCAAATCATGGTTAATAAACCTTGGTTTTCTAAGTATTCTAGAGAAGTTTAGAGAGAAAGATAAAGATGATGAAGATTTAGAGCAGTTTCGGTAATTTGGACATATCTCCCAATATACTTGTCCGTTTTTGATGATCTTTATGTCGTTGGAAAGAAGAGAGAAAGATAAACAACTTTCATCCAGAAAGTTTTTCTAGATTCAGAACATATAAGAGTCATAATTTCGTGGCAGTTTCGGGATAATGATGAGAGTGTGACTTTGCCTATGACTCATCCACTTAACATCAATGCTCATTTATGGCTAGGAAAAAGTGGTGTCCAAGTGATTCGAATGGAGGAAGGAACCGTGGGTTTTGGGTTGGATTTGGTAAATTTTCCAATGGCATGGTTTGTAATTGTCATAAAAAGACAAGGGTAAAATGGTCATTTCATAGCAAAAATCCACTTTGTCATAAATGCGCCATTATGGCCATTATAACTCGGATAAGCTCGTCATAAATGCTCGGAAAGTCGGTCAAATCCATCATCTCTGCTACGTTGCCGACTCCTCGATTCATCTGGCGCAAGCTTTTCCTAGAGACATCTCGACGTATACGCCCGCAACAAATATAATATTTTAATTTTTACACTAAATTTTTCAAAACTTCCTGTATCGTAGCAAATACGATAACAACATTTTTCATCTCGTTCACGAATTAAAATTTAGTTTTCTGAGCAGTAAACTTTTACTGTCAGCGAAAACACAGAAAATGGCAGACCGGCTTCCGTCTGACTTTTCAACCGAAAACTTCCCCGTAACCTTATGAAAATAAGTATAACAAGGAAATGACCTTGGTTTATCAAAAAATCATTTTCTAAGTCTCGGATAAAAAAATATATTTATATATTTATTACCGATATTACAAGGCAGCGAAAATCGGGGTGTTACAGCTGCTATGCATCCTCACCCTCTAATATGAGTTGCCCCCCCCCCCCCCCCCCCCCCCTAAAAGTAAGGAATATTCCTTTTTATAGGGTTTTACAAAGGCCTTTACCTCTTTCTTACTTTTGGGCCAACTAAAGTAATATTAAAATAAGTGTCTTAGCCCAATTCATTAACTGCACAAGGACAAAAACCACTGCATGTGACTGGGCCACGTCCTCAGCTTTCAATCCAGCCCACGGGAGAGAGAAAGTGGTCCCATTTTTGTCCTTTTCTGATAAGGAATTCGCGTCCATATGCTGCAGCATGACTATAGAATTTTCTAGCAGCTTGTCAGGAGTTCGCACCCAGATGTTGCAGCATGCCCAGAGCATTTCCAGTAGCTTGTCTAAACTTCAACAAAAACCTAACAAAACTCAAAAAACACATTAAAAATATTCCTAGACACTCAAGAACAGAAAAGTAAACGAAATTTATACAGAGAGACATATTACACTAAACTAACTTAAAACACCTAATACAACCACATAAAATACTTAAAGATTACAAAAACTCAAGCTAAGAAAGAGTAAATAACTATGTCATTTCTAAGAGTTATCAGGACTGGACGTAGGTCTTGGTTGGAAGAGAGTGAACCAGGATAAAACACTCGTGTGAATCTTCTAACCCTTATATTTTACAGTTTTTGGTTATACTAACTGTGGGGGTTTTGGATCTGAGTTTGTTAACTCTTTAAAAAGGTTTTCCTGTTTGTGTGTTGCTTTTATTGTTTTGCTTGTAAAAGGTTTGAGACAAAGGCTTTTTCAAAAAACTGTTAAGAAACACAATTCAACCCCCTTCTTGTGTTTCCCTGTGCCAACTTCAATTTGAACAACAGCCTTTTGAATGGGATCCTGACAAGAAAACAACGGACTTGATCATGTGGATTGTCCTATTTAGATCAAAATGCTTGTTTTGGAACCTCAGTTGATTTCTACATAACCACATATACTAAACTATATGAATGATGGTGGATAGGACCACATCTTTAACTTGAGCACTCCACTGATTTCCACAAATAGCAAGGATAGCAGAGATAGAGGAACAATTAATATTCATATGCAACAAGCCTGCCATCCAATTCCATAGAGAAATAGCAAAGGGACAAGAAAGGAACAAGTGATTGGAAGTCTCAAAAGCCATACCACAAAGGATACACATAGAAACTATTTTGCAGCCTGTGCTGCAACTTCTCATCTGTAGGAATCTTGCCAAGAAGTAACCTCCACACTACAATGGATCTTGAGGGAGGAATGATGGGATTCCATATTAGTTTACCCCCAAAAAACAGGTTGCTCCACTTGTCTAAGATGATTATATGCTTCCTTAAAAGTAAGTGAACCAGAACTAGTATATTTCCAAGCTAATTAGTTTTCCACTAGTTGCTAAATTTGAGAAGCTAGAGCAGGGAATCTCTCTAAGAAGACAAAGAATTAGCCAAACTCCATTGCTGATAAAGTCTGAAACCAATGCTTTTAAGGATAAGGAAGGAGGGAGGTCATGCATATTGCAAATAGGGTTTTCCAACCAGCAACCAAACCAGAATTTAACTCTGCTGCCATTCCCTATACACCACTTGCCGCCATTAGAAACAGAAGTATAGAAGCATCCCACAGAATACCAGATAGAGGATTTTGCATAATGAACAATTGGCTTGCCATTTCTGATGAATCTAGACTTAAGAAGCCTGGCCCAATGATCCTCAGATTTCAACACATCCCAGAAAAGCTTTAGCACAGCAGACTCATTGATAGATCTTAAAGGGCTTACACCAATCCCACCTTCATCATAAGGACAGCACATCTTGGATCAAGAAACAGTGACTAACTTCCTTGAAAGGATATCACCAGATAAAATAAAATTCCTAATCCACCTATCCAAAGAGTTAAGAAGTGATTTTGGCCATGCATATACATGAAAACTATAAGTTAGCATACCATGAATTATGGACTTAAGCAATTCTACTCTGCTCATTATTGAAAGAGTGGAGCCCTTCCAAACAGCCAGCTTTGTCTTTATTTTGTAAAAAATAGGCTTTAAATAACAGGATCTAGGCTTACCTCGAAAAATTGGAACACCAAGGTAGCAACAGGGAAGCATGCTAAGAGAAAATCCAAGGAATTGCCTAATCTATGCAACTCTAGAAGCAAAGATTGACCCTGCAAAAAACTTACACTTACTCAGACTCAAAACCTGACCCAAGGCATGCTCATAGTCCTTGAATAGACTCATCAAATTGGACAAGTTCCTCTACAAAATACCATGATGTCATCTGCATACATGACATGAGTAGGAGCTGAAACTGATCTGGTGCTTGTCATTGCCTTAAGCTGTCTAGCATTGGCTAGCAAAGTGATACCTCTTCTTAAAGAATCTTCAGTCAAGCAGAAAAGAAGAGGGGATAGGGGATCTCCCTGACTCACCACTCTTTTGCAACTGAAAAAACCAGATAGATGTCCATTAATTAATATAGAGAGTTTGGCTGAATTCAGAATTGCTCTAATCCAATTGCAGAAGGTTTGATTGAAGACAAAATGATCTAAGACTGAAATCAAAAAATCCCAATCCATTGTGTCAAATGCCTTCTTAATGTCCAGATTTAAAGCTACATTACCTCCAAAAACCTTGCGATCCAACATGTTTATTGCCTCAGAAGTAATACAGATGCATTCAGCTATATGCCTCCCTCGAATGAACCCTCTTTGTTGCTCAGAAACAACCTTAGGGGCAATCACAGCATGTCTGTCAGCTAAGACTTTTGTAATAACCTTAAATTGGAAATTAGCCAAAGCAATTGGCCTATAATACTTAATCTTATCAGCACTAAGGAACTTAGGAATCAAGGCAATGATATTAGAGTTCATGTTAGGGAGAATCCAGTCAGATTTGAAGAATTGAAGCACAAAACCATACACATCCCCACCAACTATTTCCCAAAAGGTTTGGAAGAAGCTACCACTGAAATCATCAGGTCCAGGAGCACCTGAGCCATTCATAGAATACACAGCAACCTTTACCTCATCAACAATTGGCAAAGAAGTTAACATTGCATTATCCTCCCTTGTAACCAGATTGGGAATGACTTTACTGACAAAAGCCAACATCATTACAGAAGTTATTTGAGGCATAGAGGCAGAGTAGTAACTCAACACATGTTGTTCAATATCAGGCTGGTTATCCATAATTTCATCACCTGATCTCAACATAAACATTTGCCTTGAGGAGTTTCTAATCTTGGCCAATTTGTGAAAGTAAGATGTGTTTCTATCTCCACTAGTAAACCAGCTCACTCTAGCTTTTTGTCTCCAAAACTCTTCTTGATAGGACAAGGCTTGCTGAAGAATTTTTTGAGAAAATAGTTCCTGATCATTCAACTCATCAGAAAAGCCAGTAGAACTAATCTCCTGCTGAATAGAATCTAACTTGCTTTGAGCATCCTCCACCATCCTATGAACGATGTGTTTGCATTGACGAGGAGGAAGAATATTGCAATTTGGTCCCTGTAACATAGTGCCAAATTCGTCCATAAACGTAGAGTACAATCACAAGCAATGTGGCAAACCAATTGGGCACTTAACATGCCACCTCGGCGCCATTAACAACGCCATTCAATTGGGGTTAACGAAGGGATTAACTTGATTAACGTTTACAGTTTCAGGGGACCTTTTTGGAATTTCATTAATTTTAGGGACCAAGTTGATATCTGTAACACCTGTTTTTCTTGTTTTTTCTTTATCGGTAGAATTTTTAATTCTTTATATTTTATCTGAGATGTAGAAAATTATTTTGGATAAAACAAAATTATAATTTTATTCTACCTTATGGTAGAATGTTACGGTAAAAATTTAAGTTTAAAATTCAGATGAAACCCGATCTGCGTTTTAACTGACAGTAAGATTTTACTGATAAGAAAACCTAATTTTGACCCGAGAATGAAACAGTTCAGATTCGTATTTTGTTTCCAACAATAGTGGTGATTTTTAAACTTTTCAAAATAAATAGGTTATTATACGTTAGTCAAGTGAATACTCGACGATCGGGGATCGGCGAAACCGAGAACAGAGGTGCAGAGACAAAACTCGATGTCAGATGGATAAGGACAATGAGTCATCTATGATGACTAATGATGGTGAGTCATAGTGGTTAGTCATCTTGCATTAAATGCAAGTAATGATGGCTTAATTGTGAAATGTCCAAAATACCCTTAATTGTTCATTGTAATTCTAAGTTTGCCATGACAACATTTTTTCCTTTTGATCCCTAGAAGCTCACGACCACCCTCCTTAAGACCACACTTGGTCATTTCATTTTACTCCATTTGGTTCATGTTCTTCAACTTTCTCACAAAACTCTTAAGTTCTTTGTAGTGATTTTCAAAGGAAGTCTTAGATCTTGATCATTTCTTGAGATTTCAAAGGTATAGAATTATGATCCATGATCATGCCTTCACTTATCTTCATAAAATTTCTTCAAATCTCATAGTTTTGCTCAAATTCAAATTCCTAGATCTAGTTTTTCAAATAATTTTAGAAAATCATAGAAAAATCATTTTAATGTGAGATCAATTTCTATGATCTCCATATGACTTCTATTTTCATTATCTAAGAGCTTGAAAAATTTAGAGATCCCTAGCTATTTGTTTTTGAGTTAGCCGAACCTGTCCTCAAATGGATTTAGGTGATTTTCTTCAATCTTTAACTTGATTTCTTGTTGGTTGTTCATGGTTAGGCTTTGTGGGTTCAAAACCTTGTGATTTAGGTGAACAACATCCTTCTACTACTTGAGTTTCAAGTGATCTACAAAAGGTAAGGGGGGAGATTACTAATATCCTACCTTAATGTAGATATGTGATGGATGTGATGGTTTATTTAGTGTATATGCTTTGTATCTCATAAGTGTATATTATTGATTTATATGTGTGTGATCCTCTTGGAGGATTTGATTTGATGTTTGGTTGTGGTATGATATGTCATATGGTTGTTTTGGTTCCAATGACCTTAAGTTGCAACCATGATTATTGTTTGCTTGATTTGTTAAGAAAAAATGCATAATATAATTATTTGCGGTCATTTGGCCATAGCTGGATGAGGAGGTTCCTTGTTGATTTAATTTGTCTGAATAATTTTTATAAAAATTGAATGAGTATATAAGAATGTAGAAATTAAGTGAATTGGTTAAGCATATTGAAAGTTATGAATTATTGAAGATATAGGGACCATTATGCAAATACTGAGAAATTCATGGACTAATCTGAAAACATATTATTATATTTTGTGATTGTAGCCCTTGATGATATAAAACTATAGAAATTGGTTTGGGATTATTTGGATTAATATATAAAAAGTTATGAGCTTTTTAATAAACAAGGACCTATTTACAAATATTGAAAAATATGAGGCCAAAAATATAATTTTTTGGAAATTTGTTGGTAACTGAAAACCATTTCTAAAGAAGTTTGTTTGGTGAGATTTGAAGATATAAACAAAAAAGTTATAAGGTTTTAAGTGAATAAGGACCTTTTTGTAATTAATGAAAGTTTTGGGACTAAAATAAAATTTTCGAAAATAATTGTTATTGGACAGTTAAAGAAGTTATTTTGGTGAGATTTGAAGTTATAAATAAAAAAGTTATAAGGTTTTAAGTGAATAAGGACCTTTTTGTAATTAATGAAAGTTTATGGATTAAAATGCAATTTTCGAAAATAAATGTTATTGGACAGTTAGAGAATGTTTTTCATACCTAATTAACTGTTCTAAAACTCCAAAATGAGTTTTGGAATATTAGAGTTTAAAATCGTTCAAAAATGATTTATGCGATTTACAAACTTAACGACGTTCGGTCAAATTTTAGGAATTTCGTATATATATGGAAAGGAAATTGTAAAAGCAGTGTTTCAACATCTCAGAATGAGTATTATAACCTAGGTGAGTAATAGATTTGAGGTGATGAATCATATTTTGAAAAGTATGGCTTTTGGGCCTAAAACCAGTAAAAAGCGGTGAAACCGTCGTCAAACGTTTTTAAAGATTTTTTAGAAAACAATGTAGAGTTTGAAATTGGTATTTTAATACTTTAACATAAGTATGGTAACTTAATAAAGTAAATAATTTGAGAAAAATGATTATGTTTGTGAAAATATGGAATTGAAGTTGAAATACAGTAAAAAGCGGTAAAACGGTATTTTAAGAGTTTCGATATTTTTCAAGAAACTGTTTTGAGGAATTTAGTGCTTATGTACTTTGATGGAATATGATTTCAAAAGAGTTTGGTCTTAACAAAAGGTTTGGTTTTAAGACAAAAGAAGATTTTAGTCTTCAAAGACTAGTATTTACATTAAAGAGCAGAATCTAAGTCATGAATAACTTAGTGAAAATATGAACTTAATAATTTATGACTTATGGTGAAGCAAGAGCATTTGTCATAAAGTATGGATAATTCATTATCCATGCCTCCATAATATTTAATGGACTAAAAGTTATTTGATTTCTTGAAAGCCCAGAGAAATGCTCAATTAGAAAAGTGTAAAGAAATAAATGATTGGATTGTCGATCCAATTCCATAATGTGTTAGGACTTGTAAGCAAGTGCCTTAAAACATATTTACACAAACATGACAAGTCTGTTTCAGAACTGTGGATCAGTGAAGGGTTGATGATCTGTAACCGAGAATATCGTCCGTCAAGGATTGACAACAAGTGGATTCTAGTGGAATCACGAGGTTATCAGATGGATAAACCAATTGGACGTATTCTGGCAATTTTGCCTAGATACATAGTTGATACTATGTTCAGTGAGGTCGTTGTGTCCAGGAAGCCGAGCTACGGTTGTATAAGTTTCATAAAGAACCTGATGTGTTATAGAGAGTTTGAGATCACAAGTGATTATGACTGTACGTACGTTTTGATTCAAGTCTTGTGTGCCTAGTCAGCTAGTGATGAGTGTGATTTCACCTCATATTTCCATGACATTTTGCATACATTTTCATATAGTTTAGGCGTATTTTATTTGATTATTTGTTAGTTTTTACCTTGGAATGGGTAAGGTGGTTTTGTGGTGCTTGTGTGCAGGAATCGAAGATTAAATTGCTTAGGATCAGTTGTGTTGAAGCTGGCATGAAGATGGAGCTTGGAAGGCAAGAAAATGAGGCAAACAGAGCTGATCACAGCCTAGCCGTGATGTCCATCAAGGCCATGATCAAGTGGAGATGAAAAGAAAGAATGGAAAAGTCAGAGGTGATCACGGCCAGGCCGTGATGCCCATCACGGCCGTGACATGTCAACGGAGCCAGACCCTCACAGGCAGAATTGATCACGGCCAGGCCGTGATGGTGGTCACGACCGTGACAGACCAATCAGTAAGGCAACCTCCAAGGCAGAATCTGTCACGGCCAGGCCGTGATGGCCATCAAGGCCGTGACGCGCAATCTATGGATCTTTAGAAACTGATTTGATCTGGTTTTTGTATTGGCTTGGGATTCAAGTTACCCCAGATTATAAATAGCCCTCTAGGGCTCGAAATTGGGCACTTTTGGGACTTCTAAATAGCCCTCTTCTCTCCTCTAGGATTTTCTCTTTATGTTATTTTTAATCAAGCTTGCTACAATCATGGCAATGCTTGAGTAGTAGTCTTGTTTCTAGGAATTGGGGCTATGCCCAAGATTTGTTCATGGTGATGAATTGATGTTTGATTTCTTGTTAATTCCGATTTTGTTTTCGATTTGATCCCTATTGTTTTAATTACTCGTAAATTTGGTGGCCACTTATTTGCGTGTCGTAGATACACTAAGGACGAACTTAGCGGTGAACTTAGGTATCGGATCTATGGGAATCAAACTTAGGACTTATATCACGAGAGTTAGAAGCGGTCCTTAGAGGGTTCACGAATTGTCACAAAACTTAAAGGGTCCGATTTAAATTCAATTGCCACGAGAGTAGGGATTGATTTAATTGGGCACAGTTTTTGTAACCCGAGACGGAGCATTAACTAATTTAGGATAAATTCGCCTTCAAAGCAAATTTTGGTAATTAACAAGGAGAGTAGTCGATTCAATAACATAAACAGTTTTGTGGTATCCCAATTCTTGGGAATCCCTTTTGAATTTGAAAAACCCCTATTTGAATTGCTTTCCTATTTTGTTTAACTACAATTTTAAATTTGATTATTACTTGATTCCGATTTCAAAAACCAAATCTTATTCTAGTTTATTGAAATCAATTTAACAACTAATTGTTATTTAAGATCACGGTCTCTGTGGTTCGATCTCTTTTTATTACTTGACGACGAATCCGGTACACTTGCCGGACTTCCATCAAGTTTTTGGCGCCGTTGCCGGGGTCTGTGTTTTCTTGAATTTTAATTTAATTTTTAATTGATTTTTTTGGATATTTTTTTTATTTCTTTTTCTAGAGTATCTATCTCTCTGCCATAGGTATTTTTCTCTTTTATGCAAAGATCCCTAAGTCTTGGAAACCTTATTGAAGTCGACCCCGAGATCGAAAGGACCTTTCATAGACGTAGGAGACTACAAAGAGAGAGAGAGAGAGAGAGAGGTTGATTCCCATTCCACTCATGGCGAATCTACAGGATACCAAACCACTGAAGGACTACGCAGCCCCAAATGCTAGGGGTTTGCGAACTGGGATTGCTAGGCCATAAATTGAGGCGGAGAACTACACTATACCGCCTCAGTTGATTAGCATGATTAGGCAACATCAGTTTGGAGGATTACCCTCGGAGGACTCGACTGATCATGTGGAGACATTCTTGGAATTCACCGATGCAATAAGGATTCAAGGTGCCCCAATCGATGCTATACGCTTGAGGTTATTCCCCTCCTCTCTGACTGGAAAGGCGAAAGTTTAGTTGAACAAGTGCCCGCTAATACATTGTCAACTTGGGACCAACTAGAGCAAGCATTCTTGGAGAAATTCTTCCCTCCATCCAAGACTACTTACCTACGGACTCAGATCACCGGCTTCTTCCAAAAGGACGGAGAATGCTTATCCGAAGCTTGGGATCGTTACAAGGGATTGCTAGAGTCTTGCCCACATCATGGACTCGAGAAGTGGTTGTTAGTGCATACCTTCTACAACAGACTGGATTACTCATCAGAGGTGTCACTTGACTCAACAGCTGGTGGAGCCTTTATGAACAGACCTCTGACTGAAGCATTCAATATCATTGAAAACGTGGCCAGCAACTATCACCAATGGGGTTCGGAAAGAGGTAATAACCCGAAAAAGCTTTCGGGGGGTAAGTTCAAAATGAATAGTACCGATTTAATTATGTCTAAATTCGACTCATTAAATAAACGCTTTGATAAGCTTGAAAAGGCTCATGTGAGTTCAATGGGTGCTACTAATGTTGTTTGTGAGATTTATGGAATGCAGGGAAATGACATAATGGAGTGCCGACATGGTATCGCTCCTGAGTCCGGTGCTTCGGGGGAACAAGTGAATTCTTGTCACAATTTCTATGACACGAACCCGAAGTTACCAAATTATGCTCCCCCAAATCCCTACAACCAGATGAAGAATAATCCTTATCTCTCCTACGGGAACTGCAACAACACGTTGAACCACGAATTCCAAGAAGGGCAAGGTAATAGGAAACCCGCATCGGGGTATCCTCAGGTACAAAAATCTAAACTCGAGTCTCTTATGGAAAATTTTGTTGCTACTCAAACTAAGCAGAATGAAGAATTTAGGCAACAAGGTAGGGCAGTTAATGAGGCAATAAAAGAATTAACATCTAAGGTAGATAACTTAGCCATCCATAACAAGATGTTGGAGACTCAAATTGCCCAACAAGCGGGAAATTCAATGAGGCAACCGGGCAAGTTTCCTGGACAACCTGAGGTGAACCCAAATAATGAACAGTGTAAAGCTGTGAGTCTAAGGAGTGGTAAGAAACTTGAGAATCCCGAGGCTAAAGGGGAAAGTGATAACAAGAGTGTAGCTGAGGAGAAGGAACCTACTAAGACACAACCCTTAGGAGAGGAAGAGCCTAGTGAAAAAGTGTCTAAGTATGTCCCTCCACCACCTTACCAACCTCCGATACCTTTTCCTCAAAGGTTGGCTAAGGCCAAGTTAGATAAGCAATTTGGAAAATTTCTAGAGGTCCTTAAGAAATTGTACGTTAATGTACCCTTCACTGAGGCATTACAACAAATGCCGACATATGCTAAATTTCTTAAGGATATCTTGCTAAATAAGAGAAAGCTAGAGGACTATGAAACAATGGCTTTAACTGAGGAGTGCAGTGCTTTAATTCAAAATAAATTGCCTCATAAATTGAAAGATCCAGGTAGTTTCTCTATTCCTTGATTAATTGGTAACACTAGTTTTGATAAAGCTCTTTGTGATTTGGGGGCTAGTGTTAGTCTTATGCCCCTCTCTGTTTGCAAGAAGTTGGAGATGGGTGAACTAAAACCCACAACAATCTCCCTTCAATTGGGGGATCGGTCCGTCAAATTCCCTGTAGGCATCTTGGGTGAACTAAAACCCACAACAATCTCCCTGCGGATTTTGTGGTACTTGAAATGGAAGAGGATTCCCAAATCCCCATTATTCTTGGTAGGCCTTTCTTGGCTACCGCAGGAGCCATTATTGATGTTAAAAATGGGAAATTGACTTTAACTGTGGGTGATGATAAAGTTGAATTTGATTTAGCTAAATCTATTAAACACCCTTCTTTTGAAGATTCTTGTTGCAGGGTTGACTTAAATGCTCATGGAGCAGAAGTAAGGAATTATGCCCGCCTTTTGGAGGCTAGTCCAGAAATTTCTCCGAACAAAACAAAGAAAGAGAAACTTGAGTTGACACCAAGGAGTAAGGATCTGAAAGATGAAGAAGCCCCTAAGGTAGAACTAAAACCTCTTCCCTCCACATTGAGGTATGAATTTCTTGGACCTAACTCTTCCTATCCTTCTTTTTGCATGCATCTCATTTTAATGGAAGATGAGCATAAACCATCCATCGAGCATCAACGTAGGTTGAACCCTAATATGAAAGAAGTGGTTAAGAAAGAAGTGCTTAAGTTGTTAGATGCGGGGGTTATTTATCCAATCTCCGATAGTGAATGGGTTAGTCCGGTGCATGTGGTTCCTAAGAAAGGGGGGATGACTGTTATTCAAAATGAAAATAATGAACTAATCCTTACTAGGATAGTAACCGTTTGGAGAATGTGCATCGATTATAGGAAGCTAAATAAGGCAACAAGGAAAGATCGCTTCCCTCTTCCATTTATTGATCAAATGCTTGAAAGGTTAGCTAGGCATTCATACTTTTGTTACTTGGATGGATATTCCGATTTTCATCAAATTCCTATACATTCTAGTGATCAAGAAAAGACCACGTTTACTTGTCCCTATGGTACTTTTGCCTATAGAAGAATGCCTTTTGGTCTATGTAATGCACCGGCTAATTTTCAAAGATGCATGACTGCAATTTTTTCTGAATTTATTGAAAACATCATGGAGGTTTTTATGGATTATTTTTCTGTATATGGAACTACCTTTGATGATTGTTTAACAAATTTGTCTAAGATTTTGCAGCGATGTAAAGAAACCAATTTGGTATTGAATTGGGAGAAATGCCATTTTATGGTAAAAGAAGGTATAGTGCTTGGGCACTTGATTTTTGGTAAAGGTATTGAGGTGGATAGGGCCAAAATAGAGGTTATTGAAAATTTACCCCCACCAGTAAATGTGAAAGGAGTTAGAAGTTTCTTGGGACACGCCGGGTTTTACCGGCGTTTCATCAAAGATTTTTCAAAAATTTCTAAACCCTTATCTAACCTATTAATGAAAGATGTTCCATTTGATTTTAATGAGGAATGTTTGAGTGCATTTTATAGGTTGAAGGAAGCTTTGACCACCGCTCCCATTTTGAAAACACCAGATTGGAATAAGCCATTTGAAGTAATGTGTGATGCTAGTGACTACGCCATGGGAGCTGTGTTGGAACAAAGGATAGAGACAAGAAGGTTCATGAAATATACTATGCAAGCAAAACTCTAGATGGAGCTCAAGCCAATTATGCTACAACTGAGAAAGAGTTGCTTGCGGTTGTCTTTGCATTTGAGAAATTCAGATCATACCTTGTGGGGTCTAAAGTCATAGTGTACACAGACCACTCCGCACTAAAGCACCTCATGACTAAGAAGGAAGCAAAGCCAAGACTCATCCGATGGATTCTCCTTCGGCAAGAATTTGACTTGGAGATTCGGGACCAGAAAGGGACGGAGAACTTGGTTGCAGCCCACTTATCCAGACTTGAACCATTGGAACATGAGAAGGACAACTTGCCGATAGATGATTCTTTCCTCGATGAGCAACTGATCGCCATCTTGGGAGAGAATGCTCCATGGTATGCGGACTTTGTGAATTATTTTGTATGTAGGATTCTACCACCGGAGTTTAATTATCAACAAAAGAAGAAGTTCTTTTCCGATCTCAAGAACTACGTGTGGGATGAGCCGTACATTTTCCGCAAGTGTGCGGATAGCATTTACAGAAGGTGTATTCCAGAAGTCGAGGTTCCAAGTATATCTTGAGTTGTTGTCATTCCTCATCTTACGGAGGACATGCTAGTGCCTCAAAGGCGGCAGCAAAGGTGCTTCAAGCTGGTTTCTATTGGCCTCATATTTTCAGAGATGCCTGAATGTCCGTGCTTGCTTGTGATCCATGTCAAAGAACGGGGAACATCTCTAAGAAGCATGAAATGCCACTCAACACTATTTTAGAAGTAGAGATATTTGACGTTTGGGGAGTTTACTACATGGGACCCTTTCCTTCCTCTTGCAACAATAAGTTCATTCTTGTAGCCGTTGATTATGTCTCTAAATGGGTGGAAGCCATTCCTTCCCCAACAAGTGATGCAAAAACCGTAATCAAACTATTCAAGAAGGTGATTTTTCCAAGGTTTGAAATTCCAAGGGCAGTCATTAGTGATGGAGGATCGCACTTCATTGAAAAACAATTTGAAAAACTCCTACTCAAATATGGAGTCACTCATAAGGTTGCTACACCTTACCACCCTCAGACAAGTGGGCAAGTCGAGGTTTCCAATAGAGAGATAAAGAGCATTTTGGAGAAGACTGTTTCAGGTTCGAGAAAGGATTGGTCTTTAAAGCTTGATGATGCTCTTTGGGCTTACCGTACGGCTTACAAGACTCCTATCGGGATGACACCCTTTAGACTTATTTACGGTAAGCCATGTCACTTACCAGTTGAGCTTGAGCATAAGGCTTTGTGGGCTATTAAGATGCTAAACTTTGATATAAAAGCCGCTGGGGAAAAGAGAATCCTTCAACTTCAGGAACTTGATGAGCTAAGATTGGATGCTTATGAGTCTGCACGATCTTACAAGGAGAGAACAAAGAAGTGGCACGATAAGCATATCCTTCGTAGAGAATTCCATGAAGGAGAACTAGTGCTACTCTACAACTCGAGGTTGCGGTTATTCCCAGGAAAGCTCAAGTCTAGATGGTCCAGACCATTTAAAGTAATGAAAGTATTTCCATATGGTGCCGTCGAGGTTTGGAACCAGGAACGTGGAACATTCAAGGTCAATGGACAGAGACTGAAACACTACCTTGGAGAACATCCACTTGAACAGGAGGTTGCGATTTCCCTCCTCGATCCAACATCAAAGGATTGAAAGGACAATGGTCAAGCTTAGGACCGTAAATAAGCACTTCTTGGGAGCCAACCCAAGTTTTCTTTCCCTTCTTAGTTTGTTTTTGAATTTTGTTTTTGAATAATTGAGAAGATTTAGGGAAGAAAGATCATAAATTAACGGATTTGCCAAGTGTTTTCAGGTCAGGAAGGCATGAAGAGTGAAAAGTGCATGGAAAAAAGGTCAGAATAAATCATGCCCAGACCGTGACATGGGTCACGGCCGTGATGAGTCAACAGATGAAAGTCAGACAGTATCATGGCCACCCTGTGATTGCCATCACGAACGTGACAAGAAGGGCCCAAAAGATCGAGTCCATCACGGCCAGGCGTGATATCCATCACTACCGTGATGTGAAGATCAAAAAGTCAGGAAGGATCACGACCAGGTCGTGATGGTGATCACGGCCGTGACAGGCCAGCTAAAATAGAACAGGTTCCTTCACGGGCCAGCCGTGATACGCATCACGCCCGTGAAGAATGATTTGCCGGGATACAACGCGTCACGACCTGCCCATGATGAGGGTCACGACCGTGACACGTGTTTTGCTCTGATTTTTAAACCAAAAACCCCATCCCCTATGTTCACAAACCCCTACTCTCTTCATCTTCTCCACTTTCTCTCCACCTCCATAGCCACCAAGCTCTCTCCCCTTCCTTCCAACTCCTCCATTTCCTTCACCTCATATTTCCATGACATTTTGCATGCATTTTCATATAGTTTAGGCGTATTTTATTTGATTATTTGTTAGTTTTTACCTTGGAACGGGTAAGGTTGTTTTGTGGTGCTTGTGTGCAGGAATCGAAGATTAAATTTCTCAGGGACAGTTGTGTTGAAGCTGGCATGAAGATGGAGCTTGGAAGGCAAGAAAATGGGGCAAACAGAGCTGATCACGGCCTAGCTGTGATGGCCATCACAGCCATGATCAAGTGGAGCTGAAAAGAAAGAATGGAAAAGTCAGAGGTGATCACGGCCAGGCCGTGATGACCATCACGGCTGTGAAATGTCAACTGAGCCAGACCCTCACAGGCAGAATTGATCACGGCCAGGCCGTGATGGTGGTCACGGCCGTGACAGACCAATCAGTAAGGCAACCTCCAAGGCAGAATCTATCACGGCCACGTCGTGATGGCCATCAGGGCCGTGACGCGCAATCTATGGATCTTTAGAAACTGATTTGATCTGGTTTTTGTATTGGCTTGGTATTCAATTTACCCCAGATTATATATAGCCCTCTATAGGAATCAAACTTAGGACTTAAATCATGAGAGTTAGAAGCGGTCCTTCGAGGGTTCATGAATTGTCACAAAACTTAAAGGGTCCGATTTAAATTCAATTGCCACGAGAGTAGGGATTGTTTTAATTGGGCACGATTTTTGTAACCCGAGAGGGAGCATTAACTAAGTTAGGATAATTCACCTTCAATTGAGTTAAATATTAATAAGGGGTAGTCAATTAGATTTCATAATTTGTCATTGTGGTAGCCTCAATCCTAGAAATCTCATCTCATAGTTAGAAACAAAAAATATTTGATTTTGATTTCTTTTATTGTTTCTTTTATTTTCTTGAAATCTATTCACACTTATTTCTTAGTCTAAAAATAGTTGTTTAATTTGTGAAGTGGTACTTGGTTTCCCAATCCCGGAGTTAGATACTCGATAATTTTCTTGCCGTTTTAATTATTACTTGCTTCGATCCGGTACACTTGCCGGAGCCCATCAAGTTTTTGTGAAACCGTTTTGAAACTTAAAAATTTTTGAAAACATATTTGAAAATGATTGAGGCACTAGGTATTTTTCTGGTCTTCTGAACTTTGACTGATTAAATGCTACCCCTTAGTTGCCCAATTTTGAGCCTAAAAGAATAAAATACTTTTCTTGGTACCTTGATCTATTTTAATGAACGATGTTTGGTATGACACCTTTTAAAGTATTGCAAAAGGGCAAAAAGGTAGTTTGAAGAATAAATTGTGCGATAAAAAGTTAGAAAAAATATTTCTCTTAAGTTGAAAATCTCCCATTCTCCAAATAAAAAAAAATGGAGAAGGGGATGAGAAAAATAAAGTGAGAAATAAAAAGTAAAAAGGAAGAAATAAAGAAAGGTGAAAAACTGAACTAAAGCCCAAAAAGGAATTTTAGAAGGTGTCATGCTTTGCATTGTTTGATATTTTGTTTAGCCTTCTTGAATTTTCCTTTTCTTGATTTCCCCACCTAACAATTAATCTCATGGCCCCATTACAACCAAAATAAAAGACCTCTTGATTTCTGTGTGTTTTCATTAATAAAGTAGAGATTTGGTTGATAGTCAAGCTTATGGTAGGGTACCTTTCTTGAGGAAATTGAGCGAATTGTCACATACCCTCAAACATATGAGTGAGGTGAGAAGAGTGCCCGAATTAGTGAGAGATGTGAATCTGGGGAACCTAAGCTTCTAATTGGACTTGAAATCGATTGTGTCTTGGTTTCTTATTGAATATGCCTGTTACTTGAATTCATTACTCGGGTTCTAGATTCACTGTCCATGCTTTGATTGGTTATCTTTTCTGGCCTTAGTTATTACTTGAGGACAAGCAAAATCTTAAGCTTGGGGTAGTTTGATGAGTGTGATTTCACCTCATATTTCCATGACATTTTGCATGCATTTTCATATAGTTTTGGCGTATTTTATTTGATTATTTGTTAGTTTTTACCTTGGAACGGGTAAGGTTGTTTTGTGGTGCTTGTGTGCAGGAATCGAAGATTAAATTGCTCAAGAACAGTTGTGTTGAAGCTGGCATGAAGATGGAGCTTGGAAGGCAAGAAAATGAGGTAAACCGAGCTGATCACGGCCTAGCCGTGATGGCCATCACGGCCATGATCAAGTGGAGCTGAAAAGAAAGAATGGAAAAGTCAAAGGTGATCACGGCCAGGCCGTGATGCCCATCACATCCGTGACATGTCAACTGAGCCAGACCCTCACAGGTAGAATTGATCACGGCCAGGCCGTGATGGTGGTCACGGCCGTGACTAACCAATCAGTAAGGCAACCTCCAAGGCAGAATTTGTCACGGCCAGGTCATGATGGTCATCACGGCCGTGACGCGCAATCTATGGATCTTTAGAAATTGATTTGATCTGGTTTTTGTATTGGCTTGGTATTCAAGTTACCCCAGATTATAAATAGCCCTCTAGGGCTCGAAACTGGGCACTTTTGGGACTGCTAACCTTAGGCAAAATTAGGATTCTTCTTCTTCTTCTTCTCAATCTCTTCTCTCCTCTATGATTTTCTCTTTATGTTATTTTTAATCAAGCTTGCTACAATCATGGCAATGCTTGAGTAGCAGTCTTGTTTCTAGGAATTGGGGCTGTGCCCAAGATTTGTTCCTGGTGATGAATTGATGTTTGATTTCTTGTTAATTCCGATTTTGTTTTCGATTTGATCCCTATTGTTTTAATTACTCGTAAATTTGGTGGCCACTTATTTGCGTGTCGTAGATACACTAAGGACGAACTTAGCGGTGAACTTAGGTATCGGATCAATAGGAATCAAACTTATGACTTAAATCACGAGGTGAGAAGCGGTCCTTCGAGGGTTCATGAATTGTCATAAAACTTAAAGGGTCCGATTTAAATTTAATTGCCACGAGAGTAGGGATTGATTTAATTGGGCACTGTTTTTGTAACCCGAGAGGGAGCATTAACTAATTTAGGATAAATTCGCCTTCAAAGCAAATTTTGGTAATTAACAAGGAGAGTAGTCGATTCAATAACATAAACAGTTTTGTGGTATCCCAATTCTTGGGAATCCCTTTTGAATTTGAAAAACCCCTATTTGAATTGCTTTCCTATTTTGTTTAACTGCAATTTTAAATTTGATTATTACTTGATTCCGATTTCAAAAACCAAATCTTATTCTAGTTCAGTGAAATCAATTTAACAACTAATTGTTATTTAAGATCACGGTCACTGTGGTTCGATATCTTTTTATTACTTGACGACGAATCCGGTACACTTGCCGGACTTCCATCAGCTAGCCACACATGGTGCCTAAGGTGGGCGGATGTGAAACCTCTACTGACCATTCCTTTCCAAAATATCAAATTAGCTCCGATGTTAGAATCGGATATTCCTTGAGGCTATGTAGGAATGGGACTATACGGTTTCAATCAGTTTCTCTCTATTCTTGTCATGATAAGCTTACTATCGAGTTTGGTATATATTATTCTTGGAGTTTTGAGTTGCAGAATTAAAATGGGAGATAAAAGAAATATAGTATTGTTGTATTATGTACCTGTGCGTCGTACCACTGCATTATTGCCTTATGTGTAAGATAAATGGAATCTCACCTCCTTATTTTTATATTGCCCATGTCGACTGGCTATGTACCTTCTGTATTCTTTTGAGAAGATTGAAACGTCAAGATGACGCTTGACTGATTCATCATAAAGATTGAGGTTCGAGCATGCGAACGTTATGGTGGAATTTCTAGTGGACATCTTCTAGACTTCAGAGGGCTCAAGGCGATGGTATTAGGGTTTCAGTTATGCCTAACCTTTCTTTTCTTGAGATATGCATGATAGTTAATAGTTGTAAGTTATGGTTTTTCCTTGGAAAGGGAAATGACTTAGTCTGAGGGTTACTTTTGTAGTGACTCTAGTAGTGTCTTTTGTGACGACACCGACAGTGGACTCAAATAGAGTTTCCACTTGGTCTCGTCAGTTGGTTTCATTCTTCTCACGATGGACGAGAGAGGATTGTCTTTTCTATTGTAGTTTGGCCAACTTGGGATGTCTGGGAGTTAGTGTTAACATTAATGGGGTTGCGACTCCAAGTATCTTATATTTTCGGAGCTGCGTCTCCATATCTTTATGTTGAGTCTGTACATTTCTATGCTTTCTATTTATGAGTTGGTTGGGTATTATGTAAATGATTGTCGAACTTATGACTTAATTGTGATAATGAAAATTTTTATTATCAATTCCTTTAAATCAAAGTGGTTACATTCATGACTTAAGAAAAAGAAAAAAAAAAAAACTACCCCATTTTTTATAGCCAATTTTAATCAACCTACTTTTCGGCCTTAAAATGTCATGTACGATGTAACACTCGAGAAGGGTGTTACAGATATGACCTTAAGTTTCAGGGACCAAATTAGCTATTTACTCATTTTTATTTACTTATCTAAACAAACAAGGTCAAACTTAAAGTTAGACATTATTTAAATGAATCAATCTCAAGCTTTATGTATTTGACATTAAGAACTCACGAATTACTCATATAGGTTTTTTTTTTTTTTGTAACCATATTATAGGTACAAAGTATTCACTACTGTTAGCAGTGGCTAATCTCCATCGGGGAACCTTTTGGGGAGACAAGGTGAGTCCCCCCCCCCAGTCATGTTTTCTCCATACACAAGAGTTAGGATTCAAATCTCTGACCACTTGCTTAAGATGTCCAAATCCCTTACCACTTACACAAACACTAGTTGGTATTACTCATATAGATATATTACATAGTAAGTTGTAATTATATTTATTACATATTTACTTGTAATGGATTATGATTTACTCACATAAAGATGTTTGCTAAAAAAATTAAATTAATAAACTTAAAAATAATTTAAAGACAAATTTATAAAGGTAAAAATAATCAAACTTTGAATAAGTTAAATGAGCCAAGTGATGATTCATATTTTTAAACAAGACAAGCTCAAGCTTTAAATTTGACTCATTTATTAAATGAGTGAAGATTCAACAATCTTCTTCTTTCACAGGCCAAGTTTGAACTTCAAGTGGTTAACACATCTATCTAGACCATAATAAACGTGTTTGGTTAATATTAAACTAATAAACTTAAAAATGATTTAAAGAGAAATTTTATAAAGGTAAATAGGGCAAGCTTGGAATGAGTCAAATCAGTCGAGTGATGCTTCATATTTTTAAATAAGACAAACCCCAGCTTTAAATTGGATTCCTTTAATAAATGAGTTCAGCTTGAACAACATTTTTCTTTCACAGGCCAAGTTTGAGAGTGTTTGGCTTATTTACACCTCTGCATACAACTATATAGTTTAGCTTTTGACTGTAATATGAAGTAACAGTAATACATACTTTTATTAACTAGATTTTACTCTTTTTTTTGTTTATACAAAAAATATAATAAGAACAACGCATTGTTACAAAAAGAAGTAAAATACAGGTAATGTCTTTGCCTCCTTGTCACCTTGATTTTACATTATCATTTTGAACTGGATAATATATATATATATATATATATATATATATATATATTTAATGTAATGTACAATGTTTTGGCAGCAAATAAAACTTCCACCGTTCTACATGCAATTCTTATTGCCATGGCCTTCAGCGAGCTTCAATCATAGTCATACTTACCCCATTTACTGAATAAATTCCTTCACTTGTCGATGGATCTGAACTTGCAAAATTAGTTTTCTTGAAAATAAATGCAGGGTACTTTGGAGTGGGAAGAGTTAATTCAATATTACTCAACATGGAAACAACGGCTGACATAGATGGCCTGTCTATGGCATAATCTTGTACACATAAAAGCCCAATTTGGATGCATCTTTGGACTTCATGGTCAGAGCATGACTCTCCTAATGACTGATCAACAATTTCCATAGCTTTGCCTTCTCTCCATAGATTCCAAATCTACAATTATTAAAGAAACTGGATTAACTAGACTATTGAAGATTCTCAGGTCCTTGCTTTTTTAGGTGCTCTCACGTTACCATCTACATCACCTTCCTCTCATTTTTGGTTCTGTTTTGCTGCTTTGGTGGCTCATTTACATGACTTCATTTGGTGGTCTTTTGTTGGGTTTTTTTCCCTGGGTGCTCGGGTCATTCTGCTACCTTGGCATTATCCCCAATATTTTGGTGTGCTTATGTGGGATGGCCATTCTCATCAACAAGTATCAATTGGTAGCTTTTGTTTTCGGTGGAGGTGGTGTTTACAGGTCTTCTTAATTCAGTTTCTTTTCATGTACTGTTTGGTGAATGTTGATGGTGGTGTGTAGTGGCTTTTAATAGGACTTCTTAACTATGCTGGTATTGGTGGAGGCTGTGATGGATTCTTTTGGTTGGTTTTGGTTATTGCTCAATATATAGGTTATTTATGATTGTCTTTACGCACTAACTTTTGTAAAGAAAATAATATCCTCCCTTTATGATAGTCTTTAATTTACATTAGATGGGTTCTTATATAAGGGTTGTGGTATATCAGGTATTCTTCAATTATAATAATAATAATAATAAATTTTGTTTATAAAAAAAAAAACTTAACTCTTGAAGAGTAAATTTAAATTGGAGCATAGTTTCTCATAAATACTCACATGTCCAACTAGATTTGTGGATGTAATGTCATCATATTCACCATTATTCTTTCTTCCCGTAACAATCTCTAGAAGCAAAACTCCGAAGCTGTACACGTCAGACTTTATTGAAAATTGTCCTTCCATGGCATATTCTGGTGACATATATCCACTACAAAAGTAAAATATGAAAATTAAAATAGTAAAATCTTATTTTTAGTAATCTAAGTTGTAGGAGATAAGGTTTCTAGTTGCTGACTATTTACTTATTATATTGTGTTTGAAATATGAGTAGCTTTCAAATTAGGATAGGAATGTAAGTAACATCATGCAGGGAAACGAATGATGTGTTTGTATTGATGAGTACTTACTAGGTTCCAACAACACGAATTGTTTTTGCTTCAATTTGGTCTCCACCGAATATTCTAGCCATACCAAAATCTGCAATTTTTGGGTTCAATGCAGAGTCCAGCAAGACATTGCTGGCCTTTAGGTCTCTATGAATGATTCTTAATCGGGAATCTTGATGAAGGTATAAGATCCCTCTAGCAACCCCCCAAATGATCTCAAATCGTTTTCTCCAGTCCAACAGTGACCTTTTACTTTCATCTGGACAAAAAATTGAAGGTATCATGAGTGGAACATGTTGGATAAATTGTTCTGCTAGTTGAAGTGTAAAAATGTCACTATAAATGGTTAGGAAGTGACATAGCTATTTCCAAAGTGAGAGATAAAGTACAAATGAGAAAGGGTGAAAACAATACAAACCAAAAATGAAAGAGTCCAGACTTTTGTTCGGCAAATACTCATATATTAACATCTTCTCCTCTCCTTGAATACAACAACCTAAGATCCTCACGAGATTTCTGTGTTGGAGCTTTGAAATCAAAACAACCTCATTTTTGAACTCTTCTATGCCTTGCCCAGAATACTTTGACAGTCTCTTCACTGCTATTGTCATTCCATTACTTAATTGACCCTGAAGTCATTATCCGAAGTCAACTTTTTAATGGTTAGCCTTTGCATTTGTTTCAAAACATATTATATTATTATTACTTGGCATATATTCTGTAAGTGATTTCACTTATGCCGTGACTAGTGCATCTTTCTGAGAAGGGTAAAAGAAATGCCTTAATTAACTAAAACTGGTGCTAAATGTTACCGAACATGAGACTTGGTTGTTGAAGAAGAATGGCTACCTTATAAACAGAACCAAAACCTCCTTGACCAAGCTTGTTATCAGTTGAGAAATTGTCTGTTGCAGCAGCTATGGAGCTAAGATCAAAGAATGGCAAATCTGAACTTTGTGTAGTTTCAAATTCTTGTAGATTGTGAGAATCCTCAAAGCTGAGACGAAAAGAATACTTGCGATTCCTTCTTGTCCCTATCATCAAATATGGAAACAAATACAATTGAACGCGTTAATTGTATTAACAACCCCAAAACGACAGGATTGATAAAGAGTTTAACTTACATTGGTTTCGGGCTTTCACAAACCAATACACGAAAGTGAACACCAAAAACATCAGCAAGCAAATAGAAACCGATAAAATTACTATCATCCCCTTCTTGCCAAGAGAACCATGATGATGTTTTGCATATTTGGCTGCAAATGCAAACATATCATAATAAGAAGATTTGATAACTAAGAAAATCAAGTATATGCTTTAAAACTAACACTAAAAGCCAATAAAAATAATAATAATGAAATTTAATTAATTAATTTAGTTGGTTGTTATCAATCAATTAGAAATCGACACATCATTAAAAAAATTGATCATTATTTTAATTATCTTAAAATCACTCATATAATGATTTCTTCTGATTGATTGACACAAAATTTTACATTAACAATACGTATCAATCAAACTCTAAATTTATAACCTAATAATTAAATTATTAGTGCCTTAACTATTTTTCCTAATTAGTAAGAAAGCAGAACAGTACCTAATTCAAGTTTATCGACACGAACATACAAATTTTGTCCCACTTGTGTATATGTCCTTGTATCCTCCATGTCTCCATGCCAAGTTACACATCCACTATCTGAAATCTCATTGGCACTCGTATATGCTGCACATGAACAATCCCTCAAACATTTCTCCCTGCAATCTTTCATGCTTAACTTCTCATCCACACGTGCCTTTGAAGTATCAGGGACCTTCACACGTGCCACCTCCACAAACCCTTCCCCATTTCGACACGTGGACACATTGTGCTTCCTCACACACCCACCCGACCCGTCTCTAAGATACCATTCTCGCTCGAACTTGGGTTCAAACCCGGGTAAACACTGACACTGAAACGTGTCAGAATTATACGGGTCACAGTTCGTGTTCGACCCGCACCGTCTAAAACTGTCACATTCTTCCTTCGGCGCGTACCAGATTTCGAACCATCTATGTTCATGAGCTTGCCACGTGAGCCTCCTCACGTGACCTGTTTCTTCAAGCACCATTCTGGAGAACACGTTGGGGTCCTTCACTCCATACATTATGGAAACTTCATCTGCGTTATCAACGAAGCTAACGTTGAATATGAAGGTCGGAGTCATTTCAGGCACACCGCTCCATCTTTGACCCGTCCATGACCCGACCCGCCAAATAGGAGTGTTGTTGTTGTACAAGAACAGTTGAGGAAACCCGGTCGGGTCGATCATGTAGGTCAAGTTCCCGGATCCTGGGTCAGCTGGGGACTTCCAAGATGTTAGGAACCGGTTCAAACCGGTTTTGCGGTCCAACCCGAGTTTCATGGACGGAAGTAGAGTGTTGCTTGGACAATCAAAACCCTGCCACAAAACGTTGTTGTTGTTGCTGCTGTTTCCACTTTGGATCAAAACCAAGTTTCCAGTGTCTAAAAGCTTGGCTGAAGTGTTGTTAGACGAGACAGAAACGTTTGAAGACCAAAGAGGGTTAAGGTTTCGGGTCATGTTGTCGTGGAGTACGAGGTTTCCGTGTTTGTTGATGGAGAGAACACCGGAAGTGTCGTTAAGAGGAGTGTCTCTGTTGGCAACCCACACAACCGTTTGTTCTGAAACTTTGTTGTACCATATTCCAACGTAGCGGAGGCTGGAATTTCCAAGGCTGAAGAAACCGAGAGCAAAGGTTCCTCGGTTGCTGGAGACCAAAACGTCGCCGTCTTTGATGGGGTGGGTTGGGGTTATGCTGTCAAGTGAGTGACAAGAAGGGAAAAGGAGCAACAGCAGAAAAAAGGGTCTCAGAAGCTTGCAGTTCATATTATCGGTTCTGAATGACGTTTTTTCTTATGAAAACTTATATGAATGAATTATTTTATTATTTTATTTTGGTGATGATTGATTAGTATGAGTTGTTCCAGTTAGTTCCTCAATACAAAGGTACTAGTCTGATTGAGACGCACAACTAAAAATTGAATAACCGGTAGTTGCTTGACATTAAAATAAAATGTACGGTTTGTTATGTGGTTGGGAACATATACACATCTATTTTAGCCTCTGCTTTAATTGCCCCGTTTGTAGAAGGTCATCTAACTTGAATGGTCATGAGTCAGACAGAGTAAGGCTCAATCGCTGTGTGATTTAGTGCTGCTCACTTTGTTAATACAAGTAATAATAATATCTACATAGTAAAATACCATAATGGAGTCTGGGACAAAATTAATTTTCTCTTCAGAAGATGCAATTAACTTGTCTGTAAGAAACATGTTTACTTATAGGATACCAAATTTATGCTTCTTAATGTCTCAGCTGACTGAAAGTTCGCCTCAACCCTTTAATTCCACTATTTCGTTTTGTTTAATTTGGTAAATGCATTTTTCCAAACTCAAAGCAGTCAGTTAAACAGTACCCGTCCCATATTTAAAGTGCTTCTAATAGAAGGCAAAGAACAGAAATTGCATTGTAATAATATAGTCGCAGATGATGCTGGATTTCTGAACTGGCGTGAACATGACCAATTAGATGTCTAGCAAAGCAAATTTTAAGTTATGGCATTGCATTCTTTTTATGTTTTCTTATTATTTAATCTTTTTAATGATTTCATTTATTTCTCCATCCTTTCCCTGGTCAGCTAAGCTTGCAAGGCTGTGGTCTTGTTCTCTAAGTAGTTTAGTCACTTTAGTTGAGAAGTTTTATCTTAAAAGAGAAATTATGATTGACTGTAATGTTAGAAGGTTGTGTTTTCTAAGTACTGCTCTTCCATTGATTTAATAAAATATTGGTTGAATATTATCTTGACATGTCCTGAAATATTCATTTTGTGATAAATGGATATTGGAAATCACATGATAAGTATACTAGAGTATTGTAGTCTATAGTTGAATGGAACCATGATTGGTGAAACCATTACAACTCTTCATGGAAGGGTATGGTTTAAAGTACTATGACTCTCTATGAAAGAATGAGTTTATATGAACCATTATAACCCTCGTGGAAGGATAGGTCCCCTCTCTACTTTTTCTATAAATATATGTCTTGGGACATATGGAAGTGTTAATAGGAATTTAAAATTCTTGACAGAAACAGATCCGACAGGATGACGGAAAAAATTGAAGAGTCGTCAGATAACCACCACAAGGAATCGAATTCAGCAAAATTGACAGGTTGAAAAGATGACAGAAATTAGTATGTCAGACAGATAAAGTCGTCAAGAAAGGAAAATATGTCAAATTTCCGACGAATATATCCAGCTGACTGACGGAGGAATAGAAGTAACAACCCAACTTTCGACAAAGTTGGTAATAAGAATTGTCAGACAAACAAAGTATAGAAATGGCTAAGTTTCCAGGGTTGACAGCATCAGCAAGATAAGTTGTCAAATAACCAAACTGTGGACGACAAGTGGACATAAAACCACTCGAAGGATCGAGCAGTTAGAGAAGTTTACTTGTCGAGATAGTTTGAAACATAGCAAAACGCCATACAAGTGCCAAATTTTAAGATAGGAAGTTTCTTTAGGCGGTTATTTTGTATGCTTATAAATACTATCAATCCCGATGTAATCAAGGAGGTTGTACTTGAAGCGATATCCTGCATATCTCGATCACACAATGATTAAAGGATTGGACTCAAGTATTTCCTCCACCCCTTTTCATTTCGATTCAATTTATAATACAAAGACCGCTCATTTAATTTTACATGTTCGTCTTTACCTTCAAGATTGCCTTTCATGTTCTTCATTTAAGTTTGTTATTCAGTCCTTGATTCCTCCCCGCTTATTTTTCAAGCCTTTTACTCGCTTTCGTTTAATTTCCTGCACTTTAAAAGCTTTCTTACGCCCTTCACTCATTTAAATACTTTTCAATAACTTGCTTCTTTCCTTTAATTTCTTGCCATTTACCTTTACTTGTCATTTACAAGCTTTCAATTAATTTCCCGCAACTTACATGCTTTTCCTTTAATTTTCTCATTGTTTACATGCTTTCCTTTAAATTTCACGTGCTTTACTTTCCTCTAATTTCGCCTGCAAGTCACGTCAAATCCTTGTATTTACGTAAAAGTAAGAAGCCATTCTTGTTTGAGCAGACATGCAAAATACTCATCCTTACGAGATTACCGCATAACTCGTCCTGCCCCTACATTCGATCGATCTTAAAATTATTTGTGACAAGAGGATTTTGGACACAAACCAAAAACCAGCGTCAACAAATTGGCACGCCCAGTGGGACGAGTTTAGAGTAACTCGTATAGTGTCAGAAATTTAACATACAACTTTATTTATATGCGTTTACGGAGGCGGAAAGGTGGTTCAAACATCTATTTCCCAGAACTCTGTAAATATGATTAATACAAGTGATGCGGGCGTAGTAGACACTAATGCGCTGTGTCAATGATAGATGCTATCGCACCGCTTGACAATATTCCCGCAAGTGGAACTAATGCGAGAGGTAAATAGTACTAATGGTCTAGGAATAAGAAGAGGCGTTTCTTACGCCCAAGTAGTTAATCGATTTGACGAAGTTGGTCAAGGAACACTTCGTCACCAACTTCACTGTCTTACAACAAATAAATACATCAACTATTGGATTGTCATCAAGAAGTGTTGTGAGTTCAAATCCAAGAGGGACTACACAACCTCTCTCACAACCTTTATATGGGATGCCTTATGGGTCAACAACCGTCAACCCAAATACTCCATTTGCTTACATACCATATCCGAATGGAATGACGATGGCTGCCATACATCCGGATGACGAGCGGGGCCATCGACCGGGGCAAATTCCCATCCACGCGAATGGAATAACGGGGTCCATGATAGTTACCCATTCTCGACAAGAATAACCGGTAGAAAGGCCATATATTTCTCCATTGAGGCAACTCCCACAAAGCATTGTTGGTCCAGCCGGAGGCTACTTTAGCCAATGTCCGACAACAGATTGATTCTAGTAACTATGACATGGTGAATACATTTACTCAACAAATGAGTACAATAATTACGCCATTGATGGAAAACACAAACAATGCATGTTTAGCATTGACAAATGAAATACGTCGGCTAAACAGAGCCTTAGGTGTTGTAACCCCAAATGAAAACCAAAATACTTGGTAGAAATTTCAATGCAAATCTCAATAGGATTAATCAACCACAGAGTTGAACCACAAATTGACGGATTTGAACAAGATGATGAACGACAACAGCTTCATCGTCGGGATTCCTTTGAGACGTGGAAATGTACATATTCTGCGACCGAGGAGAAGATGAGGATTTGATCCTAAACCAGGGTGCTTTGTTGGAGCGTTAAGTCGAGAATGTTTTAAATCAAAATGTCAACCAAGTGGTTGAACAAGCATTAAATAGGTTTGGTTTTAACATTGGTTATGCTAACCAACCATTTTTTGCATCGGCATTTCCTCGATTGGGTCCAACAGGCAGAAATGCCTCGAGGATATAAAATACCCAAGTTGTCGAAATTCTCAGGAGAAAGTGGAGAGTCGACAATCGAGCATATTGCTCGATATACCATCGAATTAGGAGACTTGGCCTTGGAGGAAGGATTAAAAATGAAGTTCTTCCCCAGCTCGTTAACTAAGAATGCATTTTCTTGGTTTTCAACTCTAAGGCCTAATTCAATCCATTCTTGGAATCAATTGGAAAGAGGTTTCCATGACCAATTCTTTAGAGGAGACTTGAAAATAGGATTGACAGATTTGTTTGGAATTAAAAGAATGAATAACGAATCTGTTGACGACTACCTAGCTCGATTCCGTCAGATGAGGAGTCGGTGTTTCACCCCTATTCCAGAAACAGAAATAGTGAAAATTGCTGCGGGTGGTCTAGATTACTATATCAGGAAGAAACTGGTTAACCAACATTTGATAGATCTTGCCCAGTTAGGGGACAAGGTTCGACAGATTGAACAATTAAGAACTGAAAAGATTTTTAAGCAGAAGAGATTCCTTAAGAGGGAAAGGGTTAATTTTGTCGGATGTAATGAATCCGACGAAGAGAGTAATGATTCTGAAGAGTATGAGGTAGATTATGTCGAACTAAAGAATGGTCCACCTTATATATGTCAAGCTTTGAAGCCCATGAGGGCAAAGAAAGAATCCCTTTCATTAATAAGAAAGTATACACATTTGACGTGACCAAGGCCGATCAAATATTTGACATATTACTTAAAGATAAGCAATTAAAATTGTCAGATGATCATAGGCTCTTGAAAGCCCATGAAATTAAAGATCGGAAATATTGTAAGTATCATAATACTTTTGGTCATGTGACGAATGACTGTATGCATTTCAGGGATATCATTCAGAAAGGTTTGACAGACGGAAGGTTCAAGTTTTCAGACAAGAGACCGAAAATGAAGATTGATACAGAACCCTTCGGTCCCGAAGCTAACAAAGCAGACCGCCAAGTCCATATGGGAGTAGGCATGGTCAACATCACGGCCGGACAGAATATCCAAATGGATTTGTCAGATCCATTTGATGTTTATCCGAAGCCAGGGGAACCACTTATTGAATATATGACACGAAAGAAAGATGAGGGCATAATTAAAGTTTGCCCTAGATGCGAAGCGTTTTATGATGAGGTAGCCGCCAGAAAAGCTAGGGGGCAGAAATTACCATCGCATCGTCCACAAGATGACCAGAGCAGGTTTTCACATTCAAATAGCCATGCCGGATCCAACAGTGTACAGAGGAGTGCTGCATCTGCTGTAAATAGACAGACAAACAGCCGTCAGCAACACATACACTACCAAAATCCGGACAAAGACAATACGGGAGGCTGGCTTGATTCAACCAGAGGATCGCAGTAAAGCGCGACATGATAATTGTCGGCCACATATACACCAGATCAAAATCCTGACAGACAATACCTGGAGGCTGGCTTGATTCAATCGAGAGGATCGACGCAGAGGTAACTCGCTGGTGGCGATTTAATCCCGTTAAGACAAGGACACCCCCATCCAACGTAATGGTGGATAAATGGGTAAGGAATTCAGCCATGACACAAGTACCGGATTGCAAAAACAGGCGTGGGCTCGGAGAAACAAGGGCAATGAACGAGGGCCACCCTTTTGGAATGAACATTACCGAATAGGTCAAGCGGCTAAAAATGCTCGGATGGAAGGGCCTGGTCTTTCAGGACCCTCAACTCAATTGGCCATTTCCAAGAGCCAAAAGAGGAGACTACGAGACTCCGACAAGCCCGAAAAAAGAAACTTGCCAAACAAGGAGGCGTCATTATAAAAGAAATGCCTTCCCAAGATCTTTGGTTGCTTGGTTGCTACAACCGACAACAAAGTTGATAAGATAGCAGATACCAAGATGAAGAGTGTAATAGTAAGTCACCCCACGGAAGCTAATGTGAAGAAACTCGAATCGCAGACCAAGCAAGGCGAACCTATATCTCGGGTTTTTATAGAGAAGAAGACTTGAGACAAGCATCCTCACCAATAAAACCCAAAGGCAAATGGCCAATCGATCGACGAAGTAGAGAGAGTTGCAGGACTCGAAAAGAAAGTTGAGGCTAGAATAGAAGAGCAACAACTGACTACATTCAAGCCTGAAGGCGATTTAACAAAAGAAGAGTTGTCATTTGATGCTGTCATTGAAGCATTGAATGATCCGAATGATGACATAAACGTCATTTGAGCCATGGATATGGACGGCCAGAATGAGGATTGGGCCGACATCATGGAAGCGTTAGATAACTGTGGCGCTGGAATTGCCCGGCCTTTGTCGGATAGGTCAGGGTCAGATGACGAGAGTGACTTAAAGAGAAATCACGGCAGGACAGTCGGAGGTGCTTTTCTGGATGAGGATCCAGACAATGAAGTCATACTGGAGCCTGGAATGAGAATGAACATAGGTTTAATTTCCTTCATCCCAGCAGAATACGAGGGATATTTTGAGTTTGATCCCTCTGACGACGACAGTGATGTCGTCAACAATGCAGGAGACCCAAGTGATCACTGGATGTTTGTACAAGAGAATTTAGTTACTGTATTCGACAACGTGGCTCAGTTGGAGAAACCTACCGACGAACAGAAAAATCATCTAAGACCTTTGCATGTGAAGGCCATCATCGATGGAAGACCCACCAATAGAGTCTTGATTGACGGAGGTGCTGCTGTAAACTTGATGCCTAGGGCGATGTTTAAAAAACTTAGGAAAGGATCGGTCGGACCTAATCCCAACCGATATGGTTGTCAACGATTTGATGGCAAAACATCTCCGTCGATGGTGTCACTTTATTAAACATACAAATTGGCACTTTGTCGAAAGAATGACATTGTTCGTCATAATTCCAACCAAGTCAAGCTACAACATTTTGCTTGGCGGGGATTGGATCCACTCTATAGGGGGCAGTTCCATCAACGGTACATCGAAAAGTGATTTTGTGGAATGAACAGGATCAAGTGGAGATTGTGGAGGCGACGATAGTGCTTGTTACGCTCAAAGAAGCACATATTGATTTCCGGTGTATTCTCCGAATGTGAAGCCAATAACTACCATTGAAGGGGTTATCAACAAGGATACGTTGGAAGCAAGCCTTTTTAGCCAGTTTGGAGTTACAATACAAGACAAGGCCGACAAGACCCTGGCTAAATCGACAATGAGTATTGAGACCCACTTGAGAAGACCTGTTGGCCTATCCGGCCGACAAAAGAAATACACACTCAAGAAAGTGTATTGGCGGATTGTATAATTGACGACGGCCCTTTGGGTTTTGAAAGAGGAGCCAAGTCAAACAAAATATGGAAGTAGAAGATCCTTTGGAAGAAATAAATTTGGGGTCGGAAGAAAAGAAAAGACCCATTTTTGTCGGTCTTTTCCGCAAAGGATTACAAACGAAAACTTGTTGGATTAATAGCGAAATACAAAGATTGCTTTGCATGGGACTATGACGAAATGCCTGGTTTAAGCAGGGATCTTGTTGAACATCGCCTACCACTAAGGGAGGATTGCAAGCCTGTTAAACAAGCAAGCAGACGGTTTGCTCCAGAGGTGGTACATAAAATCAAAGAGGAAATACAAAGACTGCTTAAAGCCAAGTTCATACGAACAACCAGGTATGTCGAATGGCTCTCTAATGTAGTCCCTGTTATTAAAAAGAATGGAAAAATGAGGGTATGCATAGATTTCAGAAATTTGAATATGGCTACCCCTAAAGATGAATATCCGATGCCTATAGCCGATATGCTTGTCGACTCAGCATCAGGAAATGAGATTTTAAGTTGTATGGATGGCCATGCAGGATATAATCAAATCTTTATAGCCGAAGAAGATGTGTCAAAGACCGCCTTCAAATGTCCAGGAGCAATTGGGACATATGAATGGGTCGTCATGCCTTTCGGTTTAAAGAATGCAGGAGCCACCTATCAACGAGCAATGAATACAATTTTCCATGATGTTATTGGAAAATTTGTAGAAGTATATATTGATGATGTGGTCGTCAAGTCCAAGAGCAAAGATGACCATTTGGAGCATCTGAGGCAAGGATTTGACAGGATGAGAAAGCATAATCTAAAAATGAACCCAGAGAAGTGTAGTTTCGGAGTGTCGGCTGCAAAATTCTTAGGATTCCTGGTTCACAAAAAAGGAATCGAGATAGACAGGAATAAAGCTAGAGCAATCATGGAGGCCTCTGCACCGACAAATAAGAAAGAGCTACAGTCCTTCTTAGGGAAGGTTAACTTTCTCAGAAGATTCATATCAAATCTGTCAGGAAGGACAAGAGTATTTGCACCACTGGTCAAGTTGAAATCAGAACAAAGCTTCATTTGGGAACCTTGTCACCAAGAGGCTTTTGACCAGATTAAGCAGTATCTAGTCAGTCCACCGGTCATGATGCCTGCAGTGCCCCGTCGACCGTTGAAGTTGTATATATCAGCATCAGAGGACACTATAGGATGTTTATTAGCTCAGGATGACGATGACAATGTTGAAAGGGCTATATATTATCTAAGTAGAGTCCTAAATGATGCTGAAGGAAGATATAGTGCAATAGAGAAGTTATGTCTAGCATTATATTTTTCTTGTACAAAACTCAAATATTATATGATGCCATGTCATGTATTAGTTATTTCCAAGACTGATGTAATAAAGTATATGTTGTCGAAACCAATCCTTAATGGACGAATTGGCAAATGGACCATTGCTTTATCAGAATATTCTTTACAATACGTGCAACTAAAGTCATCAAAGGACAGGCAATAGCTGACTTTCCGGTAGACCATCCAGGACCTGGATGTGCCGAGAAATAAATATTGTCGATCTACTACCTTGGAAACTCTATTTTGACGGATCAAGACATCAAGGAGGAAGTGGCATAGGAATCCTTATTGTGACCCCACAAGGAGTTCCTACAAAGTTCATGTTTGAACTTAAATATCCATGTTCCAACAATGAAGCCGAATATGAGGCTTTGATTGTCTGATTGGAAATATTGATAGAATTAAGAGCACGAAATGTGCATATTTTTGGGGATTCTCAATTAGTCATCAAACAACTCACACAAGAATACAAATGCGTTAGTTACAATTTGTCAAAATATTGTATCGTAGCTAACAAGTTGATAAAAAAATTTGATGACGTAATTGTTCAATACATTCCCAGAAATTTAAATCAAGAGGCTAATGAGTTGGCTCGGATAGCCTCGGGGATATAAAATATCTCAAAAGACTCCGTAACACTAATGGAAATCAGAGAATTGCTGTATCCATTAGAAGAAAGAGATATTTTAGTTAATGATGTAATTCTACCTAATGACTGGAGGTTGCCAATAATCGAGTATTTGGAAAATCCAAGTCAGAGTGTGGATAGAAAAACAAAGTACAAGGCATTGAATTACACAATGCAAGGAGGATCATTATACGTAAAAATCTGTTGACGGAACTCTACACAAGTGCCTGAGTAAGCAAGATGCTTATTTGGCTCTCTCAGAAGTCCATGAGGGTATATGTGGAGCCCATCAGGCAGGTGATAAAATGAAATGGGTCCTACGAAGAAGTTTATATTACTGGCCAACTATGGTTAAAGATTGCATTTTATTTGCCAGGTCTTGTGAAGAGTGTCAGAAGCACGGTCGCATACAAAAGCATCTGGCTAGCGAATTACATTCTATTGTCAAGCCTTGGCCATTCAGAGGATGGGCTCTAGATTTGATTGGTCAGATACATCCTGCTTCATCGAAAGGACATCAATTCATTTTGGTTGGAGTTGATTACTTTACCAAATGGGTAGAGGCAATCTGTCTTAAAACAGTCACCCAACAAGAAGTAATTGATTTCATTGAAAACCACATTATCTGTCGGTTTGGCATACCCCAAACTCTGACAACGGATCAAGGGTCAATGTTTGTCGGAAAGAAAGTCGTGGAATATGCCAGTTCTAGGCATATAAAAATGCTCACATCTACGCCATATTATGCACAAGCAAATGGCCAAGTTGAGGCCATAAATAAGATCATTATTAATCTTATTAAAAAGCATGTGGGCCGACAACCTAAAAATTGGCATAATACCCTTGATCAAGTGTTATGGGCATATAGAAATTCACCCAGACAGTCAACAGGAACTTCGCCATATCGTCTAACTTATGGACACGATCCTGTATTACCTGTTGAAATCAATCTCCAATCCACTCGCATTCAAAGGCAAAATGACCTGCCTACTGACCAGTATTGGGATGCAATGCTGGACGAATTGAATGAATTAAGTGATGACAGATTGATTGCGTTGGAGAATTTGATTCGGCAAAAAGAAAGAATTGCCAGATTTTATGATAGTCGAGTTAAGTTCAAAGCATTCAAGGTAGATGATTTAGTCTGGAAAGTCATATTGCCCATGGATAAAAGTTGTCGAGAATACGGGAAATGGTCACCTAAATGGGAAGGACCATTTAGAGTTGACAGAATATTTTCTGGAAATGCTTACGCACTTGTCAATATTAATACTGGCTCGACAATTAAGTCAATTAATGGCAAGTATTTGAAGGAATACAAACCGACGATGTTAGAAGTACAAATTGACGAATAAAGAAAATAAGTATATTCATTAAATTGACGATACAATGAAATATTGTCATTTGATGATAGAAATCAAGCTGTCAATTAAAGCTAGTCTGATCCTAAAATACAGGACAGTGCACTAATAATATTTTAGTTTCATACAACAGCAGAGAGGTGCAGCTAAATTTGTTGAGGCTTCATTCCCACGAGATTTCGATTGCCTCATTTGTCAAGGAGGCTCCAAAAGGGGGATAAAGCACGAGCAGATGTCACCATCATTTCATTCAGAAGGTGGTTGTTGCTACGGTAGATAACACCAAACTCTTCCAGATGAAGATGATGGAACTAGACGAGGTACACTCGTTCTGTATCAAGATCTGCTTCTCCCCGGATATGCAGTGAGGCCAGTTATGGATGTTACATTGGTTACTGACCTTCACTATATGTTTTTACATTGGTTATTGACCTTCATGGAGTATGTTACCATTAAGACAAACACCTTGGTTTGAAAACTTAATACAGACAAGGTCAAATTCTCGTGGAGGAAGAAAGAGGAATAGGTAGAGGCCTGTTGTAGAGGAATGCATGGTATGTGAAAATTCAACTGTGAAATCTGAGATTTATAGACCTCGTTATTTATAGTTGAACACAAAAGGCATTTATTGTGATGTGGTTTACCAAAGTCTCGAAACTTACCATGACATTTATGATGATTTGATAAAGCATGAATTACGAAGTTAGTTGGAAATATGCAGTCAAATCCAGTAATAAATAAACGTGCAAGAAAGGAAGCGGTTATTAATTACAATGGACCGTAAAAATTGACCAGGTTAAATGGTCGACGAGAACAAGAATTACAACTGTTATTGTTGACCTAAAAAGAAGATAATTGATCCCATGCAAGGGAAAGATTAGTTTTGTCAGCAGTAGCTGCTTCATAGTCGGGTTGCAATGCACGGAGTTTGCTGACTACACTTTCCGCTTGTTGACCAAGACGGACAGATTCATCATCAATAGCTTTGACTCTGTCTTTGCTCTTTTCCAAAGCTTTGTCAAATTTAGCACACTTTTGGTCCGTCAATTCAATCTCGGCCAACAGCTTCTTCCGGTACTCCAGTAAACTCTCAGTTTGAATCCCGATGGAAATAAGGTCAAGTTCTTTTTGTTTAGATGATTCAAGATTTTGGAACTGAGCTAAGAGATCATCCTTGATTCTTTCTTCCTCTTCGTAAGAAGGAATGACAGAAGTCATCCTTTCTAATTTATTGGAGAGCCGTTCCCAAAATGTCTGAATAGAGATAAAAAGTGAACGGCTCGACAGAGGAAGATTAGAATGAAGAGGAGTGATCTCCTTGACAAGTCGAGATAGTTCTTTTTGAATCTTGATATCAGACAGAAGCTTATCAAAAGGATTGACCAGAAGAGTTTGAAGATCATGCATGAGAGTAGTAACTAAAGAGTCACTGGAATCATGTTGAGTCAATGAAGTAGTAGAAAAGGATGACTCTTTCCGGCTTACTTCCGACAGCATATTAATCCACGTGTTAAAATGTAGAGCCGGTTTGGGATTAGGAGACTTCATGGTAGGAGGTTTGATAGCAGGTGGAGAAGGAAGGGAAGGAGTTGTTTCAGCCAACAGGGCCTCCATGTCAATATCTTCATCCGGAATCTCAATCATAACAGTAGTTCCTACTGGATCATCAGCTGCTGAAATTGGGGTGATTGAAGTCAGATGATGAGGGCTCGAAGGCATTCCCTGATGAGAATCAGGAACCTGCAATTCAATTGTCAAACTCTTAGTACTAACAGAGATACCTCCTAAAGTTCGGTCAATATGTAGTTCCGAATCATATACATTTATAGGCTCGACAGTCGTGATAATCTCCTGAATGGTCATTGAGTCATCAAACTGGGGAGATTTTTCCTGACATGAGAAATAAGTAAGAAAGTATACATTTAAAAAAAAAAAGAAAAAAAAAGAAAAAAAAAAGAGGGAGTCAGTGGAAATACCAGATTAGAGTCTGAAGACATCAAGTCAACATCAACAATAGCCTTCTCAGAAACCAGAGGGGTCTCGACAGTTTTGTTTTTCTGTCAAGAATAGCAAGCATGTGAGCAAAAGGATGTAACTTGACAGACTAACGTAAAATTGTTACCTCGGATTGGTTGGAGGTCGAAGTGTTGGAAGAACTAGTCATAACCTCCCGAGTTTTAGAGCCAGTAGAGACTTTGGCGGCATCAGATGCTGTCACCATGGCAAAACCTTTGACATATTTTGATTTCTTGGAGAGAGGGCTAGAAGAAGCCATTTTCTCTTTTCTTTTTCTGGATCCTTTTGACTGAGGATCAGAAACATAAGCTTTGGCTGACCGAGAGCTCTTCTTGACCAAGGGGATAACAGGTTCATTATCATCTTCTAAGCTTCTCCCGAAAGTACGCGACTTAGACTTGCCAGGAGGGGTTTGTCAAGAGGAATAGCTGTCAATAGCAATGAAAATAAGTTGATTGTCGATCTAAAAGAAAAGCGAAATAAGTGATTTGACAAATGAATACCTGAGTTACAAGTTAGAATTCTCGAATAGAATTCAAAGTCGTCATCGAAGTTGAAGAAACCGACGAGCGAAGGTAACTCGGATTTGGTTTTTCAAAAGGGTCAACGTAAGCACTCACGCTGTCCAAAAAGAAAAAGTTACCTCCTTTCGACGGTTTTCTCTGGTGTGAATCAGCTAAACCAAAAGGGCACAAGGAATAGGCACTGGCTTAGGAAAAGGAGCTTTCAAACTGTCAAAATATTCCCTGGTCATATTGGGAATATTCCTATACATGGCAAGCCTCTCAGATTCCTTATTATTATGCTTCCTTTTGGCTTCAGCCAAAACACTATTGACATGACGGACCATATCAAATGGTAACTTGGGATTCCACTTAATTTTATAAAATTTCTCAAAGGCTTGAATTTCTTTATGAAGTTCACCTCGAGTTTTGGTTGCTGGATCCTGTTCCTGCACGAGAGAATCATCAGTGTTACCCGCGGTGTCTTCAATACAACTCAAGCAAGTCTGTAAATTCAGATGATGGCTAGAGTAGTATTCATCCCACCAGTCAAGAAAGCTTTGAGTGACTCCGTGGAAGACCGAAAATGAAACGGGTTGTAAGAAAGTCCCGCGAACTTTGTCTTCCTCACTAATGGCAACAATATGCTCATACGTTGGGACTTTGATACCAATGAAATTCTCGTCAAGATCTGACGAATAGGGAGCAGGAATAGCTTGGCAGAAGCCAAGCTGACAAGCAACAGTGTTGGGTAAATGGAGATAGGCTCTATGAGTTTTAAAGCCAGGGCCATCAACAAAAAGAATTTTCTGACAAAGAAATTTGGTCCAAATGGATTTGTTGGATTTAGAGATGGTGGTGCTCAGTTGTGTAAACCATGTTGGACCGTATTTCCGGTCGGAAAAGGGAGAGAAGTTGATCTTTGGGGATGAAGATGAAAGCGAATGAATAATTTTAAAATAAAATTTGAAGTTCGCAGTCTCATCTCTCGTCAAAGACTCGGCAGACACATAACAGAGATAGGAGCCATACGTGTCGATTGTCAAATCTGCGGGAGCTTTATATGAAAATTGACGCTCCAAAACTGCATTTAACTATAATTGGAGAAGCCAAAGGGGCCCTCCTATATTGGTTTTCTTTTTAGATTTGACGGTGTCAACTAGCATGCTCATGCTATCATAAAGATTGGCTAAGACACATTGTCCTAATGCTACTCTTTTACCATATGACAACAGATTGGCTAGAGGGACATATGAAGCGACCAAAGAAGCAGATTTGCTACAAAAAACGTAAGCACATAGCCAAAGAAACAAGAAGGCTACATGCTCAGTATCCGTCACAGGATCATGAGCTTCACCTCTAAAATCTGCTATGTATTTAGAAAAAGAACACTTCGGCACGTAAACATCAATTTGATTTTTAATTTCTACTTCAGTATGCATGGTGGGACCATCTGGACGAAGGCCAGTAATAGCCGACATATCAAATAAAGTCGGACCCATCATTCCATAAGGAAAATGAAAATTAGTTGTTGTTTTGTTCCAAAAGAAAACTGATGCTCCTATTAAAGAGAAGTCTACCAGTTTAACATGACGAGAAAGTTGAATGAATTCAAAGATTCCAGCTTTTTCCCATACACTGCGTTTTTCAGTTTGAACTCGGTCCAGCCAACTAATGTAGGCATCGAACCGAGTAGCAGGAGGCATTCTGAAAATCCTATTACTCTTCTTGAACATGTGAATGGGAATAGGAGTAAAAGAAGATAGAATAGCCTCATTTACGCTAGCGGAAGGAAAGGAATTGCGTAAACCCTCAGAAATTTCATTGTTGGCCACAATAGGACCCAAAAATGCAGCAGGAGGACTTAAAGCAATAGCAGGATCAAGAATAGGGTAAATTACCTTGGATTCTTGCCATAACTCGGATTTCTCCAAAAATGGGTCTTGAACCACTGTCCTAGGAGGCACGACTGTAGCATGAGGTACTGAAGACGGCACCTTAGAAGATGTGGCCATGGTTAGATGGAATAAAAATAAAGGGTTCCTTTTAAGAAAGGATTTTTGCGAGGGAAGAAGAAAAGGACTTTCGTTAGAAAAGATTTACTAGTGAAGAAGGAAGGATAAGAAGAAGAAAGTCAATTATGATGTGATTGACATTTAAAGGAGAATTAAAAACCTTCGGTTCGAGTTCCAAGAAACCTACGGCGTCATGATTATCCCTATTAAGTAGGGATGAGATAAGAAGCAAGGTTTAATTAACGAATAAGAACCCGAGATTAAAACAATCGTTGGGGATTTGAAAAATCAAATTTTGCTATTCTTACGGGCAAAAAACCGTCGAAAAGCAAAATTTGGGGGGCATTTGTTAATAGGAATTTAAGATTCTTGACGGAAACAGATCCGACAGGATGACGGAAAAAATTGAAGAGTCGTCGGATAACCACCACAAGGAATCGAATTCAAAGAAAATTGACAAAGTTGAAAAGATGACGAAAATTAGTATTTCGAGACAGATAAAGCCTTCAAGAAAGGAAAATATGTCAAATTTCCGGCGAATATATCCAAATGATCGACGGAGGAATAGAAGTAACAACCCAACTTTCGACAAAGTTGGTAATAAGAATTGTCGACAAACAAAGTATAGAAATGGCTAAGTTTCCGGGGTTGATGAAGATCAACAAGATAAGTTGTCAAATAACCAAACCGTGGACGACAAGTGGACATAAAACCACTCAAGGATCGAAAGCTTAGAGAAGTTTACTTGTCGATAGTTTGAAACATAGCAAAACTGCCATACAGTGTCAAATTTTAAGATAGGAAGTTTCTTTAGGCGCTTATTTTGTATGCTTATAAATACTATCAATCCCGATGTAATCAAGGAGGTTGTACTTGAAGCGATATCCTGCATATCTCGATCACACAAGCAGACAAAGGGATTGGACTCAAGTATTTCCTCCACCCCTTTTCATTTCGATTCAATTTATAATACAAAGACCGCTCATTTAATTTTACATGTTCGTCTTTACCTTCAGCATTGCCTTTCATGTTCTTCATTTAAGTTTGTTATTCAGTCCTTGATTCCTCCCCAGTTATTTTTCAAGCCTTTTACTCGCTTTCGTTTAATTTCCTGCACTTTAAAAGCTTTCTTCTGCCCTTCACTCATTTAAATACTTTTCAATAACTTGCTTCTTTCCTTTAATTTACTGTCATTTACCTTTACTTGTCATTTACAAGCTTTCAATTAATTTCCTGCAACTTACATGATTTTCCTTTAATTTTCTCATTGTTTACATGCTTTCCTTTAAATTTCACGTTCTTTACTTTCCTCTAATTTCGCTGCAAGTCACGTCAAATCCTTGTATTTCTGTAAAAGTAAGAAGACATTCTTGTTTGAGCAGACATGCAAAATACTCATCCTTACGAGATTACCGCATAACTCGTCCGTCCCTACATTCGTCTGATCTTAAAATTATTTGTGGAAAGAGGATTTTGGACACAAACCAAAAACCAGCGTCAACAGGAAGATAAAATATTATTACAATTTATCTCATCATACTTGAGAAAGAAGGAGAGAAAGATTACGTATAGACCCTTTTGGCAGGAATATAATATTCTAGATCTAGTCATTATTATCTTTTATTTGTTATTTACATTTCTTTTTTAATATTCTAGATGTAAGGAATTAGTATAAAAAGAGTAGTAAATGCATGAATGGAAAGTAGAAAATTAAGCAAGAAATATCTCTCTCCCTAATTTTTAAGATCCTTGTCCTCAATAATAAAGAATCTCTATCCCCTGTCCATACCTTATCAATTGGTGCTTTCATTGACCATGCATTCAAGGTCTTATAAGAAGCATTCAAGACCATCAAACCAACTCGGAGAGAATGGCTTCAAGAGGTACACATCATTACCTCTTCTTTTATATATATGTGTGTGTGTGTGTGGTGTTTTAAATCCATGTAACTATGATCCAAATATTAATTGTTCATAACATGAGACTATGATTCATGATGTTTGCAAATATTAACATGTAAGAACTAAGAAGATTAGGATTATTGTTATGTTGTTTTTGAATTGGGCTTGTTCTAATCGCATTACACATATATTTGACCGATTAAATAGGAGTATAAGGTTAGTAGTGTTTTGTTATATGTGTCATTGGCACGCTTACAGCCATGGACCCGTGGTCCCCTTAGTTATCTACTTTTGAATTGATTGTATAATTATCTGCGGTCCCAGTGCATGGAGTTCCTATGGAATATATGTCCAAAAAAAGCAAAGATGGATCTAAAACTGGTGACGTTTAATTCGAAGTTGAGAATAATCCTTGGGAGGAATGAACGCTCAAGAGTTTTATAAGAGAGAATTTTGGTGAATACCCAAAAGCCACTTCCAACTGGTTTTTGGGGTGTCAAGGGGGAAGATGCCTAGTGCCTGGATCATGATCAGATGTGAAAAACTCCAAGACTTTTGTTACAGATGCGGGAGATTATAGGTCACGAGAGAGGGTGGTCTTAAACATGTTAAAATCATCAGTTGAGTATACGTATAAAGAACTATTTATGATGATTTTGACAACCCTGTGATGAAACGTGTTGTTGCAAGTAATAAATTGGTGAGACACCGCATATCATCTATAAGGATTAGTTACAGGATATCAATTCATTAGTTAAACGACATTTTAGACCTATCTTTAATATGAAGAGAGCTCAAAAAAATAAAATAAAACATAAGAGAAACAAAATATTTTTGGAATTTTTGTTGAGACAATTAAACAAACACTTAGAAATAAAATGCTAGGGGTTTAATTTCATCTAATTAAGAATCTAAATTCCTCATTGACAATGAATCATATGAACCGAAACTCTAATTATCCTAATCCCAATTGATATATTGAAGAACAAATTCCCTTAATCAAATGAAGTCTAATTCCTTAGTGAATCAATTCTACCAAATCTCGCTAATTATCCTAATTCCTTAGATCTAATTAACAAGGCATGATGATGAAAGCTCTATGGAATTTATGAAAGACTCGTACTAATCAAGTTACATATTCCTAGAATAACCTAATTAATAGTAATGCTAACAAGAGGCAAGTCTACATATCATCATTCCTAGCTAGCATATACATGAATCCTCGAAACACAAGAATGATGGACAAACATTCAAATGTCATTAAACATAGTAAACATCACATCAATAAAACCAAATATTCATAGGATAATCAGAATGTCAAATAAAACTTTATCTTAAAAGGATTACATCACAACTCTAATAAAGAGGAATTTAACTAGACATACTAAATACTAAAATAAAATAAAATATAGAAAAAGAGTAAAAAAAAAAACTCCATAAAAATGAAAATCAGAGAGAAACCAGCAACAGAGAGCTAACGCTTCTTCTCTCCACGCTACTGCCTCCTCCTTCCATTCATTAGGTTCTTTGTTTTTTATTTTTATTTTATCTCCCAGCCTCTCACGTGGGCCAACCGTTAGGCCTTGTCTTCCATCTTTTTTACTTTTTTCAATTCACAATCTTTTTCCAAAATCTAAGCTTCCTTTGACGTAGGGATGGCAATGGGTAGGGTTTGGGTAGGGTACTATAGTACCCGTCCCCATACCCGCGTTTAAAAAAATTACCCATACCCTGGACCTGCACTCCTCACGGGTAGAACCTCGCATCTTACTTCCGCACTCCTACTGCACCTAAATACCCACACCCGCACCCATTACCCGCACTTTAACAAAGAAAAAAATAATAACAAAATGATCATAACTTAATTTAAAAACCATCCAACAATGTTTCGAATGTATTCATCAAACATTACAAACCAACGTATTATACCAAATAAAAAGATGTAAAATATCCAAAACAAGTAAATAACAGCAAGCCTCCAAAACAATAAATTTATCAAGTTGTAATTCCTGAGCCGATGTTGCCGATGTTCTCCAAAACCTGTTAAATAAAAAACATACATTATATTAGTTATTAGTTATAGTTATACATTATAAAATTGTAAAGCGATAATTACTAACAAATTGTTAGATTATCTTACCTCATCTTCTGAATCGTAGTCTTGAAAAAGACTGCAAATGTTTGTCTTTCATGTGTAAATATTGCTTTGGACCAGTTATACCAATAGAAACTAGAACAAAAAACAAAATTAATGGTTAGACTAAACACAAATTTCATTAAACAAATATATTGATGCAACATTTATTACCTTCCTTGTCATGCTTTATCCAGCTTTGTGCACACACATAAGCGCCTCCAAAGTATTCTCATGAAGCCTAGAACGATGAGGAGTCAACAATCTACCTCCTGTGCTAAAAGCAGATTCGAAGCAAATAAAGAAATTGGGATGGCCAAAATATCCTTAGCAATCTTTTGCAATGTTGGAAAATTGATCCCATTTGTTTTCCACCATCCAAGTATATCAAATGTAGCACTCCTAGGCAATACCTTCTCTTCCAAGTATTGATCCAACTCAGACTTTGATTGTATGTCAAAGGTTTCATTGACAAAGGAGTCATAACCACTAAGAAAATTGTTACAAGCAAGATTATCCAAATTTGAATCCTTGTCATTTAACTTTTCAGTTGAACTTTCAACCATCCCATTAGGCTTAGCTTGATAATCTTCAAACAACGAGTAGCATAATTTCTTGATTTTGTTAATTTCAATTGAAGATGCATTTCCATAAAGCAATGGAAAGAAGAACTCCAACAACTTCAATTTATATCTTGGATCCAAAACAATGGCAATTCCCATAATTCCATGAATAATGGACCAATATTTCTCAAACTTGGCATTCATTTTTGAAGCCATATTTCTAATAGACTCAATTGAGCAAGTCTCCCATTGCTTCAAAGAGAGCTTTATTTCACAAACCAAAGGGAAGAATATGTTTGTTGTGGGATATTGTGTACCTGAAAACATCTCGCTTACACGATTAAAGACTTCCAACCTACAACAAATTTCTTTTGCAATTTCCCACTCACTTGCTGTAGAGGCAAACATGTATACAAATGCTCTCTTGTTTTCAGACGAGTAAAAACATCTTTATAAGACAATGCAACAACAAGCATTTGGTAAGTAGAATTCCATCTAGTTTTGCAATCAAGAATGAGTTTCTTTGTGATTGAAACTTTCATTTGACGTGCTGCTTCCCTAAAACTTTGTTCTCTCTTAGGTGTGGCTGTCCAAAAGGCAACACTATTCCTAACCTTCTCTATGCCATCTCCAAGGACACTCAACCCATCTTGAGCAATTAAATTCAGAATATGTGCACAACATCTCATGTGAAATAATTGGCCATCAAGCATAAGAGTAGAACAATCAAGTTGGTTTAACAACATACCAACAAGAGAGTCATTTGTGCTACAGTTATCCAAAGTGATGGTTGACAACTTTCTATCAATATTCCAATCCATCATGCATTCGACCAACACCTTTGAAAGAGCTTGTATGTGGACACTCTACATACACAAACCTAGTATTCAAAATAATTTATTACATATTAATACAATGCAAAGTACTATATGTATATGATAAAGTTAACAAATATCATACCTTAATATGCGACTTTGCATATCCCAATCATCATTAATGTAGTGAGATGTAATGGCCATATACCTTTTCTTTTGGTTACTAGCTGTCCACATGTCTGTTGTTAGAGCAATCTTACTCCCGATCTTGTCCAAGAGTCCCATAGTCTTCACCTTTTCATTTTCATAGATTTTGATAATATCATTTTTTATTGTGTTTCGACTAGGAACCATGAACAAAGGTTGAAGACCTTCAGAATATGCTCTGAACCCCAGATGGTCCACCATTGAAAGTGGATACTCGTGAACTATTATCATACAAGCAAGGTCTCTTCTTGATTTCTCTGGATCAAAGTAATAGTTACTCAAATAAGTAGATGACCCATCTACCTTCTTCTGTTCTCTCAACAAGATCGATTGTCTTATATCCCTATATGGCCTTCTTTTACAAGTCTCATAATGTTTATGCAAATGATGTGTTCCATCAGATCTTCTACCACACATATGCTTGTTGCAATAATTGCATATAGCTTTTTCTTCACCATTAACTATTTTTTTCGTGAAGTGGTTCCAAACAACAGATATCTTTCTTTTTTTGCCATCATCAATCAACTCAATAGCATTAGTATCATTAACAGAAATAGGAATATGATCTGTTGGAGTTTGGGATTGGTCTTTTTCAGAACTTCCCACATTACCACTGGGAACACTCTGAGGTGGTGCGGGAGATGAGCTACTCTCAGATTCCTTTGATTGAATCAATCCAACTGCATTTTCCATCTAATAAAAAGGCAAGCAGAACCAATTAAAACTCATATAACAGCAAAGATAAACAAAACAAAAAATGCAGTGACATAGAGCAAAACAATATGAACACACCAAGGTAAAGATTAGTGAAGACATACCAATGAAAACAATATGCCATAGGTTCAACATTTTAAAAATGAAGCGCAAGGTACAATGAAAAAGGAGAACAAAACAAGATGAACACAGAGCAAAGCAAAAAATAAAATAAAATACAGTGAACATGATTTCACTTTGCATTTCTTTTGGGGTTGTGTTTTACTTATTTGTCTCCTGAATTCTCATTTTCTGAAAAAAACCATTATATGGTTTCTTGCAGTTAATTTAGTAAAAAATCCTGGCTTTGAGGAGGTTAATGTAACTGCTTTAATTTAAATTGAAAGCGAAGCAAAGAATTAAGATACAGACTAACTGGTTCTTATAGATAGACAACTACATATGCCATGTTTCCAGTAAAGTACTTTAGAGAGTTATAGGTCATTTTACCACAAAAGACAGCCCAACCTGAATTTGAACTTGTTCGTTCTTCTGATTTTTTTCTTTACTTAACGGTCATTTGTCATCACTAAAACAAATCAAGTATATCAATTGTTCTGCCCTCTTTAGAGCTGCTCAAACTGAAAACTCATTTTAAACCAAATCAACATGTTGCGTACCAGAATCACAAAGTAGCAAAGAACAGGGAAAATGGATCAATAATGGAAAACAAGCAATGTATTATTTCTGGTATAGAAGTATGAGATCATAATCAAGTAACTGAAGTTAGTTGACCATAGAGGAAAAGTCACTGAGAATTGGTTAGTTAGTTACACAGTAACACCTTCTATAAATACTTGTAAACACAATTCATTCAATGAGAATTCAGATGTTATTTTATCAATAATTGTAATATGGTATCAGCACTTAAGTTAGTGCATTTAACTTATTTGACCATAACTAGACCAGATATTAATTATGTTGTCCAGCAGTTAAGCCAATTCATGGCCCATCCTACTACTCTACATTATCAAGCAGCAATCTGTGTTGGGGATGCCAAAAATGGGTGCCATGGATCAATGATGATTGAAGCATTTGCTGCAAAAGATACCTTTAAAGTTCCCTTCAAATCTGAAGGGAAGGGCACATTCAGGACTGTAAGTTTCAAGTTCAAAGCAATTGCACCTAGAACAAGACTCACATTTTACAGCTCCTTTTACCATACTAGAATTGATGACTATGGATCTCTTAGTGGTCCTGTTCTTGATCGAGTTATAGTGTTCCCTGTCGCCTAAATATAAGTCCTACCATTACTGTAATAGCTAGTAATTGAGATTTTTGCAAGTTACTTGAGCCTATATTTTGTATAATTGCAAGAGGTGAAACGATATTCTCCATTACTATTCAGTCTTCTTATTACATGGATCCATATTCAGTATTATTAAATTTCTGCATGAATAAGTGAACACGGAGCAAAACGAAAAAGGGGAACAAAGTGAAATCAGAGAGCAAAGTCACGCACCTGGAGATGGGTGGAGGTAGAACACCGTTGCCGCTGGGGATAAAAGGGGATGGTGGCCGGAGTTCGTGGTGCGCCTCCGCTGGAGCCCGAACGCTGTTGTCTGTTGATGGAAGAAACAATGGAACGACGAACAGAATGAAGGAGGAAGGGGCCGAACAGAGGAAGATGACGATGAAGAAGGAAGGGTCGATGAAGGAAGGGACGATGGTTGGAGAAGGAAGGGTCGATGAAGGAAGGGAGGGGCCGAACAGAGGAAGATGACGGCGGGAGGAACCGAGGAAGGGGTGGTGGTTGGAGATGAAGGAAGGGACGGTGTCACGGTGGTTGCAGATCCAGAATGGAAAAGGAAGGAAGGGATGGCGCAGCCGCAGGGAGTGAGATGAGAACAATGGAAGTACCGAAGTAGGGCAGATCGAGATCAGTTTCTAATTTATATATATATATATATATATATATATATATATATATATATGCGGGTATGGGGCGGGGTGGGTACCAAGATCCCCGTACCCGCCCCCATACCCTCTCAGATTTGCGGGTAATTACCCGTGCCCGTACCCATACCCATGAAACGGGTTTTTACCCTACCCACGGCGGGTATTTTTTGCGGGTACCCGACGGGTAGGGTCCGGATTGCCATCCCTACTTTGACGTGGGCCTTTGATTCACCTGTCATTCTTCATGCGGTTCTTTTCTTCTCTTTTTCTTCTTCTTTCAATTTCAATTGCTTTCTCAATTATACAGCAACAATTTCTTGGGCCCAATGTCCAAATAAATCCAAATCTGATTTGTATAACTTAGTCAATCTCTCTTTATTATTTCCTACAAATATAAACAAATAAAAATATTATTATATTAACTCTAAAAACATGAAATTAAACTAAAATATGTAAAACACCATTAAGAACTCAAGTAGCTAAACTTAGAGACAAAACTCAATCAATGAGCACAACTCGGACCAAAAATTCACCCAATAAGAACATAAAAATCACATAATCTAGAAGATTATTGTAACAACCTGTTTTTAATTAAGTTGTATTACCGGTAAAAATATATTTAATTATATTTTTATCAGACACCAAGAAGATTATTTTGGATAAAACAAAATCATATTCGTACTTTATCTTATGGTAGAGGGTTACGGTGAAATTTTGGGTTTAAAACTCAGGTGGAAATTGGTCTGTGTTTTTACTGACAGTATAATTTTATACCGGCAGAAAACCCTAATTTGACCCGAAACTGAAAAAATTGTAGATTTTTATATTATGTCCGTGAGGAATTCTACTTTCCAAATTTCTGATCAAAAATAAAATATTATGTTTATTCGAATGACTTTTGGTGAAAGTTCGGACGGAAAACGGTCTGCGTTTTCACTGACAGTAAGATTTTACTAATCAGAAAACCTAATTTTGACTCATGAACGAAATGGTTTATGTTTAAATCATATTTCCAATGAGTTTGGTTATTTTGAAAATTTTCAATCGGAAACGAAATATTATGTTTTTATTCGGGTGTAAAACCCTAATCGAGAAACCGACGGAATCGGAAACGGAACTACAGAGATAGAACTAGACAGCGGAGGAGGTGAGTTATGGGATTAGTCACCAAGCATTTATGAAGCAGTTAGTGCAAGTCATTATGTATTTTGGGTGAAATGATCAAAATGCCCTTAACCTTAACCTAACCTATCCTCGTTAATTATTAACCATGGTTAAGGCAAGTCATGGACAAGTTGGCTTCTTCCTCCTCTCTTGTGGTGTAAAACTCAGCCACACCAACCCCTTCTCTCATTCACCACATGTTTTTCTACTCATGATTACATTAACTATAGTTAAGTTATTTTATTATTTTCTAACTTAACCTATGTTAATTAATTCAACTATGGTTTACACTTAACTAATTAAACAAAACAACTTCACTCACTCCCTCACAATACACGGCTACGACACCCGATTCCCACACTTAACCAAATTTCTTTCTTTTCTATTTTTTCATTCAAACTTGTTCTTCACAAAAACCCAAAGAACTTCATAGTGTTCTTGATAAGTTCTTCATTTCTTCTCAAGTTCTTGATCAAACTTCTTCATTCCAAGGTGGGGAATCTCTTCCTCATCATCTTAACTTCATTAATCATCCATCAATCTTCATTTTCATCAACTATTGAACAAAATTCTATTCTTAGATCTAAATTTTCAAATAATTTTAGAAAATTGTAGAAAAATCATTTTAATGTGAAACCAATTTCTAAGATCTTTATATAACTTCTAATTTGATAATCTAAAAGCATGAAAGCAAAATGATTTTCCTCCCTATTATTCTATGGATGGGCGAACCTAGGTATTTTTAGGCAAAGGAAGTTTTGTTCAATTTTTAAAATATGACACTTGATCTTAACTCTTTAGTACCTCTAGTTGTTATATCTAGAAACTTGAAATCAAAAGAAATTCCTAGCCCTATTTTCAAGCCTTGGCCGAATCTAAGTACATGTAACCAAAATAAGTTTTATTCAATCTTTAACTAGATCATGATTTGTATGAATTAGCTAAGGTGTGTAGGTTCTAGATCCAAGAGCATGTGAGCAAAAAGAATTTCTAGCCAATTTTACTATGTATGGCCGAAACCCTAACCCTAGGGGTTAGATGATTTTGTTTCATATTTTTGACTTGTAACAAGTTATCTATGTTAATTAGAACTATAGTAACTAGGATCCAAAATATGGAATGGAGAAAATAACCCTAGCCCTATTTTTGAATCATGGTCGAAACTAACCTAGGGTTCTCATGATTGGATTTTGTTTGATTAACTAGTGGTTATGTTGTTTTGGTTGAAGGGTAACCATTAACCGTGGTAGGGTAACGAGGATCGGAAAGTTCGGGACTTCGGTGATAAGTTCAGGTGGGAGAAAGAATCATTCCATCATCAGAACAGATATGTAGTATATAATTTATAATAATGGTGTAGGGCGACCTAAACCCTGTTAGTGGTCGAGTAATCAACAATACCAAAATCGCATTGGAAACTTTTCCGCAATACCAATGATGATTTGGGAATTGTAGGTTTATCACCTTAGGTTAATTTTATAATATTTGAAGATGTCTGAATTATTTATTATTAAATTGTTTGTGATACTCTGGTTGAGGTATTCTACTGCATGTGACGTTTTATTTTGGTGTATGAATATTTTATAAATATTGTATTATGCATGATCTACCTGGTTTGATAAATTGCTTAGTTGGTTTTTAAGTAAAGATATGTGTTGTTCGGAGGTACTTTGTTTGGGTAAGAGATTGAATGTGATTTAGTGGTGCCTAGCCTAAATATATTATTTTATAGATGAGGTGTGATATGACACCCTGCTACCCCACCTATCAAAAAGTAATAAAAGGACAAAACTGAAGAATAAAACATGTATTTACTTAAATAAATAAAACATTTGTCCTTGGGTAGAAAGGTCTCACATGAACGAGTTCTCAAAACACGGAAATAAAAACAAGTTTAAAACAATAAAACAAATAAAACAATAACAAACATCCCAACCCGATGTCACAATAGAGCTGATATAGCCGTTCCGGAAAAACCTCGGAATACAACTGGAAAACTAGACTAACAAAAGAAAGACCCTAACTATGAGTGGTGGCTCCTCAGAGTCACTCCTCTCTGGGCTGCTCGCCATCCTCTGCATGAAGCCAAACATGCCAAAGAAACAAACAGAAAACGGGGAGTAAGAATCATGTAAACAAATACGGCGTGGAGATAGGAAGCAAGATAAACAAACAAGCATGGCAACATCATAACATATATCAACAACATATACACATCATCATATATCATCATCATCAAGATCAGGTATGCTATGCGGTGCAATGCAACACTACCCCGCTACTCCATTATGCATGTGGATCCAAACTAACTCAGGATGAACGATTTCGGAGTTACATATCCGTATTGTCCATAGAAGCACCAACACCGCCAGTTCACCGAACCTCAGATGAACCCCATGGATAGCCAACACATCAAACCGTGGATGCCCCTCATCACGGGGGGACGCGGTCACCAAACCTCGGGTGACCTACCGTGGATGGCCATATCACCGTACTCTCGGGCGATCTCCCCTATGTCGAACCTCCCCCTCAACCATCAACTCCAATGCTCCATGCATGGCACAACAGCAAACAACAACAACCACCTCCTTTGCTCGGGCCAAACAGCTCCCAAGACTTCATCATCAACATCATCGTGCTTAGGCCAATAAGCACCCAAGACTTAACATCATCAACACCTTGACCAATAAGCATCGAGGCCACCTTGGCCAATAAGCACCAAAGGCTTTTAGGCACGGCCGTGCTCAGCTGCACGGTCGTGCTCCTCTACTGCACGACCGTGCTTAATGCCCAACCATTTTCCAGAGTTCAAACTGGGAGCACAAGCATGCTCCCTGTTCAGTACGGCCGTGCTCAATGCACGACAGTACTGTTCTGGGCAGAGTTCAAACACAGATTTTAACCAATGTTTGGGGAAGATTAATCCATTAATCCTAGGTTAGTTAGCAACATATTTTAAGGGTTAAAACTCATCATCAAAACATAACATTAACACCAATCATCCAACCAACATCATACTAACAACAAATATCAGCATAACATCATGTTCATACCAGATAATCAACATAAACATCAAGTGACATATATCATGAGCATAAGCATATGAAATAACATATTAAACAACTAAGAACATGTTATCACAAAACCAATTTAGCATATTTAATCATACATTCACATATTACAAACCGGGGTCATCGGAACCCCTTTACCTTACACTACCCCCACTGCCTAATGAATACACTACCCTTCTCCCCATACCTGGATTGAAGGTTTCAACCGTTAGCTCCTTAAACAGTGAAAGATCACGTCCCCCACGAGTGGCTCAGTCCAATTCTAAGCCTTGGTTAAACAAAAACACAACTGATCAGTTTCTCACACCATAAACCAAAAGAAACTGAAAAGGGGAAGGGACCATTACTTCTAACACTGACACAGATCAACCAAGCTTCCTAAAAGGCCCCCAAAACTCCATTGTAGCAATGGATAAAAAGGAAATAGGGAAAAAGGCACAGGTAGCCGCAATATGGTGGCTGCTGCTACTAAAAATAGGGTTACACGTAAGCCCTCGGTTTCTATGCCAACTTATAAAGGCTGCACACGAACCACGGCCGTGCACTCCCTTGAGCACGGTCGTGCTAGACTTAGCGTCAGCAAGACGCGGTCCGAACTTGAGCATGGGCATGCTTTCTATTGAGCACGGGAGTGCTCAACTTAAACTTGGCAACGCGCACCTGGCTTTAAGCACGAGCCTGCTGGCTAATGAGCACGGGCGTGCCTATGAAGCAGAGAGGGACTTCTGAGCCAAAAAATCCCACTAAGCTCTTAGTCAACAACTTAAACTTAACAAAACCAACTCAAATAACCAAACAACCTTTATAAAAGCACCTAACGAAAAGCAGGGTGTTACAATTCCACCCCCTTATAAAAATTTCGTCCTCAAAATTTCTACGTACCTCGGGCGAAAAGGTGCAGGTACGCTTCCATCATCTTGCTCCCCAGCTCCCAGGTAGCACTTTCCTCAGTAGCCCCACTCCAAACTACTTTGACCAAAGGAATCTCTTTGCCTCTTAGCTACTTCACCCGCCTATCCTCGACTCGAAAGGGTAACACCTCAAACGTCAAGTTCTCTTTCAACTTTATCGCATCGGGTACTATCACGTGATTAGGGTCATGAATATACTTTGAGTTGAGACACATGAAAAACATTATGAAGGTTGGACAAGAACGGTAGTAAGGCTATCTGGTAAGCGACTTCGCCAACTCTTTTAAGGATCTGGTAAGGACCAATGAACCTCGGAGTGAGTTTCCTCGCCTTCATCACTTTATCAACCCCAGTCGTTGGTGTAACTCTCAAGAATACATGATCACCTTCTTGGAATTCGAGCGCCTTCCTCCTTTTGTCATGGTAGCTCTTTTGCCTACTCTTTGCTACTCTCATCTTTTCCTGAACCATTCTGATCTTTTCTGTTGTTTCCTAGACTATCTGTGGCCCTAACACCACATTATCACTAGGGTCATTCCAACACAAGGGTGTCCTACATCTCCTCCCATAAAGAGCCTCATAAGGTACCATCTCAATACTGGAATGGAAGCTGTTGTTGTAGGTGAACTCTATCATGGGCAAAAACTTGTCCCAACTACCATATTGTTCTAACACACAAGCCCTCAACAAGTCCTCTAAGGATTGGATGGTCCTCTCAGACTGACCATCATTCTGTGGGTGGTAAGCTGAAATAAGTCTAAGCTTTGTCCCTAAAGCATGCTGCAATCTCTCCTAGAACCTAGAGGTAAACCTCGGGTCTCTATCTGATACTATGCTAGAGGGTACACCATGAAGCCTAACTATTTTCTTGATGTACAGCTTAGCCAACTTTTCTAAAGGATACTCAATATTCATCTGGATGAAATGGGCAGACTTAGTCAGCCTATCCACAACAACCCATATAGCCTCAAAACTAGCTGGAGTCCTGGGGAGTCCAGACACAAAATCCATGGAGATACTATCCCATTTCCATTCTGGGATACTAAAAAGGTTACAACTTACCTGACGACTTCTGGTGCTCTATCTTAGCCTTTTGACAAACTAAACACACATACACGAACTCAGCCACATCTTTTCATCCTAGGCCACCAAAACATCCTCTTAAGGTCCTGATACATGTTGGTGGCACCTAAGTGCACAATCAGCCCACTCTTATGTCCTTCCTCAAGGATCAACTTCCTAGGCTCAGAAACATCCGGTATGCACACTCTATCTTTAAACCTCAAGACCCCATCACTTCTATCCTTGAAACTAAGGTCTCTACCCTGAGCAAGCAACTCTCGCTGGTCCAAGAGAAACTTATCTAACTTTTGACCCTCTCTAATCTAATCCATCAAGCTATTGGTAACCTTCAAGGTACCAAGCCTAATACTCTTAGGGGTAAACTCACAAGCTAGACTAAGGTATCTAAACTCTTCTATCAGATCCATCTCTCTAACCATCAAAGCGGAGACGTGCAAGGTTTTCCTACTTAGGGCATCAGCCACCACATTGGCCTTTCCTGGGTGATAGGTCAGCTTGAAGTCATTATCCTTTAAGAACTCCATCCACATACGCTGCCTCATATTCAAATCCTTCTGATCAAAGAGATACCTCAAACTCTTGTGATCACTAAAGACCTCAAACCTCGCTCCATAAAGGTAATGCCTCTAGATCTTTAAGGCAAATACCACAGCTCCTAGCTCTAGGTCATGGGTAGGGTAGTTCTTCTCATAGGTTTTCAATTGCCTAGAAGCATAAGCAACTACCTTACCATTCTACATCAACACACCACCTAACCCTTGCTTAGAAGCATTGCAGTAAACTACGAAGGGTTCACTAGGATCTGGTAAAACTAACACTGGTGCTGATGTCAACCTATTCTTAAGGGTTTGGAAACTCTCTTCACACTTAGAGTCCCACACAAACAACTGTCCCTTCTTGGTGAGACGGGTTAAGGGTAAAGCTATTTTAGATAAACCTTCTATGAACCGCCTATAGTACCCGGCTAACTCTTAGAAACGCCTAATCTCGGTTACAGACTCCGACGCTTCCCACTGGAGCATCGTCTCTACTTTAGCTGGGTCCGCTGCTATGCCACCCTTAGAGAAGACATGTCCTAAGAAGCTCACTTTCTCTAACCAGAACTCACACTTAGACAACTTAGTGTACATCTGCTTTTCCTTAAGGGTCTGGAAGATAACCCTCATGTGTTCCTCATGTTCCTCCTTACTTGGAGTACACTAAGATGTCATCTATGAACACCACCACAATCTTATCCAAGTAAGGGTGAAATGTCTTGTTCATGTAGTCCATGAACACCGTAGGAGCATTGGTCACACCAAAGGGCATAACCAAGTACTCATAGTGACCATATCGTGTCCTGAACACTGTCTTCGGGATGTCCTCAGACTTAACCCGAATCGGATGGTACCCTGACCTCAAATCTATTTTAGAAAATATGCAAGCTCCCATCAACTTGTCTATGAGATCATCAATCCTAGGGAGGGGATACCGATTCTTTATGGTCACCTTGTTGAGCTGTCGATAGTCGACACACAACCTCATACTACCATCCTTCTTCTTCATCAACAACACAGGTGCTCCCCATGGGGACACACTCGGCCTAATGAACTACTTCTTCATCGGGTCCTCCAACTGTTCCTTCAACTTAGATAGCTCTAGAGGAGACATTCTATAAGGTTCTATGGAGATTGGCCCGGTGCCAGGCACTAAGTCTATGGTGAACTCAAAATCTCTCTCTGGGGGTAAGTTATAAACATTCCCCGGGAACACTTCAAGAAAGTACCGCACAACAAGCAAGCTGGCGACAACAGGAGGGATGCTCTCTACTTCCAAGGAATCTATCATCATGTATACTTGGGCTTCGTCTTTCATCGAAGCTTGAACTTGGCTGGCAGAGAGAAGGTTCGGATTCTTAGACTCCATTAGAGTTCCAAAAACCAAGGTTTTATCAAAACAGTTCAGAAGGACGTGGTTTGAAGATAACCAGTCCATGCCAAGAATGATATCAAGATCTTTCAAAGGTAAACATACAAGATCAGCAACAAAGGTTTTATCATTTATGACAACATGACAGTTCTTGCATGCACAAGAAGTGGAAACAGGTTTATTTGTCGGTGTAGACACAAGCAAATCAAACTCAAGAAAGGAAACAGGTAATTTAAGACTCTTGACCCTATCATGCAATATGAATGAGTGAGTAGCACCTGAATCATCCAACACAGTCAATTGATTTCCATCAATAAAACATATACCTTGAATCAAGTCATCGGACTTGGAGGCTTCAGCTCCACTAAGAGTAAAGGCTCTCCTAGTGGTCTTCAGTCGGTTGACATGAGACTTCTGACTCTTGCTAGTGCTGGGAGGTTCTGCCTTGGCTCCCTCACAATCGCGGTTGATGTGACTCGACTTGCCACTCCTGAAGCAAATTACAGCTGACTCCTTGCACCGGGAAGAAAAGTGATCCGGTGCGCCACACTTACCACACCTCATAGGTCTAGAGGCATTAGAGAACCCGCCCCTAAACCTATCTTTCTGAAACTGTGGCTTCCTGCCACTCTGCTTGAAGTCCTTGCCTGTCGGAGCATAACTCTGTTTACCTTTGTCTCTCTGCTTGGTCCTCTTACCGCTTTGACTAACCGATCCTTTGGAACTGGTAACCTTGAACTGACTAGCATCCTCATAAATCCTGCACTTGTTGATCGAAACTGGGAAGACTCTGATCTCCATGTAGCTAGCGCCTGCTTGATCTCGGGGTTAAGTCCAGCCTCGAACTTAACATACTTAGAACGCTCATCTGCAATATGCTGGTACAGAGTGTAATACCTCGCCAGCTCCTCAAACTTGGCAGCATATTCACCAACTGACATAGATCCCTGCCTCAGAGCCAAGAATTCCATCTCCTTCTTATCCTTGATGTCTGTCGGAAAGTACTTCTCCATAAACCTCTGCCTGAACTCAACCCATGTAACCGTTGTGCCCTCAGTCTGCATCCGCTGCCTGTAGTTTTCCCACCAATGCTTATCCTCCTCAATCAGCATGAAGGTAGCAAAGATGAGCTTCTACTGATCGTTGCAATCCATCACTCGGAATATCTTCTCAGTCTCCCTCAACCATAGCAAAGCTCCTTCCGGATCATAAGCTTCCTTGAACGACGGAGGGTTGTTCCTCTGAAACTTGTCCAGGCCCTGATACCCAGCTGGCCCACCATTGTTGTTGGGGTTGTTAACCTGATCGATAGCATTGACAAGGAGTGCCAATGCATCCGCAATTGCCTGATCGTTACGTCCTCTACCTGCCATGAGTTCCTGTACATGTCCAAGGCAATTCTTAATATAGAAACTTAAGCAGGTAAAAGCGATAGGCAACTTAACTTAAAGCATCATTGTCTATAACAAGTATAGACAACCCAAACAAGAGCACACAATAGACTCACAACAGACTCATAGCACGGCCTGATAGGACAGACCTGCTCTGATACCACAAAATGTGACACCCTGCTACACCGCCTGTCAAAAAGTAATAAAAGAACAAAGCTGAAGAATAAAACATGTATTTACTGAAATAAATAAAACATTTGTCTATGGGTAGAAAGGCCCCACATGAACGAGTTCTCAAAACGCGGAAATAAAAACAAATTTAAAACAATTAAACAAATAAAACAATAACAAACGTCCCAACCCGATGTCACAACCGATCTGGTTTAACCGTTCCGAAAAAATCTCGGAATACAACTGGAAAACTAGACTAACAAAAGAAAGACCCTAACTATGAGTGGTGGCTCCTCAGAGTCACTCCTCTCTGGGCTGCTCGCCATCCTCTACATGAAGCTAAACATGCCAAACAAACAAACAGAAAACAGGGAGTAAGAATCATGTAAACAAATACGGCATGGAGATAGGAAGCAAGGTAAACAAACAAACATGGCAACATCATAACATACATCAGCATATACACATCATCATATATCATCATCATCAAGATCAGGTATGCTATGTGGTGCAATGCAATACTACTCCGCTACTCCATTATGCATGTGAATCCAAACTAACTAAGGATGAACGACTTTAGAGTTACATATCTGTATTGGCCATAGAAGCACCAACACCGGCAGTTCACCAAATCTCGGGTGAACACCATGGATAGCCAACGCATCAAATCGTGGATGCCTCATCACGGGGGGTCGCGGTCACCAAACCTCGGGTGACCTACCGTGGATGGCCAGATCATCGTACTCTCGGGTAATCTTCCCTATGTCGAACCTCCCCCTCAACCATCAACTCCAATGCTCTATGCATGGCACAACAGCAAACAACAACAACCACCTCCTTTGCTCGGGCCAAACAGCTCCCAAGACTTCATCATCAACATCATCGTGCTTAGGCCAATAAGCACCCAAGACTTAACATCATCAACACCTCGACCAATAAGCATCGAGGCCACCTTGGCCAATAAGCACTAAAGTTATCAACGTGCGATAACCCAACGGTTACCGACCTAAACAACTTATCATCATTAATTATCTTCATTAACTATTAATCGAGTTATCTAATCTTTAACATTAATTAATCATGTCAACATAGCGTTATTGGGGAAGATTGGGGTGAAAACCCCTTTAAGTCCTTAATCTCAATTTCTATCCAGAGGGGTGAGCACGACGTGCTTAACCCCAGCACGGGCGTGCTGCCACTTAAGTGAAGAACGGTCGTGCTTCCTTTTAGGCACAGTCGTGCTCAGCTGCATGACCGTGCTTAATGTACGACCATTTTCCAAAGTTCAAACTAGGAGCACGGGCGTGCTCCCTATTCAACACGACCGTGCTCAATGCACGATAGTATTGTTTTGGGCAGAGTTCAAACACAGATTGTAACCAATTTTTAGGGAAGCTTAATCTATTAATCCTAGGTCAGTTGGCAACATATTTTAAGGGTTAAAACTCATCATCTAAACTCAACATTAACACCAATCATCCAACCAACATCATACCAACAACAAATATCCGCATAGCATCATGTTCATACCAGATAATCAACATAAACATCAAGTGACATATATCATTAACATAAGCATATTAAATATTATACTAAACAGCCAAGAACATGTTATCACAAAACCAATTTAGCATATTTAATCACACATTCACATATGACGAACCGGGGTCATGGGAACCCCTTTACCTTACACTACCCCCACTGCCTAATGATACACTACCATTCTCCCCATACTTGGATTGAAGGTTTCAACCGTTAGCTCCTTAAACAACGAAAGATCACATCCCCCTGGCTCAGTCCGATGCTAAGCCTTGGTTAAACAAAAACATAACTGATCAGTTTCTCACACCATAAACGAAAAAAACTGAAAAGGGGAAGTGACCATTACCTCTAACACTGACACAAAACAACCAAGCTTCCCAAAAGGCCTCCAAAACTCCACTGTAGCAATGGATAAAGAGGAAATAGGGAAAAAGGCACTGGTAGCCGCAATATGGTGGCTGCTGCTACTAAAAATAGGGTTTGACGTAAACCCTCGGTTTCTGTGCAACCTTATAAAGGCTGCACATGAACCACGACCGTGCACTCCCTTGAGCACGGTCGTGCTGGACTTAGCGTCAGCGAGATGCGGTCCATAATTGAGAACGAGCATGCTCAATATTGAGCAACGGTGTGATCAACTTAAACTTGGCAACGCGTGCCTGGCTTTAAGCACGGGCGTGATGGTTAATGAGCACGGGCGTGCTCATGTACCAGAGAGGGATTTTTGAGCCAAAATATCCCACTAAGCCCTTATCCAACAACTTAAACTTAATAAAACCAACTCAAACAACCAAACAAGTTTTATAAAAGCACTTAACGAAAAGCAGAGTGTTACATGTGACCTAGAATGCGAGTTGAGGCAATGATGGAAGCTTGAGGCACTAGGTTGTTATTGATGCGAGTCAGTGAGGTTCATATGTATGCATTGTTGTTCACAACCGTGTGTTGGGGAACACACGAGGTCCGAAGTTCTCGCGGGGCTGTCCCTATTTAGATTTAGGCTGTGCAGCTATAGTGTCATTGCTTTGCATGAGCATCCTTGAGAGAGAATCAGGGTGTTCACCGACTGTGTTGTGCAGCTATAATGTTATTGCTTTACATGAGCATTCTCACCATGGATGAGAGTGTGTACCGGTTAATGGGGATGCATCCCTTGGACGACTGACTAACATCCCTCAGCGGGCAAGGATGGCTGATAGGATTAGTGGTGGTCAGGTCAGCATAAAGGTTTAGTTGCATGAAATTGAGGGTAGAGGAAAGTATCATGATTTAAAGATGATTGTTAATGATGAGTGTTGCTTGTCTGTGACCGTTGTTATATTATATGCTATATTGTTTTCCGCTTATGATAGAACTGTTTCTTATCTCCCTATTGCTGTATTTTGTGTATGTCTACTTTATTCCATTAGAAGACTCGGTGGAGCAATACGTTGCTGAGGAGTTAGATGGAACTCTGTATGAACCGCATGCGGGAGGACGATCTACGAATGCTAACGATATAGTGTAGTGAGTTTAGGGCCAGTGAGTCTAAAAAGTCGTTTTATTTTCTGCTAGTTATAAACAGTTTGTATAATTAAGTACCTGTGAGGAATTCTACTGATAGGATACCCTAAACAGTGTTTTGTGATGTAATGGATAAATGTGTGTATTTATATATTATAACGATTGTATGTTTAATTTTGCAGAAGTTATATGTTCTATAATTAATATTTTAATTTCTTCGTATTTTTGGGTTATACTTAATGATAAGTACGCGATTAAGTTTAATAAATAATTAATGGCACAACGAGGTGTCTCATTTGGTGGTATCAAAGCAGTTTGATTCTAATCGGACTGTGAGGTTTAGGGTGTTGTTACTGACCGTGTCTAGTTGAATCCACATCGGACTTTTACTTTGCTTAGAAGTGGATAGTGTGTCCGAACTTGACGCGATAACTAACATTAGTATGGTATATAGTATTTATATACTTGTCTATGTAGTATTATATGTCATACTGATGAGAGCGGATTATTTCTTTTACAGAATTGATAATCCGCTGGCTTATCATGTTTTAGCTATTATTTTAGAATGGATTTCATCAATTAAATTGAGTTGAATGCTTGATTTAACCCAAATTAGACTTTGTTTTTCTATTTTGGTTATTTTAGAGTCAATGTTTATATTTAATTAATTTTAATTAGATTTTAGTTATTTTTCTCATGATTTTCTTATTTTGATTTTTAGAAAAATAACAAGGAGAAAGAGGAGCATTGTGATAAGATGTAAATAAAGCTACTGGAAAACTAAGCTCTTGATTGAAAATGAAAAGATGGCCAAATTCCAATGTGACTAAGTGTTGCTGCATGTGCCCATGTCTTATTGAAAAGAAAAAAAAAATGATGAAGTGAAGTCTGAGTGTAGAATTGATGAAAGAATAGCATGAGTTCTCCTTAACTTGAATTGGTCAACGTGAAGTAACCTGTGCAGGGGTCCACATCCTATTAAAGTGAAAATTTACAAGCTTGATTGAATTGTGGAAGTGTGAGAGCGTGAATTAAGAATTGGGAAGTGGGGCCCGCAAGATTTTAAATGGAACAAAATTCGAAGATTGACACAGAGCATAATTGATGGATAAGATCATACTTGATATGATTTTTATCTATTCATCAAATTAAAGATATGATTTTCATCTCCGACCAAAAATAAAGTGTTGATATTGTGCATTATATAGAGGGGAGCGTTGAAGCAGGGGAAGAGGAGGCAAGTCAGTAGAGCAAGAGCCACAGTGCAGATTTTCAATCCAGGTTTCTTTCTTTTCTTCTTCTTGTTGTTGAGTAGTTGTTTTGTTTTTAGGATTGGCCAATGCCCTTTGATATTATTATGAAGAATATTTGATTTTTTCCTTTTGTTAATGCTTGATTCATTGATTTGGTTCTTATTATATTTTATCCATGTGAATTGATTGATCACCTTTTTCCATGTCTTAGATATTCTAGGGATGAACTTAGCAGTGAACCCAGGTATTGGATCCATAGGAATTGAACTTAGGACTTAAATCACGAGAGTTAGAAGCGGTCCTTCGAGGGTACCATTGAATTATCATAAATCGTAATGGGTTCAATTTAAATACAATTACCACGAGAGTAAGAGTTGGTTTAATTAAGCACGATTCTTGTATCTCGAGAGGAAACATTAACTAAGTTAGGATGATTCACCTTCAATTGAGTTAAATATTAATAAAGGGGTAGTCAATTAGATTTCATAATTTGTCATTGTGGTAGTCTCAATCCTAGAAATATCTTCTCATATTTAAAAACAAAAAATATTTGATTTTGATTTCTTTTATTGTTTCTTTTATTTTCTTGAAATCTATTCACACTTATTTCTTAGTCTAAAATAGTTGTTTAATTTGTGAAGTGGTACTTGGTTTCTCAATCCCTGAGTTCGATACTCGATAATTTACTTATCGTTTTAATTATTACTTACTTCGATCTGGTACACTTGCCTGAGCTTATCAAGTTTTTGATTTCTTTTATTGTTTCTTTTATTTTCTTGAAATCTATTCACACTTATTTCTTAGTCTAAAATAGTTGTTTAATTTGTAAAGTGGTACTTGGTTTCCCAATCCCTAAGTTTGATACTCGGTAATTTACTTGCCGTTTTAATTATTACCTTCTTCGATCCGGTACACTTGCCGGAGCCTATCAAGAATCATGGCTCGTGGAAGAGGACGCCCGATCAATAGTGGTGACAGAACTCCTGAGAGAATCATTGGAGCTAGCAACAGTGATACCAATCATGCTGTAAATGGAGGAGAGTCATCTGAGACTCACGATACCATGAAAAATATAGCTGCTTCTTTGTTACAACAAACACAACAGAATACTGAGATGCTGCAGATGAAGAAAGAGCAGCAGGAACTACATAATCAAAGGAGAGCTGCAGTAGCTGAAGATGCCGGAATGGCTACTTTTCTGAAAGGGAAGCCACCCCAATTTCGAGGAGATTATGACCCAGAGAAGGCATAATGGTGGGTACAAGAGATAGAGAAGATATTCGATACCATGCGTTGCAGAGAGGATAGGAAAGTGACTTATGCTGCCTTCATGTTAACTGGAGGAGCAGAATCTTGGTGGAGAGGTAAGAAAAGATTGCTAGCGGTCGAGGGCAGAATTATCACTTGGCATTTGTTTAGCGACTGTTTCTTTGAAAATTATTTTCCGCGTCAAGTTCGACGCGAGAAATAGAGGGAATTCATGAGTCTCAAACAAGGCAACATGACTGTAGGTGATTATGCATCACGATTTGAGGCTCTGATTAAGTTATCATAATTCTATCAGAGGTTCCCAGATGAGGATTGGCAATGTAGAAGGTTTGAAGAAGGACTCCGACATGAGCTCCAGAGGGCTATAGTATCTCTTGACATTCAGAGTTTTCCGGAACTAGTGGAGAGATGCAGTGCTATAGAAAGTATAGATCAGAGGCTGGCTAATGAGCAGAAACAACTGAGGATTAGAGGAGGTAGTAGTTCTCAATGGAGACAGAGACCATATGCCAGACCAGTGCAGACACCTGTACTAGCACCAGTGGTTAGAACGGGTCAGCAACAGCAAGGCTTTGCTTGTTTTAGGTGTGGAGGACCGCATCATATTAGAAATTGCAAGGAGAGACCTAGTTGTTTCAACTGTGGGAAACCAGGTCATATGGCTCGATAATGCAGACAGCGGGCTATGCAGCACCCAATAGCTGCGGGTAGAGGAACTGGAAGTTATAGCGGTGAAGCTGGGAGAAGAGTCCCAGCAGCAAGACAACAAGTGGCTAGACCTCGGGCCACTATAAGAGTGTTTACCGTGAGGGGAGAAGAATCCTCTCAATCTGCCAATCTTATACAAGGTATGTGTTTGATATCAAATAGACTCTCGTCTGTGTTGTTTTACTCATGTGCTACACATTCTTTTATTTCACATGAGTGTGTAGATCATTTACAATTGCTTGTTTCAAAATTACCTTATACCCTTACCGTATCTACTCCGACTAGTGATTCTTCGATTACTATGGCTGTTTGTTTACAGTGTCCTATAGTTGTTGAGATAGGACATTTACTGTGGACCTTGTCTGTTTGCCTATGAAACAGATGGATGTTATCCTTGGCATGGATTGGCTTTTGGCTAACCATGTAATGCTAGAGTTTTCTAGTAAAACCTTATCATTTCTTGAGTATTCTAATGTATTCTCTGCCAATGAAGGAGTATCCATGAGGAGTGATGAATCTCGGCAGTACGTGATGATGTTTGTAGTGGAAGCTAATGAGACTCCTAGTATAGATTCTATGCCTATTGTGAGCAGAGTTTCCAAAAGCTGAAAGACAGGTTGACTACATCACCTGTGTTGACGTTACCCGATCCTTTAGGACTATTTGACGTATACTGTGATGCGTCATACCAAGGTTTAGGTTGTGTTCTGATGCAAGAGGGAAGAGTTGTGGCTTACGCTTCCCGACAATTGAGAATTCATGATAGGAATTTTCCTACTCATGATTTGGAGTTGGCAGCCATAGTGTTTGTATTAAAGATATGGCGACACTTTCTGTATGGAGCGAAGTTTAATGTTTACAGTGATCATAAAAGTCTGAAGTATCTATTCAATAAAAAAGAATTAAATATGAGATAGCGGAGATGGATGGAGTTTATCAAAGATTATGAGTTTGATCTACTATACCTTCCTGGGAAGGCGAATGTTGTAGCGGATGCTTTGAGTAGCAAGTCATTGCATATGTCCGCAATGATGGTTAAGGAGATCGAATTGTTTGAATAGTTCATAGATCTGAAATTAGGTATGGAGTTGGTGGATGATAAAATTTGTTTAGGTATGATCACTATTAGTAATGATTTTGTGAAAGATCTTAAGGATAAACAAGTTCAGGATATATATCTTCAGGAGATAAGTAGAGGTATAGATGAGGGTAAGATTTCTGAGTTTAGTAGAGGAACAGATGGTGTGTTGAGGATTAGAGACAGGATATGTGTGGCGGAGGATTTAGAACTTAGGAAGATGATCTTGGAAGAAGCACATAATAGTAAGTTGAGTTTTCATCCTGGATCCACGAAGATGTATCAGGATTTGAAGGAAATGTTTTGGCGGACAAGGTTGAAGATGGAGGTAGCAGAGTATGTTTTATCTTGCCCGGTGTGTTAGAAGGCTAAGATTGAACATCAAAAGTCGTCAGGTTTATTGCAATCATTAGATATCCCAGAGTGGAAATGGGATAGCATCGCTATGGATTTTGTGGTTGGATTACCACTATCTTCGAAGAGGCATGATGCGATTTGGGTTATCATTGATAGGTTGGCGAAGTATGCTCACTTCTTACCTATTGGTGAGAGTCATAGTCTAGAGAATGAGTTCTGGGTATCATCCCCAAACAAATGGACAGTCAGAGAGGACGATTCAATCATTGGAGGATCTTTTGAGAGCTTGTGTTTTGGAACACACTGGCAGTTGGGATGAGTTCTTGCCATTGATTAAATTTACTTATAACAATAGTTTCCATAGTAGTATTGGAATGATACCACACGAGGCTTTGTATGGCAGGAAGTGTAGGACCCCATTATGTTGGTATGAGATTGGTGAAAACCAAGTTTTGGGTCTAGATGTGGTGCAACAAACTACGGAACAAGTTAGGAAGATAAGGGAAAAGATGAAGGAAGCACAGGATAGGCAATTGAGCTACAGTAACAAGAGGATGAGACCTTTAGAATTCCATGAGGGTGATCACATGTTTTTGAGAGTCACTCCGAAGACCGGAATTGGCAGGGCTATCAAGTCTAGAAAACCTACTCCTAGATTTATCGTACCTTTCCAGATTCTTCGAAGGATTGGTCCAGTAGCTTACCATATTGCCTTACCACCTATCCTTGCTAACCTTCATGACGTCTTTCACGTTTCTCAGTTGAGAAAATATTATCCAGATTCTTCACACGTTATTGAGTCTGAGTCTATACAACTGCAAGAGAATCTAGAGTACGAGGCTTTACCTGTTAAGATAGCAGATAAAAGGATTAAGGAGCTTCGCGGTAGACAAATTACTTTGGTTAAGGTTATATGGGATGCGATTACTGGAGATGCTACTTGGGAACGTGAAACGGATATACAGCAGCAATATCCACATCTTTTCCGAGGTGCGTAAATTCCGAGGACATAATTTTTTTCTAAGTGAGGTAGTAATGTAACAGTCTGTTTTTAATTACGCTGTATTACCGGTAAAAATATATTTAATTATATTTTTATCTGAGACCAAGAAGATGATTTTGGATAAAACAAAATCATATTCATACTTTATCTTATGGTAGAGGGTTACGATGAAATTTTGGGTTTAAAACGCAGGCGGAAACCGGTCTGTGTTTTTACTGACAGCATAATTTTATACCGGCAGAAAACCCTAATTTGACCCGAAACTGAAAAAATTGTAGATTTTTATATTATGCCCGTGAGGAATTCTACTTTCCAAATTTCTAATCAAAAATAAAATATTATGTTTATTCGGACGAATTTTGGTGAAAGTTTGGAATTAAAACGGACTGTGTTTTCACTGACAATAGGATTTTACTAATCAGAAAACCTAATTTTGACTCGTGAACAAAATGGTTTATGTTTAAATCATATTTCCAACGAGTTTGGTTATTTTAAAAATTTTCGATAGGAAATGAAATATTATGTTTTTATTCGGGTGTAAAACCCTAATTGGGAAACCGACGGTATCGGAAACCGAACTGCGGAGATAGAACCGAACACCAGAGGAGCTGAGTTATGGGAAGACTCACCAAGCATTTATGAAGCAGTTAGTGCAAGTAATCATGTATTTTGGGTTAAATGACCAAAATGTCCTTAACCTTAACCTAACCTATCCTAGTTAATTATTAACCATGGTTAAGGCAAGTCATGGACAAGTTGGCTTCTTCCTCCTCTCTTGTGGTGTAAAATTCAGCCACACCAACCCCTTCACTCATTCACCACATATTTTTCTAATCATGATTACATTAACTATAGTTAAGTTATTTGATTATTTTCTAACTTAACCTATGTTAATTAATTCAACCACGGTTTACACTTAACTAATTAAACAAAACAACTTCATTCACTCCCTCACAATACACGGCTACCACACCCCATTCCCACACTTAACCAAATTTCTTCCTTTTCTATTTTTTCATTCAAACTTGTTCTTGCTTGTTCTTGACAAAAACCCAAAGAACTTCATAGCTTTCTTGATAAGTTCTTTATTTCTTCTCAAGTTCTTGATCAAACTTCTTCATTACAAGGTGGGGAATCTCTTCCTCATCATCTTTGCTTCATTAATCATCCATCGATCTTCATTTTCATCAACTATTTCAAAAAATTCTATTCTTATATCTAGATTTTCAAATAATTTTAGAAAATTGTAGAAAAATCATTTTAATGTGAAACCAATTTCTAAGTTCTTTATATGACTTCTGATTTGATCATCTAAAAGCATGATATCAAAATGATTTTCCTCCCTATTATTCTATGGATGGTTGAACCTAGGTATTTCTAGGCAAAGAAAGTTTTGTTCAATTTTTAAAATATGACACTTGATCTTAACTCTTTAATACATCTAGTTGTTATATCTAGAAACTTGAAATCAAAAGAAATTCCTAGCCCTATTTTCTAGCCTTGGCCGAATCTAAGTACATGTGAGCAAAATAAGTTTTCTTCAATCTTTAACTAGATCATGATTTGTATGAATTAGCTAAGGTGTGTAGGTTCTAGATCCAATAGCATGTGAGCAAAAAGAATTTCTAGCCAATTTTACTATGTATGGACGAAACCCTAACCCTAGAGGTTAGATGATTTTGTTTCATATTTTTGACTTGTAACAAGTTATCTATGTTAATTAGAACTATAGTAACTAGGATCCAAAATATGGAATTGAGAAAATAACCCTAGCCCTATTTTTGAGTCATGACCGAAACTAACCTAGGGTTATCATGATTGGATTTTGTTTGATTAACTAGTGGTTATGTTGTTTTGGTTGAAGGTTACCCATTAACCGTGTTAGGGTAACGAGGATCGGAAAGTTCGAGACTTCGGTGATAAGTTAAGGTGGGAGAAAGAACCATTCCAACATCAGAACGTATAAGTAGTATATAATTTATAATAATGGTGTAGGACGACCTAAACCCTACTAGTGGTTGAGTAATCAACAATACCAAAATCGCATTGGAAACTTTTCCGCAATACCAATGATGATTTTGGAATTGTAGGTTTATCACCTTAGGTTAATTTTATAATATTTGAGGATGTCTGAATTATTTATTATTAAATTGTTTGTTATATACTGGTTGAGGTATCCTACTGCATTTGACGTTTTATTTTGGTGTTTGAATATTTTATAAATATTGTATTATGCATGATCTGCCTGATTTGATAAATTGCTTAGTTGGTTTTTAAGTAAAGATATGTGTTGTTTGGGGTACTTTGTTTGGGTGAGAGATTGAATGTGATTTAGAGGTGCCTAGCCTAAATGTATTTTTTTATAGATAAGGTGTGACCTAAAATGCGAGTTGAGGCTATAATGGAAGCTTGAGGCACTAGGTTGTTATTGATGCGAGTCAGTGAGGTTCATATGTGTGCATTGTTATTCACAATCGTGTGTTTGGGAACACACGAGGTCCTAAGTTCTCGCGGGGTTGTCCTTATTTAGATTTAGGCTGTGCAGCTATAGTGTCATTGCTTTGTATGAGCATCCTTGAGAGAGAGTCAGGGTGTGCACTGACTGTGTTGTGCGATTATAGTGTTATTGCTTTGCATGAGCATTCTCACCATGGATGTGAGTGTGTACCAGTTAATGGGGACGTATCGCTTGGACGACTGACTAACATCCCTCAGCGGGCAAGGGATGGGTGATAGGATTAGTGGTGGCCACGTCAGCATAAAGGTTTAGTTGCATGAAATTGAGGGTAGAGGAAAGTATCCTGATTTAAAGATGATTGATTGTTAATGATGAGTGTTGTTTGTCTGTGACTGTTGTTATATTATATGCTATGATTGTTTTCTGCTTATGATGATAGAACTATTTCTTATCTCCCTATTGCTGTATTTTGTGTATGTCTACCTCGGTGGAGGAATACGTTGCTGTTCTGGTGGATGGAACTCCGTATGAACCGGATGCGGGAGGACGAGCTATGAATGCTAACGATATAGTGTAGTGAGTTTAGGGCCAGTGAGTCTAAAAAGACGTTTTATTTTCTGCTAGTTATAAACAGTTTGTATAATTAAGTACCTGTGAGGGATTCTATTGATATGATACCCTAAACAGCGTTTTGTAATGTAATGGATAAACATGTGCGTATTTATATATTATAAGGATGGTGTGTTTAATTTTGCAGAAGTTATATGTTCTATAACTAAGATGTTAACTTCTTCGTATTTTTGGGTTATGCTTAACGAAAAGTACGCGATTACGTTTAATATATAATTAATGGCACAACGGGGCACAACGGGGGTGTCTCATTTGGTGGTATCGGAGCAGTTCGATTCTAATCGGATTGTGAGGTTTAGGATGTTGTTACTGGACGTGTCTAGTTGAATCCACATCGGATTTTGACTATGCTTAGAAGTGAGTAGTGTGTCCGAACTTGACGTGATAACTAACATTAGTTTGGCATATAGTATTTATATACTTGTCTATGTAGTATTATATGTCATACTAATGAGAGCGGATGATTTCTTTTATAGAATCATGACTCGCGGAAGAGGACAAGAGAAAGAGAGAGAGGGGAGAGGGAGAGAGAGAAAGAGAGGGGGAGAGGGGAAGAGGGAGAGAAAGATAGGGGGAGAGAGGGAGAGGGGGTAGAGAAGGGAGGGGGGGGGGGGGGGGGGGAGATAGCTAAAGAAAAGTTGAGAATTTTAATATTTTTTAATTTTGGATACTTCTCAAGCGTCGATATAATTATATTTTTATAACAATAAAATGATTGTGTTGACGAATATGAATTAATGATCTAAACATCTCTATATCATACATGCAGATGATACCATTACATTTTTTGTTAATCAAAATTATGTTACATTTCTAATCATTATTATTATAAGTAAAACATTCATGTATTTAATTAAGATCCTTAAAATTTTAGATAGAGAATATTTAGTATGTAAAAATTGTTAATATAAAATTTTAGTGTAAAATGTATTTTTAAATGGATGGATCGGATAATGATTAATGGATGGGTTTGATGGTTTTTTATTAGATGGGTCATGGATGGATTGGATTATTTTAATACAATTTTAATGGATCGAAATGGATTGATGGATTGTTTTTATCCAATTCATTATAATCCGAATCAAAATGCATCCGATCCATCCGTTTGCCACCCTTAGTATATGTATAGCTTTTTTATTTTTTATTTCTTTTATCATTTTCAGATTTTTCCTGTCTCCTCCTTCTTTAGTCTCTCTTCCCATGATTCCCCTTCCTTCTTCATTATTTTGATTCCCCCTTCGTCCCTTTTTCACCCCACTTCAGGTTCTCACTTCTTCCCTCACGTGACTTTATGTATCCTTAGCTATTAGTAAATGTGTCCAAGCATCAACAGATGATGGGTGACGGATCCGGTGACGAATCATCACACTACATGATAATGGAAATGGGGAGCTCTGGTTTCATCTTTAACACCGCTAGGTTCTCACTTCTTCCCTCTCGTGACTTTATGTATCCTTAGCTATTAGTAAATGTGTCCAAGCATCAACAGATGATGGGTGACGGATCCGACGACGAATCATCACACTTACACGATAATGGAAATGGGGAGCTCTGGTTTCATCTTTAACACCACTAACCAGCTTAAAAGTAGAACGTCTTCTAGCTAGTCTCCATTAGCGCTAACTACGAGCTCGTCGATGGGGAAATCGTCGGAGCCAAACACGGCCGCTATGGGATCCTCAATCGTTGCCCCAGATCTGAAAAAAGATCCCAATTTGATGTTACACATCGCACCATTCTTCCATGGATAGCTTGCTGAAGGCTTTTCAGTGACGGCCCCGACATGGCGGAAGAAGTAGTCGACAGAAACCATATTCCGATCGAAGATGTCGTCCTCGTCATCCTCCTATTGTGACTGTTGTTCATCCACGATGTCGAGGGTGTCGATGGTGTCCTTGCCGGCGGTGGCATCATCGTTGATAGAATCATAGAGGAGGGAGTCGTAGTTGAAATGTGCAAAGGTCACATGTTTCAGTGGAGATGGTGAAAGTGGGGATGGGAGTGAGACTGAGAGAGGTGACCATGGAGGAGAGAGTCTGAGAGAAAAAGGAGAATGACGAAACGACGACACATAGAAAGGGACCGTAATATTATTCATGATAATGAAGTCTGATTTTCAGCATATAAATTACTTTTGGCTTGTATAAGAATTGCAAATACAAAAAGAATACAACTTTTGACAAATACGGGCTAAATGTTGAAAATACTAAAAAGGATTATGGTGCTACAGATCACATGACATTTGATTCTAGACAGGTTGCACATCTTAAACCCTCCTCACAAAAATCCATTTCTACTGCCAATGGTAGTGATGCCTCCATTATTGGGGAAGGATCTTTATCTCTTACCGATACTTTAGATCTTGACTCTGTTTTAGTTGTCCCATCATTAAATTATAATCTTCTATCAGTTTCTCAAATCACTACAGCCTTATATTGTGTTGCAATTTTTTGGCCCGACTCTTGTGTTTTTAAGGACATCCAAACAAAGCAGACTATTGGTTGTGGTACTAGGCGTGGAAAACTATATTACTTGGACTTGACGTCGAAAGGTTCTGACAACCTGCATCAAGCTTTGACAGTGGGAAGCTCTCAAGAGAATAAGAACAAAGCTGAAATTTGGCTATGGCATCGACGGTTGGGACATGCATCCTTTGGTTATCTCAAAAAATTATTTCCTTATTTGTTTGAAAGATTAGATCCTTCTGTTTTTCATTGTGATGTATGTGAACTTGCAAAAAGTCATCGAACTTCATTTCCATTAATTTTAAATAAAAGTCCTCTTCCTTTTATGGTTATTCATTCTGATGTGTGGGGTCCATCCAAAATTCCAACTTTGGGTGGATCATGTTGGTTTGTTACTTTTATTGATGATTATATGAGGATGACTTGGTTGTGGTTAATGAAGTCCAAAAGTGAAGTAAACTTGTTATTTCAGAAGTTTCATAAAATGGTTAAACCCAATACAAAGCACAGGTTCGGGTTCTTCGAAGTGACAATGGAGGAGAATATCAAAATTCTGCACTTCAACAATTGTTTGAAGAAGAAGGAACCGTTAATCAAACAACTTGTTCCAATACACCCCAACAAAATGGGGTCGCGGAGCGGAAAAATCGTCATTTGTTGGAAGTTTTTCGTGCTGCATTAATTCAAGCCCATATGTCGTTGTCCTATTGGGGGAAGCTCTTGAATTTGCAGCATACTCAATTAATCGGATCCCCTCACACTCCATTGACTTTCTAACACCATTCAAAGCTCTTACTGATGCTGCAGTTGCTCCAACAGTTCCAAATTTAACTCCTCGTGTCTTTGGGTGTGTTGTATTTGTCCATCTTCACAACATCAACGAAACAAATTGGCCCCACGAGCTCTGCGATGTATTTTCCTTGGATATGCTATGCATCAAAAAGGTTACAGGTGTTATCATCCTCCCACTCAACCCATGTTTATAACAATGGATGCAGTTTTTCATGAAGAATTAATGTATTTTTCCAGTGAGTCTGAACTTCAGGGGGAGTATCAAAGGGAAATTCAGACCCTAGATTATGAGCGTATAAATTATGATTATGATGATGAAAGTGGTGACAAAACAGATACCAATAAAGGTGATACTAGTGATGTTAGTGGTACAACTTTGGATCTTGATATCAATAAAAACTTGGAAGATGGAGAAGGTGCAGCTTTGGATCTTGACATCAGTAAACACTTGGGAGATGAAGAAGTGATTGAACCACAGGATGCAAGTCCATCAATTGGAGAGTTTGAATTTCTGACTAATACACCACACCAATCGTCTGTTGAGGATATTCATATTCTAGAACCTGAGTTACCCATAAAACAGCTACTAAAGCGTCTTACTAGAGGTGTTCCTAAACTTTCATATGAACCTGAACTTTCTATCAAAGTTAAATATCCCATGAGTCATTATGTGTCTAATCACAATTTGTCAGAATCAAATAAGTCATTCAAAAATAAATTATCTGTTGTATCTATTCCTAGTAGTGTGCATGAAGCCTTAGCTGATCCAAGGTGGAAAGCTGCTATGAATGAAGAAATGAACTCATTGCAGAAGAATGAAACTTGGGACTTGGTTTATTACCCATCAGAAAAAAGGCCACTGGGATGTCGATGGGTTTATACAGTGAAGTATAAACCAGATGGCATGGTTGAAAGATTTAAAGCAAGGTTGGTGGCAAAAGGATATACACAAGCCTATGGGGTTGACTATACAGAGACATTTGCACCTGTAGCTAAAATCAATACTGTTCGAGTATTGTTGTCTTTAGCTGTAAACTTGGATTGGCCACTACAACAATGTAAAAATGCCTTCCTGCATGGAGAATTATCCGAAGAGGTTTACATGGAACTTCCGCCAGGGTGTATGATACCTGAAATGCATAAAAAAAGGGTGTGTAAATTGAAGAAAGCATTGTATGGACTGAAACAATCTCCAAGAGCATGGTTTGGAAGATTTACAAAGTCTATGATTGCATTTGGATACCATCAGAGCAACTCAGACTACACTTTATTTTTAAAAAAACAGCAGGGTAAGATCATTGCTCTCATTATATATGTGGATGACATGGTGGTTACAGGAAATGATCCAAAGGAAAGGGAGGCACTGTAAGAGTACTTGTCTAGAGAATTTGAAATGAAAGATCTTGGTTCCTTAAAATATTTTCTTGGGATCGAAGTTTCTAGATCTAATAAAGGAATTTTTCTATCTCAAAGAAAATATGCATTGATAAAGGAAAACATCAGAGGCTTGTAAGGAGGTTGATGTATTTGGCATACACGAGACCAGATTTTGCTTATGCATTGAGTGTCGTTACCCAGTTTATGCACAATCCAGGTGAACAACACATGAATGCTGTCATGCGTATATTGAGATATTTAAAGTCTGCTCCAGGGAAAGGAATATTGTTCACTAAAAATGCAAACTATCAAGACATAGATGTCTATACAAATGCTGATTGGGCCGGGTCAATAGATGATAGGCGATCAACTTCTGGTTACTTTGCATTTGTGGGTGGTAATCTTGTTACATGGAGAAGTAAAAAGTAAAATGTAGTTGCCCGCTCAAGTGCAGAAGCTGAATTTAGGGCCATGGCACTTGGACTCTGTGAAGCCTTATGGCCGAGACTTCTCATAAAAGATTTGGGTTACCCACCTAGGCAACCAATTCAACTTTATTGTGACAACAAAGCTGCATGTGACATTGCTCATAATCCAGTACAGCATGACCGGACAAAGCATGTTGAGGTGGATAGATTTTTCATCAAGGAGAAATTAGATGAAGAAATTTGGAGTTACCTAAGATTCGATCCGAAGACCAATTAGCTGATATTCTTACTAAAGCTGTCTCAAGTCATCAATTCTTGAAATGTCTCTCCAAGTTAGGCATGAAAGATATCTATGCACCAACTTGAGGGGGAGTGTTGAGATTTTATCTTTTCAAATCTCTCTATAATCTCCTTAGATTAAGGGATTGTACAACTGTAGTAATATCAGTCTTCTAATTTAGGGCTCATTATACTCCTATCTTTACCTTTTTTGTTTCCTAATCTCTAGCTCCACTGTACTATTAATATTTGTTGTACTCTGTTTTGCTGATGTGTGAATGTCAATAAGATATATTCGTTCCTTTTCAAGTCTAAAATGGACCCAGGAGGGATTTTGCTCCCCTTCCCTCCTAAAATTTGAACTAAACACAAAATTTAAAATACTGCCTCCCCTCCCATCCATTCCCCTCCAACCAAACAATACCTTAAGTTTTACTTAACTATAACAACATTGCAAATGCTTTGATTTTCTTGAAAGGTGGTACGGGGTACCTAATCACAAGTGATCAAGAGAAGCTACCACTAGGCTACAAGATCATTGGCATCATGCTGTTATTTATAGATTCAATTGCACAGATTAGCAGTAAATTATTCATGAGTTATGTACCTACTGAAAGAGAATTGTGGATTTTGTATTCCTCCAACGAGATTTCCATGACTAGCCCATGCCCATGAGTGATGAGTCCCTGACGAGTTTCCACAAATCAAACGACATACAGGTAACTCAAAAATTGGTTTTAACAAACAAAAATTGAATAGCAAATTGAGAACATAAAATATTTTCCTAAGAATGAGTAACCTCTATTCCTTATGCTAGGTGTTATTATCCTAGATTTAGAATACTGACTTTCTTGGAGGGAAAGTTTGTGTGGGCCAACCCCTTCCTCGTAGAAGCTGGCCTAGTAGTAAGACACTAGGCCCATGGCTATAGCACCACTAGTGGGTACAGCTCTACGACACAAGATGGACACTAAAACGAGTGGTCCAAATATTATACATGCCTCATCCTAATTTATTTCTTAATTTTTATAGTTTTATTATTTAATAAATCAAATAATTATGACGTAATAAATAAATTATAAATTATTGATGAAATATAAGTACGTAGGTTTATTGGTGGGGTCTATTTAAGAACTTTTTTGAAGTTGCTGGGTTGGAGAAATGAGATGCTTAAATTATAAAAAGTAAAAATGAGTGATATGTTAAAATGAGACCCATTTAAGAACTCAAAAATAAAAATGTGAGGTGTTGGGATAGAGATGACCTAAATGCACAAGCTCATTGATTTGTAAAGCTTACGGAACGTAGAGCAGAAGATTGACTAAAGCAAAACCAAAAATGGAATCAAAGTACTAAGAAAAGACTGGAGAAAAAAAGAAAAAAGTTATTTTGCCTAAACACCCACTGTGGCTCTGAAATTGGACCACAATCGCTCATCAATTATGCAAAAAAAATTTTTTGCATAAAGATAGTTTCCTACGTAGTATCTGCATTGTTAGGTTTGTCACAAAAATTAATATTCTCCACATAAATTAGATTAACACAAATTTTACACATCAAAATAGTACGCAAATATGAGTATTAAATTATAATTATACGATAGAAGCTCAAATTATTTTCCGATGATTTCTTCCATACCCAAGTAAAATTAGGTGATTTCTTCCATACTTTTATAAAATTAAGTGTCAATGTAATACTGTATATGTGGACCAATAAATGAATGTCACCTCAGTTTAAGTGTGACACATTTGCATGTCACTTAGTTTTTGTTCTTTTCTTAGATCCTACTGTTTCCAAAATTTTAACAGAGACCCTTTGGGACGTATTTTTTACCATTTGTCCTTACTCCTTCGTGCCTTCCATCTTCCATTGCATGAGCAAAACCTAAACCATGTTTCTCATTTTTCAATGAACAATTGTCCAGTGTTCAAATGAAAATCACAGAGGTCTCCACTTACCTTACTCGAGTTCCACTCCCCCTGCCTGAGATGTTCACGACGGCGTTCCTCCGTCAGCCATAATTGTTCGTTCGTGGCGGCGTTCCTTCGTCTGAGATGTTCACGGCGGCGTTCATAGCGGCATCCCTCCTTCGTGGCGGAGTCGTCCTCTTCGTCTCCATCATCCAGCAATAAAGCTCACCAAACACGCTTCTTCCACTTTGAGTTAAAAACCCCTAATTTGTGGCTGCAATATGTTTTTTTTTTCTATTGATTTTAAAATCGAATTGAAGACTAAGTAGAGTGTAGTTGTGCACTGTGATGTATTTGTATAAAGAACCCAAATTGAAATTGATTAGTCTTTCTGGAGAGGTTCAATTTTTCATCATGTGTGAGGGTGAGGTACCATTATCCAGGTTCTTTCATTTTTCATCAATTCAGGATTTCATTTAATATGGTTCTTCTGCGCTAATATTATGGTTAACTTTCTTTGCTGATTGTATGATGTTGTTGTGTTTGCTTCATCTCAATAGTTGTAGTTGAGTTGAGTTTTGTCTCTGCTCTATCTACTAAATTTATAGTTATTAGCTAATGCTAATGTTAGTTAAGAACTATCAGGACTTAGTTGTCGTTGCTAGGCTACCATACCTTGATTAGTTGACATATACAATGCAGTAATTGTCATCTTGGACTCTTTCCCTGCATTGCAAAATTCAATCACAAAGATGAACAAAATCCAGAAACTGGTAAAGTAACAATACTGATTTGTTTTGGGTTACCTTTTATTTATTTTTGGTGGTGATTTGCTTCAATATAGGATTTCATAGTTGGTGTTGTTTGGCCTGTTTGTTGCATATTTTGTCCATTCTCTTGCCTAAATGTGGTGTGTGATTGTCTAAATTGTTGGTTTTTAGTATCCTGGTTTGTAGTATATTACAATGCAACTACATTTAAGCTACATAACTGTCAAAATTGGTATCTGCTAGGCCCTTTATCCGCAAGACTTTTTGAAGAACCGCATTCATGTTGGTTTGAAAAAGACTGCACCCATTATGGTTTCACAATTCGCTATTGTTAAGCCTGAGGGGCTGCCAATCCAAAGACAATATTCATAAGTATCATGTTTATCATGTTTTTAAAGATTAAGTTTACCTTCATTCACCACTGCCATTGTGTTACCTTGCTTTATAGGAATGACTGGGGGGATTTTGTGGCAACATGGATGATAAACCATGATGAGGAAAGCTACATGATTGAGGTGAGTACTTAAGTCTACTGTTGTTTAAAGATTGTAAGTTTCAAATCTAAACTGATTTTTTATGACAATGCCAGGTTGATGATGTTACAAGATTGTTGATTGCACTAGCATTAGTTATGAAACCACAAAAAGAACTAAGGGAGGACGTTACGACAAGGGCTGTTGAGCATGCAAAGTGATGTTACTCATGCTTGGATGAGGGTCATAACACATGGATGAATAATTTAAATTTTGGATGTCGAAAGGGTCAATGTTGTTGCACCCTAATTTTGTCTTTAGATAGGTTGTCTTTTAATTTGCGGATCTGATGTCTAAAGGGTCAATGTTGTTGCACCCTAATTTTGTCTTTGGATATTGTTGTCTTTTAATTTGCGGATCTATTATGGCTACTGTATTTTATTTTAAAATCTGGTAGTAAGACCCTTGTTTTAACATTATCAGTTGAAGGTTATGATGACATCTATTTATAATATCAACTTATTTACTCTGGAGACATGGAATGCTTGTTTCCTATTTTTTTGCACTCTCCTGCTGCTTTTCATTTTATAATGCAATTTTCCAGATTTGATGTCTACTTTTGTCATTTAGTTTCCTTCCAGCTTTGTCTTCATAGTAAAAAAGATGGATACACATTAAAGACGCTTGAAATATGTTGACAATGGAGACTAATTATAATTTTAGATGAAGATATTAATTCCGGTTTCGCTAAGTCATCATGCTCCTATTAATTCTGGATCCAATAACATGGCTCATTGTTCTTTGATTGAAGTCTAATGATTCATGCGTCCTTAAAGGAAATAAGGCTCTAGACTAATTTGAGAATTATATCACTACTTGGACTTTTTTTGTTGGAGTTTGTCATTTTTTGGCCAAATAAAATACTCAGCTCTCGGTAGGATAACAAACTGTTAAAAAATATAGTACTTTATGCGTTATTTTTTAGCCACTTGCCAGGCATGGTTAAAGGAAGCTTTCAAAATGCAATGCTAAATAAAGAAAAAGACCAAAGTGAAGTTAAATTTCAATTTGGCGTATATTCAAATTAAGAACATACATTTGAAGGCTATTGTTTGTTCAAATAAAGTTTTGTCCTTTGTATGATTTTATGACCGACAAAACTAGTAAAATATCAAGTGGAATATAAAGCTTAAAATTCAACACTAGCGTGCCCTTCACAACGTTGCCAAGTTGTTTATTAGAAATTTCACATACACTTGTAGCATCAACACAACATCTCACAAAGAAGGCCTATTTGTTGGATTTTTTTTTTTGGCTCAAAGCACCGCAATCCTATCCATAGTTTCACATCCTCCCCGACTAACGTGCATCTTGCTGCTGTATAGCTGTAAATATCACTCTTCCCAACAACTTGCGGTGTATAACCATATTCTCCAGAAAAACAAAAACATGACCCTTATTAATAAAGTACAAGTGATACCATAAAAAGACAACACATACACCAAGCATAATACAAGAACAAAAAGAAAAAAAAAAAAAAGGATAAATCTAGGTAATTGTTCAACCAAGAGCACCAATAATACTATATGGTTGATGTTCCTGCCGAGATCCGACTTGCCGGAATCTCGTCGTAGAACGTTAAACCAAGAGTGAACAATGGGGGTTGTTTTAGACTTTGGCTTGACAAAATGTAATATTCCGGTCCTACGTATCCCAATGGGAATCAAAGCCAGACGTAGTTCTAGGTTCAACCCTCGGCCATACGGTGATCTCGATCCCCTAATTTTGTATCCGATGAGTACTAGCGAGCAAGGACTCTTCAATAGTCTCTTGGTCGAGCTAGTCCTCTAATACGCTTAAGGGAGAGTTTCCGGGGTTAGTTAAAAAGTGAGTCTCTCTCATGTGTTCTCCTTCTTTTATAATAGGATTCCCATATCTTTTAGAGATCTGGATTTATCTCCTTTTATCTCTTAAATCTCTTTTGAGATGTGATTTCCTTAATTTAAGGGATATTTTCTCTTTTAACCATATAAGGTTATTTCAGAGAATATCAGGATTTATTTAAGGATAATATCAATATCCTATCCCTTTATTTAAGGGATATTATCTCTTTTAACCGGATACGGTTATTTCAAATAATATCAGGATAATTAAAGGTGATATTATCTTCTTATCCTTAATTTCCGGATTGGGCCGGGTATTCAAGCTCGGTGGCCAGGTTTCACTCTTCGGCCAGTACACAAGCCCCCCAAGCTTTGAGCTAGTAAAGCGTGGAAGCTTTCATGACATTAGCCGAGCTTAGGAACTTGGTTTCATCTTTTGGTCTTTCAGCTCGGCGAGGTGATTGACCGAGCTTCATACTTCGTATATATATATATATATATATATATACATATCCTCCAACTCGGTGAGCAGCTCAGGTGACCGAGCTTGATGCTTCAAGGTACCGAGCTCTATGTCTCGGCTCATACACAAGCCCCCCAAGCTGATTGCGTGGAAGCTTTTTCGAAGGAGCCGAGGCTAGCCGAGGTGGAGGTGATCACCTGAGTTTCGTGCTGAGGCCATACTTTCTCGGTTCCCGAGATGGAAAAGAGATGTTACTTTGTGTGACGCGTGGCCTTCACGGCATCATTTCCGAGGCTTGCGCTGTAGTTGCGTGCTCAAACGATAAGTCGAGAGCCGGAGCTCAACCGAGTGGTCGAGAGCCGGAGCTCAACCGAGTGGGGAGCCCGAGCTTCACGTTTCAAGTTGCCGAGCTTTACATTTCGGCCAATTCTTAAGTTCAGCGGGCTCGGTGGGCGAGTCTAGTAATCATTTCCCTTTGATTGTTTGGGTTTGGTGATCTAGCTTTATTTTTCGTCCAATATTTTAGTTTGGTAGGCTCGGTGGGCGAGTTTAACATCTCGACCAGTATACAAGCTCCCCCGGCTTTGAGCTAAGAAGAGCACAAAAGCTTTATGAAAGAAACTGAGCTTGTCCTTAGTGTCGATAAAGTACTGGATTTGCATAGATCCTCTTACTTCGACTAATCAAGCTCGGTGGCCGAGTTTCACATCTCGGGCAGTACTCGAGTTTAGTGGTTGAGGTTCACATCTCGGCCAGTAACATGTTCTGAACAGAAGATACTTCAATCTTACCTTTATTAAGACAAGTTTAGAAGCTGGTAGCTAAGATTCAACTTATCAATGATTCGGGCTCGAACCGATCTTGTGGAAAGTCAAGCTCAAACTCGGTCATTAGGACTTTACCTCAGGCTTGTATTTCAACTGAAATCTTTGATGCCTTCAAGATGGTTATCTTGAGAGTCTGAACTTGACTCACATTTTTCCGAATGTAGCTCGGTCTTTGAAGCTTTTGAGAGCTACGAACCTTTCATTCGAGTAGCTCTTAACCCTTTCATCTGGTGGATTTTGAAATACCCACTAACTTGAAGCTTGACCTTGAATGTCATTATTTATATGATCTTGAAGGTGTGTCTCAAAATAAACTTTCTAAATATCTTCTCCAATTTGTATGAGAAAATAGTTTTCATATGAGTTCTTCATAATAACAATCGAGCTATAGGCTAAGAGATATCCTTTCTCTGTAATTTCCGAGAATATCCTTCCTTTATCCCCATAAGCCCCCCAAGCTCCGAGTTTGAAATAAGCGAATGAGCTTAAATGTCAACCCGCATGTCTTAACACGCTTTTTGGTGCCGAGGACTTTGGACTATGATTTGCGGGAGCATTGCTCGGTAATCTGTTTTTTGTAAAACCAAGTCTTTCTTGGGTTATCGGCTTACTTGGCCGAGCACTGCTCGGATTTTTGTGCGGAGCCAAGTCTTACTTGGGATTCCGGCTTATTTGGTTGAACACTATCAGGATTTCCTTCGAATCTTGGGTCTCTAACATGCATGATCTGCTGTGGACATTATCTTGGTGCGAAGGTGTTGTGCTTGGCCTAGGATTTTTAGTGCGAGGAAGGAAGCATTGCTCGACCTCGACTTTTTTCGGTGCGTAATGTGAGGGAGCATAGCTCGACCTCGGCTTTTTGGTGTGAGGGAGCAATGCTCGACCTCGGCTCTCTGGGCTCCTGCCCTTTGTTCTTGGCTAGACAATTTTAACTCTGGCCCTTTAATGGATTCTCAAGTTATTAAGCCAGCATATGCTCGACTTTTACTAGAATTGGGCCATGACGTGAGCATGAAAGCTGCGGCTGCTTATGCTCTTTGAGTCTCCTCCATTACCTGTTTTTCGAGCCACGAGCTTTCTAATAATGAAAAGTATGAAGGCGGAAGCTGCTTGAACTTTGCGCACTGAGCTTGAAAAAGCCGTGGCAGAGTGTGAAGAGAAAGCTCGGCTAATTGGACAATTGAAAACTCGAAATGTCGAGCTTGAGAAGACCAACCCCTCTCCTCAATCCGAGCTCTCTAAAATGAAAGGATTGACTTTCAAAGGGATACCAAGGCTTTAAAACTTTCTCTTGACAATCTTCAGCAGTTTCTTCTATTAAGAAAAAGGCTAATTGCAAGCTTCAGTTCGAGTTGAAGGAAGCTAAAGCCCAGATTATAAGGGAACGCGTTTCTGGGTTCTCGCATGCTAGAAAACAAATCCAGCGCTTTCTTCCTGATTCCGATCCATCGAGAGTCGGTTTGGACAAGGATTTTAATAAAGATGGCATAATGGTTCCTTTGTCCGAGCTCGATGATGAGGAAGAGGAGAATAATGAAGAGCAGGTTAGAGGAGGAGAACAGACGAACTGAAGTGGTCGTGCTCGAGCCATCCTCGGTTGCTCTTTCACAAGCTGAAGAAACTATTGGTTCCAAGCTTGATGGGGTCTTTGCTTATGGGAATGCCCATGAGTAACTCAGCAAATTTTTAAGATATTTTATACTCTTGGCTATGCCCTATGTACTTTTACTTTATGAATGATAAAGACTTCATACTTATGGTTTTTAACCCATCATTTGGATTTGCTTGGTTAACTTTCCTAAGTTTTTACTCACCTTTGGTGCTTGGCATTTTAATTTGGCCTCGTGAGTTTTTTGAGCTCGGCCCTATCATAGTTAACTGTTTCATGTTTTTCTTGCTTACCTTTTTAGGTTCGGTTTTTCGATTTTAGCTTGGTCGACCACTTTGATCAGGCATTTTTGCCTCTTTAGGTTCGGCGTTTCGATGACAGCTCGGTCGATTTTAGCTCGGTCGCCTTTTTAGGCTCTTGCCTCTTTAGGTTCGGCGTTTCGACGACTGCTCGATCGATTTTTGCTCGGTCACCTTTTTAGGCTCTTGCCTCTTTAGGTCCAGCATTTTGACGACAGCTCGGTCGATTTTAGCTCGGTCACCTTTTTAGGCTCTTGCCTCTTTAGGTCCGGCATTTCGACGACTGCTCGGTCGATTTTAGCTCGGTCATCTTTTTAGGCTTTTGCCTCTTTAGGTCCGACGTTTCGACGGCAGCTCGGTCGATTTTAGCTCGGTCACCTTTTTAGGCTCTTGCCTCTTTAGGTCCGGCGTTTCGACGACTGCTCGATCGATTTTAGCTCGGTCACCTTTTTAGGCTCTTGCCTCTTTAGGTCCAGCGTTTCGACGACAGCTCGGTCGATTTTAGCTCGGTCACCTTTTTAGGCTCTTGCCTCTTTAGGTCCGACGTTTCAACGACTGCTCGGTGTTGAGTATATTTCAGCTTCTAATTTCTACTCACAACTTCTATGGATCAAACATCAATTGGAGGACTACAATGTGTTTGTAAGTAGTATTCCACTTATGTGTGATAATACTGTTGCAATAAATCTATCTAAGAATCCAATATCGTATTCAAGGGCTAAGCATATAGAGATTAAACATCACTTTATCAGAGATTATGTGCAAAAAGGCATTATTGATATACAATTTGTAGATACTAACCATCAATGGGCATGTATCTTTACTAAACCTCTTGCAGAGGACATATTCATATTTATTAGAAAACATCTTAATATGTTATGTGTGGATTAATTGTGTGTCCAATGCTTGCGTCTATTGCTCAAGTGCGTCCAATGCATGTTACATGTGCATCCAATAGGCATTGCATCCATTGACTGTTTACATAGTTTTATCAGACTCGTCTATGCTATCTATTATTATATTTGCATTAATTCATGTCCAAGACATATTTAATAATATCCTTATGCCGAGTCAATTATTTCCATCAATCCAATCAATAGCTTTTTATGATTTCAAAAACCCGCACCGCATCAGTACTCATTACTTCTTTCCTCACACATTTTCTTTTTATATTGTTTTAATTGTTTTCTTTGGGAAAACTCTTCAAATTCGAAACCTTTTTAAGTAATACCTTTTCCCTCTGAAAAACCTTTCGCAACCTCTTCCCTTTGAACTACCGTGTACTCTGTTTCACCTGCCTCCAAACCCTAGCTCTCAAATCTTCCACAATGACTTCTTATTCAACTTACGATGTCACCAAAGTGAACATTACTGTGGAGCACCGCTTTAACTTTGGAATTTTGGAAGAATATAACTTAGGTGTGAGTAAGAACATCAATGCTTCTGGTTGGGGAAGACTCTTCGTGGAAAAAGTCTTTATTTACCCTAACCTAATTAGGGATTTCTGGAGAAACCCCCAGGTAACAATTACTGAAATTTCTGCTGATATAATCGAAAAAAGAATAGTGGTTTCTGAAGAGACCATCTCTGAAGCTATTCACTGCGCTCAAGAAGGAGTGGTCTTTACCAGTACCTGGAGAAGGACCTTGGTGGTTCTGAAGTAATAGCTGCCTTCCTAATGAAACAAGACAAAGTAAGAAATCATTCATGGAAGTCAGTGGAGATGAATGATGAGGTTCGCATTCTTCATCTGTTGCTTAACAAGGTTGTTTTGCACAAAACTGGGTCTAAGGACAACTTGCTAGCTCTGCACAAGTTCTGTCTCTGCCATCTCATCACTCAGACTAAAATCAACTTGCCAAGAATTCTCTATGGAAGATTCAGGGATGCTGTTGTTCACAGGAAAAAGCTCTCTGTAATTCCATATTTTCACTTACTATAAAAAATTCTCAAGGCTCAAGGAATTTATGACGTGCTTACTGCCAAGTCACCAGAAGAACAAGAAAGAATTCTAACTGAAAAGGGTATGTCTGCTGCTGATTTTGGGAAGATGAAGATAGCCAACATGAATCTCAGCACCCATATCCAGGTTGCTATGGCTAAAGAAGAAGAGATGATAAAAATCAAGGAGTAACAAATAGAGCTCAACAATACTGAGACTCTAGGGCTAAAGAGGACAGTAAGAAGAAAAACTACTGCTGCAAGGAAACCAATTACAAGAAAGCCTGCTGCTGGCATTGTGATCAGGGAACAAGCTGCTGTTACCCCTCAACCTGCTCCATTTCAGAAAAGGACAAGGAATCCAGTCCCTTCCCATAATGAAGATGAAGATGATGAGGACAGTGTCCCCATTAGTGCTATTTTGAAGAAGCAGAAAACTCCTCCTGTTGCTGCTGTTGTTATTCCAACAAGGAGAAGGCAACCTCAGAGAAAGTCCAAGTCTGTCATGGCTACTGAGGTAAGCATCCTTGATAATGACCCTGTACAGTTAGCAGTTGATGCTTTAGTTCAGAGCTTTGATGATACTGCTGCACCTGCATTACCTGAATTACCACATACTGATGTTTACATACCCACACTACCATCACCACAAACCACTTCACCACAAATAGCCTCACCTGTTCACTCACCTGTCCAAACATCACCAAACAGACCACAATTTCAACCAATCATTCCTGCAGATGACCCCTGGTTCAATCAACCATATGATGTAGGGATTAACTCTGGTGCCCCCTTTCTTAAAATGGCAGGAACCAAAATTCCTAAAACTAACCCTTCAGTTGTCTATGATGGCAAACCTAAAACCTGGGCCAAAGTCAAAAGAGACTGGAAAATACTCTATCTCAAACACGAACCAGAACTAGAGTCAACTAGACCTTTCTATCCCCTGCCTGAATATGAGTATGAACCTGAGTCTACACAATATGCATGGCATGCACCTATTACTTATGTGCAGACTCAAACACCCTCATCTCTCCTATACAATCATCTTGGACCTGCTCTCACTCACCTTCCACAAAAGAAATTTCCACCCAAAAAGATCTACCCTAACCTAATCAAATCCCCACCCTTCAAACCTTTCACAGATGGTATCAACAGGCACATTATACCTGATTGGACTACTGACCCTAGCTAAGCCAAAGCTCCAACAATTGTGCACAAAAGGTCAAGAACTGATGGAAGAACAAAGTTCATTCTAGACAGAAAGACATCTTGGGTAACCTTTAGGCATCCAAGTGTTTACGGCAAAGCTGTTGATCTTGTGGACTACCTCATGTATGCTTTCCTGTAAAAAGAGTTTGAGCTGCCTAGGTATATGAGAGCTGCCAATTTTGTTCCACCCACCTGGCTGTTTCATACCTTAAAGAAGACAAAGATTGGAGTCAGACCTTACATGATCTGTCTAAGACTACCTATGATAAACTTGAACAAGGATAAGGATCTGAAGAAACAAAGGAGCACTGCAAAGAATCTAGAAAACAACTCTTGCATGATCTCAGCTGATACTGCAGTTTCAGTAGATCAAAATATGATTGATTTCTGGATGTCTCAACCTATTGAAGACATAGATGAAGAAGCTACAGTTGATATTTGGATAAGTCATATGATGACTTGTGGTAAGGAAGCTTCATCTTCTGGACTGAGTGAATAAGAAAAGAGAAGCATTCCAAAAGTTATAGGAAAATGTGGACTCTCCAATGTCAGATTCTACATTCACAAGGACACTTTAAGAATTCCTCTCATAAGTCCTATTTATGAGGAAGACCCTGTTCACTAGGCCAAAGAGTTACCTTATCCTGTACCCACTCTTGCTTCATCACCACCACCATCTCCTCATTCTGAGCATACTGAAGAAGAAATCATAATTGAAGAACATGATTTGAATGCTGAGACTGTTCAACCAGAAACTGGGAATGAGGAAGTTGCTAAGTCTACTCCAAGACCAAGTACTTCTGAAAAGCACTCATCTCAGCCATTGGCTCTGACAGTCATTCATCCACATGATCAACCTCAAAATTCTAGAGCTATAAGCACCTTTCAAGGTCAAACACATGCTCAAGGCAGTGCTGAAAGCTCAAGACCTTCTCTGCCTCAAAATTTTGAAGAAATTATTGGAAATATCATAGATGAGAGAGTAAAAGTGGAAGTCAAGGAGCAAGTTGCAGAAGCTTTGGCTCCAACGAATGTAATGATCAATCAAATGATGAGCATTGTACAAAGTTTCCAACAGAGTCACAATCTTCCAGTTCAACCTCCTCCACCTCCACCAAACCAGAACCCTCCTCCTCCACCTCCACCCTCTTCTTAGTTCTCTTTTTATTCCTTAACTGACAGTGATGGTCCACTCCTGTTTGCTTTTTGTCTGATGACAAAAAAAAGGGGGAGAAAGGATAGAATTAAATTTAATATATATAAAGCCAGTTTTTGGACATACATGTTTGTTTTCACATGCATACTGTTTTGTTGCATACTTGTGCTTGATATGATCTGATACTTTTTGTTATCTTTGATATATCTCTATAGTTAGACTTATAAGCTCTGATATTGTGTTTAGATCTGATACTATTTTTTTTATATGACTAAACCGATCTTATATGTTAAATCTGATATGTGCTGCTACTTATCTGTTTTACTCTTTAAGTTTGAATGCTTTGTCTTGGGTGGGGGGCTCTGTAGCTCTCTTAGACTTTGCTCACTCAAATTTAATTGGTTTTTGTCATCATCAAAAAGGGGGAGATTGTTAGAACCAAAGTGGTTTTGGATTAAAATAATCTCTTAAGTTTTGATGTAAAAAGGTTAAATTTGTATGGCAAAGTGTTGTCAAAGATCTAACTTGTTTGTTATAAGTATGCAGGGACTATTTGATTTATACGAGTCAGAGGAACTTAAAATTAAAGTATAGAATTTGTCAGATTATATTTTGATCCTCTAGACGAGTCTACAACTCTTGGTAAAATTCTGAGTCAATTAGTTTTATGGTAGACGAGATCGTAAAATTAACTAAGATAGACGAGTTACTAAGTCTAAAGAAAAATCAAGTAGACGACACATTAAAATATAACAAGTCTAGAGACTTGATAGATGAGTAGTCTCATTAGACGCCACGTCAGTAGATGAGCTCTTAAGTATAGTACGTCCAATTCTCTGAACTAGATGAAAAGTCTGTAGACGTATTATCAGTAGACGAGCCGGTCTAAGCTTAATTGTATTTATTTCAAATGATTGCTTATTTAATTCAAATAATATATGTCTTTTTACCCTTGCTGCTTCTATTGTTAAAATATTTAACTCTTGGATAAAAGAACTTCTTACCATTGAAACTATAAACCTTTGTACTCTGTCAACTACATTATTGAAAAAATAAAGTCTAGTACAAAGATGGAAAGTCAGAAAGTAACCTTTGGTACCACAGAGAAGTGACAGCTCTACCTTGAGCATTCCTCTGATAAACGAAAGCACTTCTCGAAGAAGCATATAAAGTTACCAGTCTCAACGGATCCAAGCATTTAATACTAAGTCTAAACGGATACAATTTGAAGACCGTTGAAGATGGTCAAGACAGAGAAGCACTTTAGCTATATATACTTGAAGAATTTCAAGAAGAAAAAAAAAACAGTGATATATACACAAGTGACTTATACACGAAGCTCTTATATCATAGTGCAAAAAATCTGTTGAATTTGTAAAATCATGTTTACTTGTAAACCTTGTTGATCTTAAACTTTCAAATCCTCACAAATAGTGAGTTGTTAGATCAAATCAGTTAATCTCTTTGTTAGAGTTAGAGCCTGAAGAGGCTTGGTAAAGAAAGAATACTTGTATCCTGAAGAGGTGTTGAATACTTGTAATCTATTTGGTTAATAATGGATAAAACATTAAGGTAGAAGGAACTGGACGTAGCTCTTGGTTGGAGGAGAGTGAACCAGGATAAAACACTTGTGTGATTCTTCTAATCCTTATCTTTTACAGTCTTTGTTTATACTAACTGTGGGATTTTGAATATGAGTATGTTAACTCTTCAAAAACGTTTTTCCCGTTTGTGTATTATTTCTCTTGTTACGCTGGTAAAAGGTTTGAGAAAAGGCTTTTTCGAAAAACTGTTAAAAAACACAATTAAACCCCCATTCTTGTGTTTCCCCGTGTCAACTTCAGTTGGTTCTTTTTGTTGTGGTGGAGATGATGATTCTTTCTGTGGTGAGGGTGATAGTGAGGGAGTTGGAAGCAAGACTAGCTTTCTCTTGGTCACTGTAGTTATCTTCTTTCTAGGGATCACAGTCTCTTCAGGTTGAGACTCCCCCTCAGCTTGCACATTCCTTTTTCTCTTTAACACCTTGGTAACCCTAGATGCATCAGAAACAGAGGCAGAGGCAGATGCTGCCACATATTTTGTAACCTTGACAGGTTCAACTGATGGAATGAAAACAGGTTCAACAACTTGGTTTCAAACAGGAGTGTGAAGAGAAGAGGCTGCGAAAAGGTTTCAAGGATCAAGTGGTGGCAACTGAAGGGTGAAAAACAAAGGATTTTCCAACACAAGGTTTTGGAGGGAGGGTTTTGGGAGGCAAATAGAAGTGCAAATGATATGTGGGACAAGATGGCCAAGGGGATTAGGAAGGTATCTATAGAGACGCTTGGTGAATCAAGAGGATTCAGACCTAGGGGTAAAGAATCCTGGTGGTGGGATGAAAGTGTGCAAGCTAAGGTTCGGGTTAAAAAGGAATGTTTTAAAGCTTGGTCTTTATGTAAAAATGCTGAAAATTGGGAAAATTATAAGGTGGCGAAAAAAGAGACCAAGAAGGCAGTGAGCGAAGCTAGAACTATAGCTTTTGACAGGTTGTACCAATCCTTAGGCACCAAAGAGGCGAGAAATCTATTTATAGGCTTGCTAAAAATAGGGAAAAAAAGACAAGAGACTTGGACCAAGTGAAGTGTATTAAGGATGAAGAAGGTAGAGTTTTGGTTAAGGAACAAGATATTAAAGATAGATGGAATAATTATTTCCACAAGTTATTTAATGAACGATTTGAAGTTATATCATGCTCACGGGTGCTTGACATCAGAGAGGAGGACCAAAATTACAATTTTTATCGTAGAATCCAAGAGCATGAGGTAAAAGAAGCTTTGAGAAGGATGGATAATGGCAAGGCAGTTGGACCGGACAATATACCTGTGGAGGTATGGAAAAGTCTCGGAAGTAGAGGCATTAGTTGGCTCACGAAGTTTTTTAACGAGATTATGAGGTCAAAGAAAATGCCGGACGAATGGAGGAGAAGCACTTTAGTTCCGATTTACAAGAATAAGGGAGATATACAAAATTGCGCAAATTATAGGGGGATTAAGCTTATGAGTCATACTATGAAGCTATGGGAAAGGGTGCTTGAATGGAGACTAAGAAAAGAAACCAAAATCACCGACAACCAATTTGGTTTTATGCCTGGGAAGTCGACCATGGAAGCAATTTACTTGCTACGACGAGTGATGGAACAATATCGAAGGGATCAAAAAGATTTACACATGGCCTTCATTGATTTGGAGCAAGCGTATGATAGGGTGCCAAGAGAGGTTTTATGGAAAGCCCTAGAAAAGAAAGGTGTTCGGATTGCCTATATTCGAGCTATCAAGGATATGTATGAGGGGGCCACGACTAGTGTGAGAATGCAGGGTGGAGCCACATAAGATTTCCCAATAACCATAGGTCTGCACCAAGGGTCAGCTTTAAGCCACTAACTTTTTACCTTGGTCTTGGATGTACTTACGGAGCACATTCAAGAGCCAGCATCGTGATGCATGCTTTTCGCAGATGATATAGTTCTAGTTGGAGAGTCGAGAGATGATATAAATGGAAGGTTGGAGACTTGGAGACAAGCTTTAGAAGCACATGGCTTCTGTTTGAGTAGAAGCAAGATGGATTATATGGAATGTAAGTTTAGCAAAAGGCGAAACACCTTTAGCTTAGAGGTGAAAGTTGGAGACCACAACATACCGCAAGTCACACGGTTTAAATATCTTGGGTCTATTATACAAAATGACGGAGAAATTGAGGGAGATGTAAAACATCGGATTCAATGAGGGTGGTCGAAATGGAGGAATGCTTTTGGGTTTTTTGTGTGATAAAAAGGTACCTCTTAAGCTAAAGGGAAAATTTTACCGTACAGCTATTAGACCTGTGATGTTGTATGGGACGGAGTGTTGGGCGGTAAAAAATCAACACGAGAGTAAAATCAATGTAGCAGAGATGAGAATGTTGCACTGGATGAGTGGAAAAACTAGACGTGATAGTATTAGGAATGAAAGCATTAGAGAGAGAGTTGGGGTAGCACCTATTGCAGAAAAGATGGTTGAATCTCGACTTAGGTGGTTTGGGCATGTATGGAGGAGACCTTTAGATTCTGTAGTAAGGAGAGTGGACCAGGTGGAGGGCAATCCAATAGCTAGAGGCACAGGTAGGCCAAGAAAAACTATAGGAGAAACTATTAAGAAAGATTTGGAGGCCAATGATTTAACTATTAACATGATTCATGATAGAACATTATGGCGCCGTACGATCCATGTAGCCTACCCCACTAGTGGGATAAGGCTTGATTGTTGTTTTTGTTGTTGTTGTTGTTGTGAGGTTGTTTATTAGGTATTGATGAGCCTATATTTCAAATTTGAGGTCAATCGGACTTCAAACGAGCTCAGAACGCGAAGAAACACGCGATGTCAAAGTTGCTGACTAGGGGTCAACACTGAGCGTGGGGAAGTGGTGCCATACACAATGACACGTGGCAGGTGATGTGGCATGCATGCAAGCACGCTGGTGGACGCTCCCACACTGAGTGTTGGTAAACTCACGCTGAGTGCCAGCACCAGAAATTTGAAAAAAAATAAATATGTTCAAGAGGTGACTTAACAGAGTGAAACTGAGAGAAAACAGAGAACAGAGAAGGCAGATAACAGAACAGAGTGAAATAGAAAGGGAGAGTTTAGAGAGAGAAGGAGAGAAAACCTAGAGAGAGAAAGAGTTCTAGTTCGATTATCGACTCGTTCGATCGTCCCGTCACGATCCCGGTTACGTGGTTGCGTTCGTGGCGACGATACCTTCACTCTTCTCTTCTTATTTTCTTCTAAAGTGAAGGTAAATCTCACTCTTTTATGTCGACATGTCGTCCGTTATGGTTCTTGAATTATCTTTCATTTCGGTTAACGAATTTCGATTCCGTCTTCGGATTTGAACTCCTTGTAACGTGTGCTTCGTATTGTGATGTCTAGGTGAATTTTTGGAGGCTCGGAGGCCTTGGTCCTTGATGAGGCAGAATTGAGATCGTAGAGGGAACATTCGTTTCGTTACGTTTAGATCATCGTACGACTTTCCAGGTGGGGAAAAAAAGCCATCTAACGTCGGAAACGGCGAAGTGACATTTAATTCGATAATGGCATAGGGAGACCTAAACCTACTAGAGAGCGAGTAACTGACAATGTAAATATCACAATGGGGACCACTTAGTGGTACCGATGATATTGGAATTGTACGTTTATTGCCGTTACGTATAAAATATAATATTTTGTTATTGACGTTGACTATTTTTGGACTGGTTTGACTGGTTTGACTGTTATTGGTTGTTTATATGATTTGTGTTGACTGCATTATATTATATTTATTTTATTATTAGATCATTTTATTATTGGATGTGGAGATGATTGTAATGATGATATGTTGACATGATGGGTGATTATTGTGATTAGAGATTAAATAGTGATAAGACATGATGAGTATGGTGATGTATGTGGGAGATTCATATTACATGTGTTAGTAGTGCCTAACCGAGATGATTATTATGATATGGTGATGAGACTGATGAGATATGATTATTGTTGAAGATATTTATGAGATAGGGATGAGTGGTTAGGGCACTAGGGGGTGACCTGAAACATGGTCTGTGACGTCTTTATGGGTGACCTGAAACATGGTCTGTGGGGTCTATTCCTCGGAGGCGGCATTACCGTGGCTTAGACTATTGGCAGGACCGCTCCTGACATTATTTCATTATTGTTGCAGCTATAATTCATGCTTTGCATGAGCACCCTGGCCGTGGTTCAGTGGTGTGCACCGTCATGTATTTGTGCAACTATAGTGCCACTGCTTTGCATGGACATCTTCCCTCCACGGACGAGGATGTGCGTCGGGGCCTCTGGAGACTTGTCGTTGTGGATATCCGGATATGTGGCCAAACCTGAGTATAAATACAACATTGCATTGCATCATGATGTAGGGTAGAGAAAAAATCATAGAAGTGATCGAGGATGTTTGTGTTATATATATATATACACACACACACACACACACACACACACACACAGATTTATGGAGATGGATGTTCAGTGTGTTTTTACTGTTATAGTTTTAAATGTTGCCAAACCCTTTCCACGTTTGATGTTAAATCATTTCTTATCCCCTTTCTTTTTGCTATTGTGTTTGTTGTATTGTTATTGCAGTACTTAGATCCGGAGCAGACAGATGGCAAATTGGGATCATCCTTGGAGTACCCAGGATGCAGGGTTCCCTCTCACGGGGACCTTTAAGTTCGAGTTCATCGATCCCAACGGGTGGCTCATGGACCCCATCACCCGCTTTGTAGTTTACACGGGTCCTGTTTCGATGACTACCAGACTAGGGTAGGGAGCTCCTCTAGGTTTGGTTGGCACTTTCAGAGCCGGCCTGACTCTTCCCTTCCCCATTGGAGTTCTGGATGGACAGTTACCACCGATGCCTCCTATGCCAGATATGGACCCAGTTCCTTTTATGGTACCCTTTGAGGCACTTGTCCCAAGACCTGTGCCATTGGAGGATCCTATAGCACTAGTTCCTGACCCTATGCCTGTTCCAGAGGTTCCCGCACCTCACGAGGTTCGAGCCACATGATCAGAGTCTTCCCGAGTGTCCTCTAGGCTGCCTTCCCGTGATCGCAGAGTCTATCAACGGATGTTTCGGAGACCGTCATATAGGAGCTCTTCCAGTGATAGCGTAGGAGAGGCTGGACCGTCGAGATCCCGGGATGGCAGTGAGGGTAGCAATTTGTGATAACTCAGGCCAGGGTTATCGGTGTAGGTGTGTGAAGTTTTTATGTATTTTGAGAGGGGATTGGGTGTAGAGAGTTAGTGAGGCATCTTTTCTTTAGTGTATTGATGTATTTTTGTTATCTTACCAGTTAGTACATATTGGGATCCTACGGATAGGGTTCCCTTACAGTACTATAACATGTATGTATGTATATAGTGATGCATGTATGATTATATATGTTGTTTTATATTTAAGTTTTAACTTTTTATGCTGTTTTAATATAACCGCTTAACGCTAATAATACTGTTAGGTTTTAAAATTTTTAGAATTTTCTTTAATGGGACGTCGGGGAGTCTCAGCCATGCCGCATGGTTGAGTTCAGATTGAACATCCAATCCTTTGGTTCTTAGCTCAAAAAAATTAGGGACCCTTCCTCGGTGCATTTTCTTTATCTCAGAGATAGGGAGTCTAGTCGTTTTAGCTAGGGTTTCCAGAAAACTTTGCTGAGTCATTGTTGTAGAGAAACGATTTTAGGGTTTGGAGATGAAGGGTTTCGGGAGGTTGAGGACGAAGAGGATCAGAGAGAGAGAAAACTTGAGAGCAGAAGTAGTGTGAAACAATGAAACAACACGGGTGGTTTTGTTAAAACACTTGAGAAGTTATTATAATAATAACTTTTGAAAAGACAGTTGTAAGAAGAAATGGAACATTTTTAAGAAAATGAGGGAAAATGCAATGTACACATGTCTCAATCAGAAATAGCACTTCGTGCTTTTAGCCACGTCATCAAAAGCTTGGCTAAAGTAGACGAGTGAAGCATAAAGAAAATAGACGAGTCAAGCATATATAAAATTTAGACAAGTAAATTTTGAGACATATCAGCATACACTCAGTCAGACACATTATGCATATTAAGATTCCTTCTTATAAAAACAAATCTATCTTCACTTAGAGGTTTAGTAAAGATGTATGGCCACTGATACTCAGTGCTTTGCTCTAGAATGTTGTATGAGGTTCTTAGACAAGTTGATAGCACTAGTATTATAACACCAAACAGGTATATTATGCTCAAACATTGAATAATCTTCAAGTTGATATTTTACCCAAAGCAGTTGTGAACAGCAACTGGCTGTAGATATGTAGTCAGCTTCAACAGTTGATAGAGCAATGGTGCTTTGCCTTTTTCTTGACCAGGAGATCATGTTTGTTCCAATGAAGTGGCATCATCCACTGGTCCTTTTTCTATCAATTCTATCTCCAACAAAATCAGCATCACAGAATCCAATTAACCTGAAATCTTCAGATTTCTTATAGAATAAACCAAGGTTAGTGGTTCCAATTAAATATCTGAAAATTATTTTAATAGCCTTATGATGGGATTCTTTAGGATTTGATTGAAATCTAGCACATAGACAAACACTGAATTGAATATCATGTCTACTAGTAGTTAAGTATAGAAGAGATCCAATCATACCTCGGTAGACAGTTTGATCTACCTTTTTACCTTCCTCATCCTTGTTTAGAATAACTGATGGATGCATAGGAGTACTTATAGGCTTTGAATTTCCTATTTTATACTTTTTCAGAAGCTCCTTGGTGTACTTTTGTTGTTGGATATAGATTCCATCACTTGTCTGTTTTATTTAAAGACCAAGGAATAACTTCAATTCTCCCATCATGCTTATCTCAAATTCCTTCTGCATCAACTCAGAACTCTTTGCAGAGCTTTTCATTAGTAGCACCAAGTATAATATCATCAACATAAATCTGTACTACTATGAAATATTTCTTTGAGCGTTTCTTGAAAAGTGTAGTGTCTACTTTTCCTCTAATGAAATTATTTTCCATTAGATATCTGCTTAACCTGTCATACCAAGCTCTAGGAGCTTGTTTGAGTCCATATAAAACTTTCTTAAGCTTGTAGACATGGTGAAGATTTTCAGAATCCTCAAATCCAGGAGGTTGCTTGACATAAACTTCCTTCTCAATTATCCCATTTAGAAATGCACTTTTAACATCCATTTGATAGAGAGTTATTTCATTTTGTGTAGCATATGACATGAGAATTCTAATTGCTTCTAGTCTAGCTACAGGTGCAAAGGTTTCAGTGAAATCAACACCTTCCTGTTGATTATACCCTTGAGCAACTAGTCTTGCTTTGTTTCTTACCACTTTTCCATCTTCATCCAGTTTGTTTCTAAACACCCATCTGGTTCCAATAACAGATTTATCTTTGGGTTTAGAAATTAAAGTCCAAACATCATTTCTCTTGAACTGGTTCAAGTCTTCTTGCATGGCTAGAATCCAGCTTTCATCTTGTAAGGCTTCTTCAATCATTTTGGGTTCCAAATCTGATATGAAGGCCATGTTGTTATTTTTATTGAAAGCAGATCTGGTTCTGACTTCTTGAGATGGACTTCCAATAATGAGATCTTCTGGATGATAGGTCTTGAATTTCCAATCTTTCTTCTCATTTTTAGTTTCAGACGTATCAACACTTGTCTGATTTTCAGACACGTCTACGTTTGACTTGTCTGACGATTCTTCCACTACAGGATTAAGTTCAATACCTGCAATATCATCTTCTAGATCTGATAGTTCCCTATCAGTCTTCAAACCATCATTAAACTTTACATGAATTGATTCTTCTACAACAGAAGTTCTAGAATTAAAGATTCTAAAAGCTTTAGATAGTTCATAATATCCAATAAATATGCCTTTATCTACTTTAGAGTCAAATTTACCAAGATGATCTTTTGTATTAAGAATATAACATTCACATCCAATTGCATGAAAATATGATATGTTGGGTGTTCTACCTTTCCACAATTCATAAGGAGTCTTATTTAGGATAGGTCTAATCAGAATTCTTTTTTGCACATAACAAACAGTGTTAATGGCTTCTGCCCAGAAGTACTTAGGAAGATTATTTTCATTGAGCATTGTTCTACCCATCTTTTGAAGAGATCTGTTCTTTCTATCAACCACTCCATTTTGCTGTGGAGTTCTAGGTGACAAGAAATTGTGAGAAATACCATTTTATTCACAGAATAGTTTGAACTGCTCATTTTCAAATTCTCCCTATGGTCACTTTTGATAGCAGAGATACAAAAACCCTTCTCATTTTTTACTTTTTTACTGAATACTGTAAAGACCTTATAAGACTCATCCTTGTGGGTTAAAAAGAGTACCCATGTAAATCTAGAATAGTCATCAACTATGACAAAACCATATTTCTTTCCACCTAGGCTAGCTACACTGACTGGTCCAAACAGATCCATATGTAACAATTGCAAATGTCTAGAGGAGGTGACTTCTTTCTTAGATTTGAAACTTGATTTTACTTGTTTACCTCCCTGACATGCATCACACAAAACATCTTTCTTAAAGGAAATATCAGGTAATCCTCTCATAAGGTTATGCCTTTTCAATTTAGAAATTTGTTTCATGCTAACATGTCCTAGTTTTTTATGTCATAGCCACTTTTCACCCTCTTTAGACATAAAGCATGTTACACTTTGATCTGAAAGTTCAGACAGGTCAATCTTATATAGATTGTTATGATTTTTAGCAGAAAAGAGGGTATTTTCACTACTGTCATTGACTATGCATGCATCCTTAGAAAAGGATATAGAAAGTCCACTATTATTGCTTAAACGAATCAAGAGGGGGGGGGGGGGGGGGGTGAATTGAGTTTTCAAAAAATATTTCTCTCTTAAAAACTTTTCACAAAACTTTTCAAATCAGAGTTGCGGATTTGTGGCCTCAGGATCTTTTACAAAATCAATGACGGGTTTATATAAAATCTTGAATTGGAAGATGGTGAAGATAAGAAAGATTAATTCAGAATAGGTTCGGGTTCAAGATTCAATAATAACAAAATACCGAAACTGATTAATCATTTAAAGATTAAGAACAAGTTATGCAAGTTTCAGTTTCAGTATAGTTCTGTTTCAGCAATCAAGAATGGTTTTTATCAACTCAGTTTTGAAATTCAAACATTGAAATCATAGGTTCTTGATCATAAACAGAAAGTAAAGGAGTTTCAGTTTAGGGATACCACACAACCATATTTATCCTGGTTCAGTCACCTCCACTGTGACCTACATCCAGTCCCCACTCCACCTGTGGGATTTCACACACTAACACACAAGCTTTACCAGGTAGCTTGAAAAACCTTTACACCACAGAGCACTCCTTCACCTTGAGATACCACACTCTTGTGAAGAGCCTCAATGTTCAACCTTAGGGATACCTCACCCTAATCACTCAGAGAGACTCCCTCTCTCTTTATAATCGAAATGTAAAACAAAAGTTGATTCCTAACTCTCAATAGTCAGATAAACAAATTGAAGCACTTCTTATGAGTATTGAAACACTCTTTTTACAGTAAGCTCAATGAAGATGATGAACGATTTTCACAATTGATTTCTCTAAATAATTTCTTAAAACTGTGATATGTTATGATATGATGATGTATTGTTTAAAAAGTGTTCCTTTGATCCCTCTTTATATAGAAAACAAGTTATAGTCGTTGGGATCAATCAAAACAGATTTGGATCTGATTTAACAGAATATGTTTTCTTGATTCTCGTTCTGGAAATAAGATTCTGATAGTTCTTATAGAATTCGCGTCCATCTTTAAAATAACCGCGTCCATCTAGCCATTAAGATTTTACATTCGGACGTGCTAGTAGACGAGCTCCATATGTCACATCAGCAGACGGGGGTACTAAAACACAATGTAATTGGATGTGCTCCAACTAGTAGACGAGCTCCATTTAGTAGACGAGCTCCATATGCCACGTCATTGGACGTAGCTTCTCATTAAGAATTTAGCAAGTCCAAAGACTTATGTGGACGAGCACTTCTGTCACCTTAGTAGACGAGCGCTTGTGTCACTTTAATGGACGGGCGCTTGTATCATTTGTTGGACGAGCGCTTGTATTACTTGTTGGACGATCGCTTCTGTCACTTGTTGGACGAGCGCTTCTGTTACTTATGTTGGACGAGTGCTTCAATCACTTGTTGGACGAGCGCTTCTATCACTTGTGTTTGGACGAGCGCTTGTATTACTTCAGTGTTGGACGAGCGCTTTGGACGAGTACTTCTTATTTCCAAAAATCATTTTCATTAACGAAGACTTATTCCTTTTAATGCAGGTTATGAAAATTGATTTTCTTCATGCATCTTTTTAGTTGAGCTATTTGTAAATAAGAGATTTCTTTCTCTTACAGATCATCTAAGACTTAAATCTAATTTCTCCTTTAAGCTCTTGTCTTGATGATTCCTTGATATTTGTCTTTGCTCTTTGATTCCTTCAAGTTCTTCCTTGAATGTTCTCCTTTAATTGCTCACTGAACTTGTTGATTACTGCTTGATACCTGTCTTTACAATTTGACACTAAAACACTTGCATACACATTAAGTTGTATTTGTCATATATCAAAATCTCTAAGTCATTGAATCTAACAACTATCACATAATTGACTTATGCTAAGCAGATTATATTTCAGCCCTTTCACATATAAAACATCACAGATAATAGGCAAGGGAGGTTTACCACCAATTTTACCTACACCAACAACTTTTCCTTTCTGGTTGCCACCAAAGGTTACATGTCCACCTTTCTTAGGTTGGAGGTCTAGGAAAATAGACCTTTCTCCTATCATATGTCGCGAACATCCACTGTCCAGGTACCGTGATTAGTGTTTGCTTTGTCATGTTAAGCATGTATGCAACATGAATGATCATGGACTTAGGTACCCATATTTTCTTGGGTCCTTTTATGTTAGTATAAGGAGTCTATGAAGACTTCCTTCTCTTTTTATGAATACACTTGGAGGTGATATGTCCAGCTTTTCCACAGTAGGTACATATAGGTTTATTTAAACTAACTGACACATATTTGACAGTTATTTTTGAGAACTTTGTTGATCCTTTATGATGTTCTTGACTCGAATAACCTATACATTCTTTGTTAAGGGAGTGCCTCTGACTTCCCAAAAGTTTACTCATATTATCTCTACCATTAACAAATTTGGCAAGATCTAAGGTGAGCTCTTCTACTTTTAGTTGAAGTTTAGTCACTTCTCCAGAAGGTAGAGTTTCAACTGAGATCTCAGCTTTAGACTTCTCAGTCTTAAGCCTACTATTCTCTTTAGCTAACTTCTCATACTCTTGAGATTTATGTGTATACTCATTTGAGAGTTTAACATACCGTCTCTTGAGGGATTTGAAAGCTTTAGATATATAGTTGGATTGTTCCAATAGTTCATCATAGGCATTATTCAATTTCTCAAGTTCAGAATGTACCTCAGTTCCTGATTCCGAATCAGTATCTGCCATAAGACAGAGATTTTCTTCAAGCTCATCTCCTTCACTTTCAGTGGAGCTTTCATCAAGATCTTCCCAAGGGGCCATCATTCCTTTCTTCTTTTTGTTGAAAAACTTCTTGGGAGGTTGCTTCTTGAGTTGAGGGCATTCTGCCTTGATGTGACCAGGTCTTTTGCATTCATAGCATACAATGACACTTCTGTCATTAGATCCACCATCTTTGTTGTATTTCTCTTTGTTGAAGTGCCTGAAGGGTTTGTATTTTCTGAAGTTTCTTTTCTTCCAGAGCTTTTTCATTTTTCTCGTGAAAATAGAAAGTTCATCATCTTCATCATCAGAGTCATCCTCATTTGATTCCTCAGATTCTTCTGAAGATTCATCCACTTTGAGATCTTTTTAGACTGCTCCTTTAGATGACTTCTTGTCAGCCGGGCAATGGATTTTTTTCCTTTCCATTTTTTTCTTCAATTAGATCTTGTTCATGGATCTGAAGAGTGCCAAGAAGATCATCTAGCTTCATTGTTGTTAGATCCTTGGCCTGGGACACAACAGTTACAGCAGGTCTCCATTGTTTTGGACGACTTCTGAGAATCGTTTGAATGTGTTCCTCAGTCTTGTATGTTTTTTCCAGAGATTTCAATCCATTGGTTATGGTTTGAAATCTTCCATACATTTGACCATTAGTTTCTCCTTCTTCCATTTTGAACAACTCATACTTTCTAACCAACATGCTGACTTTGGTCTCTTTGACCTTGCTGGTTCCTTCATGAGCAATAGCTAGTGAATCCCACATTTCTTTGGCAGATACACAAGCACGGACTTATTTAAATTCTTCTCTGCTTAAAGCACACATGATTGCATATCTAGCTTTGGCATTTAACTACCATTTTGTTCTTTGATCAGTGGTCATGTTTGCTTTAGGAACTTTAGTTCCTTCATCATCTATAGGAACAAAAGGACCTTCTTCAATGATATCCCAAAGATCAGAGTTAGTGGATTGTAAAAGCCACTTCATCTTTTCTTTCCAATAGATGTAGTCCTCTCCATTGAAGTATGGAGGTCTCGACATTGAGGATCCTTCTCCAGCATGTTTCTTGCTTGTACTGGTTTCTCCTACCATTTCCAAGATCTTTTCCTCTACATTGTTAAGTGCTCAACCCAGAGGCTGAGCTCTGATACCAACTGAAATAACCAAAGTTAACACAAGGAGATGGATTGAATTGTGTTTACCAACTTTTTAGTAGACTTTGAAAATTATTTTCGCAGGCACCACAACCAAAAACAAGACAACAAAAAATTAGACGAGTGACACGTCTAACTTTAAGACAGAACACACAAGCATACAGAGAAGGGTAAAACAGAGTTTGATATTCACAATAATAACTCCCCAAGTTAAAAGCTTAAACAAATAATACTTAAGCAAATAAAATAGATAAGGGAAGAGAAATATCACTCAAGAGTTTTATATTGGTTCACCCCAAAATCCACAGGGCTAAGTCCAGTTTCTTGGCAGCACCAAGTTTCTACTATAACTGATCAGATTACAGTACAATTATTCTTTTCACACATAGCCTCTCCAAGCTCACACTTAAACAAGTATTCTTTGCTCACCTAGCCTCTTCAGGCTCAACACAATAAGGGATAAAGGTTTTGTATAATTAATACTACTTGCAAATCTTTCAGATCACACTCAGAGTGAAATAAATATGAAGTGTGAAAGACTGTGAATTAATATCAAATAATTGAAGAAGTATTCAATGAAGGAATGAAGAAGTTAATGAAGTGAGGAAATGCTTCTTGCGCAGTGTTCTTAATGATATTCAACTTGTTATCTTCATCTTCATGGTTTGGTCTATATAAAGACTGCAATCAATTTAATCTGTTAGGCATAGCTTTAGAAAGTGTGTTCTTCTGATTTATGCTTCTGGGACTCCATTAATCCCAAATAGTCGTTCTGTGTAAACATTAAATGCTTAGGAACATTGAGCTTTGATAAGGTTGTCCAAGAGTACACTTTGTTCTGAGAAGTAGTTGTATCAGAGTTGCAGCAGCAGGCTTCTTGTACTTACAACAGAGAACTTTCTTCTTTCAGTGCAACACTCAGTTCACTTTCCAGAAAGCACTTTTACTTTGTACTAAAACAGCTAAAAAGTTACTGCTGTGGTACAGAGATTGCGTGTTTATTCCTTAAAACCTTGAAACAACATTCTTTATTCTTTATCATTTGAGCTATTGCCCAGAGATCTTCGAGATCCTTAAGGAAGGCATCTAATTCGAATAAGGTTGACTTGAACTTCATTTCGTACATTCTGTCAATTTATCAAATGTAGCAGTCCAAAACTAGACGGGTGAAAATAAGCCCAAAGGTTATACGAGTGAGGAAGTCATTTTCTAGACGAGTGATCCATTGAATCTTCTTTAGACAGATGCTTCTAGCCATGTTATCAAGAATATTCTAATATTGACTGAACATTGACTTGGTCTTTGACTGTATTGACTGAATTATTAGACGAGTCTAAAAACTGTGCTCTACTAAAATGTAGACGAGTCATAAAATAGATGAGTGATCATAAGTCTATTTTCCTGCACACTTGTCAGACATGTCAATAATTTCATGTGGTTCAATATTATTATACTTAATCTATTTGGAATCATCAAAACTTAGAGAATCTACACATGGAATGTGTCTCACACTTATGAGGTCTCAACACCAAGGTATGACACAAGACCACACAGATATATCGAAAGGATGAGATACCAATATATGGATTTTATCACGATAACCACATGCGCGATACACAAAAAGCATATACACATATATATTCACAACCACATAAAACTCTCAGAAATAAATAAATAGTTTATCAATGGGTTTCATACCCGACCATCATCATTTATAAAAATGCATGACACTTCAATGTTCAACATCTAACTTTTATACTTAATCTCTGGAGATCCCAACATCGTTTTAATGAGCTGGTCAAGCTTGATTGCCAAATAAGGCACAACGTGTTCAACGTACCATAGCACACTGTCCAACACAAGGCACAGTGATCAATGTATATGGTTTTTCATTGTCCATCAAGGCACAATGAATCAACATAACATGAATACCTTGTCCATCTAGATACCATGCTTATCAACGTAGGCACATCTGCCAAATAATGCATGTAAAACATTTTATTCTCGTCACTTTTCTTTTTGTTCATTCTTTCCTTGTCGAAGCTCAAAGGCTCACGACCATTCCTAATTTCAACGTTAAGATTTTTCATCTTCAACACAGGACACGAAGTCCGAGTGCTCAATCACCAAGCCTTAGACCGATGCACAAGTCTTTGGTTCGTGGTTAAAGAAAACAACATTCACCTTTAACAACGTTCATCACAAAGTATATAGGACAAAACGTCCACAACAACGTAACACGGATCGAAGATCTACGTACTTTTACTACAGAACACTAGTATCACGACGTCTCGGTTACTAGGTTCACGTTTCAACGTTAACATCATTTTCGTTTGGTGAAACAAAAATACAAAACAAAACCTTCGCAACTTATCCAAGTTGTCAGAATTTTTTTTCGCTGTGTAAAACTCTTTCCAGAAAATCCCATCTGTTTGAAATTCATTTATAAAACGTCAAATCATAGAGAAATCCATTTTTCTAAAATCCGTTTTCTCTTGGAAACTCCTTTTTCTGATACAACGTCAAATCCTCGTAAAATCATTTCCAACCCATTTCTATCCGAAATAATAAAGTTGTTGCTCATAGTTTTTCATCGTAAAGTACTTTTCTAAATTATTTTTCGTTTGAAATAAAGTCATTTATAAATCAAATGATTTTTCTCTTTTACAAAAAGTTATTCGCCATCAATGTTAAAATATTCTTAACACTTAATTTTCTTGTAATTACTTCTCATCTTATTTTTGAATTTACTTTGAAAATATAACGTAACCGAAATATTTTTCAAGATTTCGTCCTCGTTATAACTCATTAATCATTTTTTCACCGAAACATCATCAAATATTATAATTTTCACTATTTCCTTCCACTTCCATAAATCAAAATCCCTTAAATTTCTCCTCAAGATTTTTTTTAAAGCTATCTTTGATTTAATTGGGCACTGACCGCTGTCAGGCTTTCAGTTAATCAATCAACCAAAACAGAAAATCCATACATCACGGATATCCATACATCACAGATATAATCATGCTTTTACAGAAAACATTAAAACCACATAACAGTCATATAACAACTTAATTTTAACACCACACATCACAACAAATAAAATCACATATGACACACAGATAGCATGTAGCTATCGTAAACCCCTCAGGTAACCTCCCATTACCTTTGAAGATAAGAGAAATATCCTCGTCTTAATGCTCCAATTAGTTCCAAGAGTGCAAACTCTACTCCACCAAGCAAGCATAGCAGTGTTCAACGTCCCAAAGACACAAACCAAGCATGATAACAAACAGACAATTTCACCAAATCAATTTTCATACTCAAAACATACAATCAAAAGAAACCATATATTTAATTTAACAAAATAAAATTATTTTCCTAAGAAATTGATTTTGAGTAAATAGGATTCATGAAAATAATTGGGGACAAGTTGAATTGATTATCGAAACACGAAATCGTTTTGTCAGGACATAAATTAACAGTCCCAATTACATAGATACATAGTTAATTTTACAAAAACATAACCAATTTCAAATAAAATCAGATTGGGACTTTAGGGTTTCATAACATAAATTGGGGAAAGTTTAATTTAATTAGAGAATCATGAAATTAACATTAGAAATCATTAATTACAATTCCCAATTGCACTAAAACTGAACCAATTTCATGATTAAAGTAAGATAAAAAATTAGGGTTTTTAAGAGAAATTGGGGAAATTGAGATTTGATCATGAAATTGTGAAATTAGTTTAGTATAACATCGATTAACAGTCCCAATTTTACGAAAATGAAGTTAATTTCACAATTAAAAACTGAAACCAAAATACAAGGGGTTAGGGTTTGAAGAAATTGTGGAAATTGAATTCTGAACAATAGAAGATGAAATACAACTCACCAATCAAAGAGAAGGGTGGTATGATGGCTGGAGGTGTTCCGGCGCGGTGGTTGACAGCCAAGACACGGCGACAGCGGCGGTGACTCTTTGCTGTAACAACGCAAACCAAAACAAAAGGAAACCAACATCAAGGAAGAAGAAAATGGAGGTTTAAGTGACAAAGAAAGTGGAAACCACCGTGAAAGGGAGGCGACCAGAGCTTACCGTGGAGAGGGGCGCGATTCCACACAAGACAGGGGCCCGCACGACTGGACAGGGCGGTGTTTCGCACGGGACGACTGTTGGACGCGAGTAGGCAGCGGCGCGCTCCTTCTTTGTCGCGTAGGTGAGCGGCGGCCGAAACTGGGCTGGCCGGCGGTGGCTGGTGTAGGATAGGAAAGGAGACGAGGTTTGAGTGGGAGAAGGTAAATGTCTAGAATGAAGAAGAAAAAGTAAAAATAAAAATAAAGGAAAGGAGGGGGAGGGGTATCGGGTTTGACTTAGAAATAGGAAGAGGAAGAAAAAAACTGAATTTCCTTTTTTTTTATTAGTAGTAGTAGGTACAAAATGAGTGGTAAATATTGAGCCTAAAAATAAACATGTTTTTGTCTTTTGGATCTAAAAATATAGAGTGACAAATATATACTTTCAAAATTTAAATTTGAGTCAAGATTGATAGTTGAACTGATCAACTAAAAAAATCAATGATCCAAAATTAATCTCCGATTAATTTTAAAAGAACATATTTTCAAATCTAAAATTAAATAGAGCCAAATTTGAAAATAATTTTCTTTCAATCATTTTATTTAAAATATTTTTCTAAACAAATACTAATAGAGTCAATAACATAATATCACTGTCTAGTAAGCGTGTATACACTGCAGTAACGAACACACCCGATAAAATAATTTTAAAAGAGTAAATAAACTTACTCATGATTAAGCGACATAAAATAAACAAAAATTAATATCCAAATAATTAATCATTCCAAATAAAAATAATATAAACAGATATATGCATATATATTTTACTGATGTTGAAGAACAGTAAAAAAAAAAACCGGGGTGTGACATTACTACCCCATTTAAAAAAAAATTCGTCGAAATTTAGTGACTCAAAACTAGACAGGATTTCTTAATCTCAAGGTCCTACATTGTATTTTTCGTTGCTTCATTTCTCCTATTGATAACTCCATAACATTATCCATCCCTATGTCGTTCTATTTATCCTCAAAACCTTCCACTACCACATTATTCCCACTATCTTCTGTAACACCCTGCTTTTTCGTTAAGTGCTTTTTATAATTTGTTTGACTAGTTAAGGGCTTAGTGGGACTTTTGGTTCAAAAGTCCCTTTCTGGTACATAAGCACACCCGTGCACATTAGCCAGCACGCCTGTGCTCAATGAGAGGGCCGCTTCTCTCTGACACTAAGTCAGTACGACCGTGCACAAGGAGGAGCACGACCATGCTCTAGGAGGAGCACGACCGTGCTCGAGTCTGTGCCTTTATAAGCAGAACAGTGATTGAGGGTTTACATCATAAACCCTATTTTGAGGACAGCAGCCACCCTAGTGCGGCAGCAACCCCTTTCTTCCCTATTTTCTCTAAACCCATTGCCTTATTGGAGTTTTGGAGACTTGTAGGAACGTCTAGTTCGTCAATGTTGATCGCTATAGGTAACGGTTCCTTCCCCTTTGAGTCTCTTTTTCCGTTATTTGAAATTGGGAACTAATTGGTTGATGTTCTTGTTTGACCAAGGCTTGGAGTGTTAACTGAGCCGCTCAAGGGAATGTGACTAGTTCATCATTTATCGTCTTGTTGTGGAACTTTCAAACCAGGTATGGGAGAAGAATAGTGTATACACTAGGCTAGGGAGTAGCGTAAGATAAGGGGTTCCCATAGCCCCGGTTATTGTTGTTAATTGCTAAGAATGCCTATTCGTTATAAGTTGTTGTTAACTGTTATCAATGCCATGCTATTTTAATTATGATTGTGCCTAAACTATTGTTGATGCCATAATCTGCCTGGTTGTATGAGTTATTTTTATGTTGTCAGTTGGCTAGTTGGTATGCCTCTTTGTTATTGTGATTATGATGTTGAGTGCTAAATAGTGTATATTGATGAATTACGCTATGTTGAATGCCATTGGTTATTAATAATGACATGATGAGAATGCTATTGACCGTTGTTATGATGAATGTTGATTAGATGATGTTGTTAATACGTTGAATATGTTAATAAGACTCTAATTAGTTTAATTAGGACTCTTAGTTAACATAGGAATTAAGGGATTAATTCCCCAATGCTTCATAAAACATGAACTGTTAGTGAGAGGTGAGGTTTTATGCCAATTGGATTAGTCTAAGGACCCTAGGAACTGATTTGAGAGTGTTAGGGAATTTTTGGCTCTAAGAACACGTTGAACTCTACCCAGAACAGTATGGCCCTGCCCAGGAGCACGACCGTGCTGAACGAGGAGCACAACCGTGCTCCCAGTTAAATTCTGGAAGGTAAGTCGTGCATTGAGCTCGGCCGTACAGGACAATGAGCACGACCGTGCTCTACTTAAGTGGCAACACGACCGTGATGGGGGCTAAGAACGCCCATGCTCCCCCTACTGGTCAGAACCTGAGATTAATGAATTAAAGGGGTGATTACCCCAACTATCCCCAGATGATGAAATAACACACCAATCGAATGATAACAAGTACATAACTTGATTAAAGACTAATTAAGATAACAAAGAATAATAATCTGGTTAAGCCGGTACTTGATGGGTCACCGCACGTTGTTACGCTTTGGTGCTTTTTGGGCAAAGTGCTCTCGATGCTTTTTGGTCGAGAAGTTGATAAGTTGGATCTTAGTGCTTTTTGGCTAAGAGAGCCTTGACCCGGAAGGGTGAAGGTGTTGATGTTGATGATGGTGATAAGTCTTGGGTGTTTAATGGCCCCAGTAAAGGAGGTGGTTGCCTTGTGTTTCGTTTGCTCATGCATTCATATGTTGAAGTTGATTAGTAGGGGATGTTCAACTTAGGGGAGGTCGTCCAAGTTATGATGATATGGTCTAAGTCTCGGGTGGTTCACCTAAGGTTTGGTGAACCGTGCTCCCCCGAGGTGGCGTATCCAGTTATGATACGTCCGCTATCCAAGGGGTTCACCCATGGTTTGGTGAACTGTCGACGTTGGTATTTGTATGGCCAATGTCGATATGTAAATGCGAAGTTGACTTCCTGAGATAGTTGGATCCACATGCATAACGGAGTAGCGGAGTAGTGTTTCACTTGCATCACATAACATAAGTTGTTTAAATGATATGATGTAAATTGATATGTCGTGTCTTTATGTGTGTATGTTGGATGGTATGCTAAGGTTATGCAATTATGTATGTGCTCTATCTTGGTTACTGTCTTTTCTCTTCATATGGTTTGAACATGATCTCCCACCCATACAACATTTTTAGTCTTGTGACAGAGAAGGAGGAATCTACAGGAATATACGAGTAGTGGAGGGATGCCTTCTATGAAGTGTCGTGGTGTAGCTGTTGGAGATAGCTGTATTGCATGTTGTCTTAATGCTTTATGTTTTCAATTTTGAAACTTGGTTATTTATATTGTATGGGAATCTAAAGCTTTGATATATGTGACATCGGGTCAGGGGATTAATTTACTATCATTATGTTTCCATACAAACTTCATGATTGTTTATGATGTTTTTATCTTATTCTTTAGTTAAATTCAAGTTTTATGATGTGATGCTCTCAAGTATGTTTTGTGAAAAATGTTTTCAAGAATCCACGTTTTTATTCCGCAAAAACGTAAAAAAAAATTTATTTACTATTTATATAATACACATTTCGGGGTAGAGGGTGTCACATTAAGTGATATCAAAGCAGTTCGGCCCTGTCCGGACATGGTATGAGTCTTTTGTGTGTCTTGTTTGAATTGTCTGTACTTGTTATAGACAATGATGTTTTAAGTTAGCAAGTCGTAGCTTTTCCTGCTTAAGTTCCCTGTGTTTAACAAGTTGTCTGGACGTTACAGGGACTTATGGCAGGAAGAGGAGCCAAAAACGATCAGGCAATCACTGACGCGTTGGCACTCCTTGACAATGCCATCGACCAAGTTCATAACAACAACCACGAAGGAACAACAGAGTTTCAAGGTCTCGACAAGTTCCAGCGGAACAATCCGCCGTCTTTCAGAAGAGCTTACGACCCCGAAGGAATTTTGCTGTGGATGAGAGAGATCGAGAAAATATTCAGAGCTATGGACTGCAATGATCAATAGCAGGTTATCTTCGCGACCTTCATGCTCACTGAGGAGGTTGAGCACTGGTGGGAGAACTGCCGACAGAGGATGGTGGCTGAGGGTACAACAGTCACCTAGGCTGTGTTCAGAGATAGGTTCATGGAGAATTATTTTCCTGCGGATGTACGTGACAAGAAAGAGATGGAGTTCTTGGCACTGAAGCAAGGAAGTATGTCAATGGGCGAGTATGTGGCAAGATTCGAGCAGCTGGCTAGGTATTACACACCTTATCATGTCATGGTGGATGACCGGTCAAAGTGTGTAAAGTTCGAGGATGGCCTTCGTCTGGAGTTAAAACAGGCAATCAGTTACCAGGAGATCAAAGTTTTCCCATCCTTGGTGATCAAGTGTAGGATCTTTGAGGATGCCTACAAGTCCAGAGTTGCCAGATGCAGGAATTCAGACAGCCAAAGTAGCAAGAAGACTGAGCAAAAGGATAAGGATAAGGGCAAGCAGCGTTATGCTCCAACCGGACGGGATTTCAAGCAGAGTGACAGGAAGCCACAGTTTTCTCATGATAGGTCCAGGGGTGGTAATTCCAACGCCTCTAGGCCCATGAAGTGCGGCAAGTGGGGGGCACCATATCACTTCACTATCTAGTGTAAGGAACCAGACGTCATCTGCTTCAAGTGTGGCAAGTCTGGCCACATCAGCCGGGACTGTGGAGGAGCAAAGTCAGAACCTCTAAGTGCTAGCAAGAGTCAGCAGTCTCAAGCCAATCGACTAAAGACCACTGGGAGAGTCTTCACTCTTAGTGGAGCCGAAGCCTCCGAGTCTGATGACTTGATCCAAGGTACGTGCTTAATTAATGGAACCCTTTTAACTGTATTGTATGACTCAGGTGCTACGTAATCGTTTATATCACTTGATAGGGTCAAGAGTCTTAAATTGCCTGTTACCTTTCTAAGTTATGATTTGATTGTTGCCACACCTACAAACAGGCCTGTTCTCACTTGACATGTATGCAAGGACTGTCATATTACTATTGATGATAGGACTTTTATTGTTGATCTTGTATGCTTACCTTTAAAACAACTTGATATTATTCTTGACATGGAGTGGTTATCTTCCAACCATGTCCTTTTAAATTGTCTTGATAAAACCTTGGTTTTTAGAACTCCTGAGGAGTCTGAGAATCCGACCTTTTTCTCTGCTAACCAAGTGAAAGCTTCGATGAAAGACGAAGCCCAAGTGTTCACGATGTTGTCTTCCCTGGAAGTTGAGAGCCCTTTTGATGTCGGAAGTGTGCCTGTTGTGCGGGAGTTTCCTGAAGTGTTCCCAGGGGATGTTTACAAACTACCCCTAGTGAGAGATGTGGAGTTCACCATAGATTTATTATCTGGCACCGGGCCTATTTCCATAGCGCCCTATAGAATGTCTCCTCTAGAGCTAGCCAAGTTGAAGGAACAGTTAGAGGACCTTATCCAAAAGTAGTTTATTAGGCCTAGCGTATCCCTATAGGGAGCGCCAGTGTTGCTAGTAAAGAAGAAGGATGGTAGTATGAGGTTGTGTGTCGACTATCGACAACTCAACAAGGTGACCATTAAGAATCGGTATCCCCTCCCTAGGATTGATGATCTTATGGATCAGTTGATCGGAGCCTGTCTCTTTTCGGAGATAGATTTGAGGTCAGGGTACCATCAGATTCTGGTTAAGTCTGAGGACATCCGAAGACAGCGTTTAGAACACGTTATGGTTACTATGAGTACTTGGTTATGCCCTTTGGTGTGACCAATGCCCCTGTTGTGTTCATGGACTACATGAACAAGACCTTTCACCCTTACTTGGATATGTTTGTGGTGGTCTTTATAGATGACATCTTAGTGTACTCCAAGACTAATGAGGAACATGAAGAGCACTTGAGGGTTGTCTTGCAGACCCTTAAGGAGAAGCAGTTGTTTGACAAGATGTCTAAGTGCGAGTTTTGGTTAGAAGAGGTTAGTTTCTTAGGTCACGTGATCTCAAAAGGTAGGATAGCCGTTGGTCCGGCTAAGGTTGAGACGGTGCTCCAGTGGGAAGCGCCGAAGTCAGTGACTGAGATTAGGAGTTTCTTGGGTTTAGCAGGGTACTATAGGAGGTTTATAGAGGGTTTCTCTAAGTTAGCCTTACACTTAACCCGTCTCACCAAAAAGGGACTGTTGTTTGTGTGGGACTCTAAGTGTGAAGAGAGTTTCCAAACCCTTAACAATAGGTTGACATCAACACCAATTTTAGTCTTGCATTGCATAACATCTATTGACTGTTGGATTGTAATATGTAAATGATGATGTATGATGTTGGTTGCTATGCCTGATATGATGTATGTTCATCTTATTCCCTATTCTCGTGCCGTTGTGTTTACATGATTTCTTACTCCCTGTTTTCCTGTTTTCTTTTGTTGCATGTATCTCTTATGCAGAGGACGGTGAGCGGCCAGTGGAGGAGTGACTGTGAGGAGCCGCGACTCTAGTTAGGATGCTTAGTTGTTTAGTTGTTTCAGTTTCAGTTTGTTTTTGTGATGTATCCGTATTTTGGTTATACCGGCTCAGTATGTGACATCGGGGTTGGGTTTTCTTTATCTGTCTTGTTTATGTTTATCTTTTTAAAACTATGTTATTTCCGCATTGTTTATGTTGAGATGTGAAACCTTTTTATCCAAGTTTTTATTTTAATGAAATAAATGCATGTTTTTATATTACCACTTTTAAGTAAATGTTTTATATTAACGTGCGGGGTAGAAGGGTGTCACATCTTCGACATTTCACCTTAGTTTATTGCACTTTAAAGGACAAAATCAACAATTAATCTCTTCACTTCTCAATATTGATCCACTAGAAAAATTTCTCCAACATCTAACTTTCACAGCTATCATCAAAGTCAACACTAACTTTACCATAACATGCATCAACTTTCTACTGAAGGAATTCAATCGCAGTCTCAGTCCCTTTGGGCGTAGTATACTCTTCTAGGTTATATCAAACTCACATATTTCAAGTCTCCAAGTAAAACATCATAACAATTTTTTTAAGCAAAAATAGGCATGCAAAGGCATCACTGTGATGAAAGGCATCCCAACTAGGTTGGCACCCCTAACACCACCAATCATAACATTCATTAAGGTAAACTGAAATAAAAAAGGAACCACGTCTGGTAGGATTATCTAACTCATCAAATTTGAACTTCTTCAGAAACCTAATTTTCAGAAGAGCTTATCTCTTCCTGTTAATCTTCCAAAATTCATACAATCAATCTTAACTATAAGCGTTTGATAGTTAATCTAGATTCCCTTAGCGATACTCTGCCTCGAACAACATTTGATTTTTAATATTTGTCTCACTTACGAATATTGATCTTAAGGTTCACATCTTACCAGTCACCACTATACCTCAATAAAATTCCCATCACTTCTTGTCTATCCTGCTAAAGGGATGATTGTAGTTAGATACTACACTTACTCCCAACTAACTTTCTAAAGATCAAATCGTTTTTCTCGTTTCACCCACTCGAGTTGAGGGTGATCCGTTGAACTCAATATGAACTTGGTCCTCAACAAATGGAGCGGATTTTACCAGAACCGTTAGTAGACTTTGGGTCTTCATTTGAAATGATGCCCAAAGATAATCTATGAATTCTGATCAATCCTCTGATACATACTTTGGTTAACTTCTCCACTACATAGCTGATATTAACAGATAAGAAAGGTGCCTACCTCGTTAGCCTGACATCGATCGTCCAAAATGAATTACAAACTCTTTGAGATCCTCAGTAAACTCGTAACGAAAATGCATGGCAACACTAACATCTTGACAAGGAAGGTCTCCAGTGTTAAGTTATCTCTCTTTTTCACTGTACTCGACTAACTCTGATATCTTGATCTGAATCAGATACCCATCCTCATGACTCATTAGATAGGTCACATGTCAATGACGTTTTTGAAAAGATATAAGGTAAAATTGATCAAAAGTGACAAGTTCTACCGAACTGCAACAAGATAAGGTCTAGATCATGGAAAGAAATTTTCAAGAATTGAAATTTCTTGATCTTGCCCTCATAAGAAAGCACGTAGAAGAATTTTATCAGTCGGAAAGGTACAGGAACATCCAGTATGGAAAAAGATTCTTCAATAAGTTCGTGGGTGTAAAAATGTATGGCCAATACACGTTTACAAACATGAACCTAATAAAGTTCCTTCTTTCACAAGAACTTCCAGCGGATTAGGAAATCAAAAGATGAACAGCTCCTAATACCAAGAGGATTCCTTCTTAACATATGGAATTTACAAAATGACCATTTAAAAAGGGAAACAGTCTGACAAATTTCAAACTGGATCACATCTACGAAAAGTAAAAGTGACTAGCGTGAGTTTCATCGAAAAACTTTTGTTACTAAGAAGTTAATTGAGTTATAACTCAAGAAATAGTTATAGCCAAATTATGAGTCCTGATAGATTTTAAATCCAAATCAGAAAAATTTGTCAGACACGCACAAACTTGATTACTGCAATTGTTTGATACAACCATAAGCACTCGAGGAACAAATGTCAACTACTGACAAGTTCATAAACAATCAAATAGTACAGTGAAGAGTTTTTCTTAAACATAAGACACTCATTCTAAGAGTGAAGATTCGGATTGGCTTGTCTCGACTTCGAACAAGCATGAAGGTCTTTCTAAACACGCTTAATCCGGTTTGTTACTGTCTTCTGTATTCTTCTCTGAACTGCGTACGATGACCGACAACTTAGTCAATCTCTCAGTCATGCAAAGAGTTGGTCTTTCCTTGTAAGGTGATTCAACGACTCCAAAATCTTAGATAGTTCCTCGATGAACCTTTGATAATAATCGGTTAGCCTAACAAACTACGGATTTCAATCACTGTCTGCGGTCGCTTCCACAAAAGTAATGCTTCATCCTTATGAACAAACCATAGGACACACTTGGTCCCACAACTGTTATGACAGCAAATCTTCCCGTTAAGTCAAGTCATCTAACTCGACTAACTTAGTAGGCGATATGCTACACAAAATGATAGAGATCAGACCGAATCTAGAAACTAGATCGATTGAAAACTCAATATCCTTTGCAAACGGCAAACCTAGAATATTCTCAGCGATCACTTTTGGTTAACCGAAAATGTCACACAGGGGTCAAAACACAATTTACTAGCCATGGGTCCCTACAAGTCAAAACTCGTGAAAACCCAACAAGATAAAAACACATACTTACAAGCCAACACACAACAAAAACATAACAGACTTATTCCCCAAGGTTAACGAAAGACTCGACCAGCTCTGATACCACTTGTAACACCCCCCTTGGGTATTACCTCGTGAACACGTGCGAAAATAAATTAAAGAAAAATTTTCCAGTTGCTTTCGAAAAAGTTATTTTATATAATTTTGTATAAGTCAGGAAATGGGGGTAAAAAATTTTCTTCTGCGAAATACTTTGAAAAATGTGACACACACATTACAACCGTAAGACTATTTTACATTCTTACATTTACTCAATGGATAAGCAAATTCCTGGCCATAATTTTAAAACATCTGTAATAAAATTCATGGTCATAACAGTAATCCAAGAAAGACTCTCAGAGCCAGAATATAGAAAATTATGACCTTCTTCAAAATAAAATTGTCTCGATAGACTAAGCTGGTCGTACTATGAGACTCTTACTGGAAAACACCCCATGATTCTTCCAGTTACTCATCCTCCTTCAAAAGTCGGAACTAATCCCTCCGAGTGGGGCAGAGAACCCCTTAGTATCATCTATAGTCACGTACCAAGGTACGACATAAGACCACACAAATATATCGCATGGGTGAGATACCAATATATGGATTTTATTACAATAACCACATGCGCGACACACAAAAAGCATATACACATATATCAACAACCACATAAATTCTCAGAAATAAACAAGTAGTTTGTCAATGGGTTTCATACCAGACCATCGTCATTTATAAAAATGCATGACACTTTAACATTCAACGTCTAACTTTTATACTTAATCTCTGGAGATCCCAACATCGTTTTAATGAGCTGATCAAGCTCGATTGCCAAATAAGGCACAACGTGTTCAACGTACCATAGCACACTGTCCAACACAAGGCACAGTGATCAACGTATATGGTTTTTGATTGTCCATCAAGGCACAATGAATCAACATAACATGAATACCTTGTCCATCAAGACACCACGCTTATCAATGTAGGCTTGTCTGCCAAATAATGCATGTAAAACATTTTATTCTCGTCACTTTTCTTTTTGTTCATTCTTTCCTTGTCAGAGCTCAAAGGCTCATGACCATTCCTAATTTCAACGTTAAGATTTTTCATCTTCAACACAGGACACGAAGTCCAAGTGCTCAATCACCAAGCCTTAGACCGATGCACCAGTCTTACGTGTGTGGTAAAAGAAAACATCATTCACCTTTAACAACGTTCATCACAACGTATATAGTACACAAATTCCACAACAACGTAACACGGATCGAAGATCTACGTTGAGATGCCCCGACGTCCCATTAAAGAAAACCCAAAATATTAAGACCTAATTTCGTTATTATCGTTAAGCGGATGTTTTAAAAAAACAGCGTAAAATAAAATCTTAAAATATAAAACAACAAGTATAAGCATACATACAAAACATAACCATACATATATACATACAGGCTGATATAGTACTGTCAAGGGATTCCCATCAATAGGATCCCAATATATATACAAACTAAATTGATAACAAAAATACATCAAAAGACTGAAACAAAAGATAAAACGCCTCAAAAAGACACACTGGACGTAGACTCTCTATTCAACTACTCGATCCACCGCTCGTCCTCCAGCATCTGGCTCATAAGGGGTTCCATATAGCTCCTCCATAGTTGGCTCCTCCACCGAGTCTTCTCATAGCGATCACATAAATAAACATACACAACAGCAAGAAGAAAAGGGGATAAGAAACAATATAACATCAATAGAATCGACACGTCCCAGAGTCCTTGGTGCACACCCTCGTCCGCGGATGGAGGGTGCCCATGCAAAGCAATGGCACTATAGCTGCACAATCTGGTGCATACCTCTGAACCACGGCCAAGGTGCTCATGCAATGCATTAACTATAGCTGCAACAAAAATGAAATAAAGTCTGGGACGGTCCGCCGTTAGCCTAAACCCCCGAAATTCTCCCTCCGAGGAATAGACCCCACACGACCATGTTTCAGGTCCACCATACCATGTTTTAGGTCAACCATATCACAGACCATGTTTCAGGTCATCTCCTAGTGCCCTAACCGCTCATCATAATCTCATAAGTAACCTCAATAAAATCTCATCTCATCAATCTCATCATCATCATATCTCAGTAATAATCTCGGTTAGGCACTACTAACACATATAATATGAATTCCCCAATACATCATCATGTCTCAACATAACTTATCGTTTACTCAATCTCTAATCACAATCATTACACTCATCACATCGTACCATCATTTCATAAAATCACCACTTCCAAAATAATAATCATTACCGATTCATAATAATATAATAAAAGAATAATCACAACACTCATAACATCATCATCCATCAATTACCAAATTCACATAAACCAGTCAAATAGGCAATCGTCAAATAATACTAAAATAACACACACACACACACACACACACACACACACACACAGATATATATATATATATATATATATATATATATATATATCGTAATGTCGACAAATGCACAATTTCTATATCATCATTGGTACCACTAGGTGGTCCCTAATGTGATATGGACATTGTCTGTTACTCGCTCTCGTGTAGGGTTTAGGTCGCCCTATGCCATTATCGAATTAAATGCAACCGCGTCGTTTCTGACATTAAATGGTTTCTTTCCCCCACCTGAGAGTCGCGTGCTAAACGGAACGAGACGAAACGAACTAAAACGAAGCGTTCTCGAACTCCTCGATTCTGTCTCACCTAGAAACAGGTCCCCGAAGCTTCGATATTCCTCCTAAACATCACATTTGAAAGGCACAAAGTAAGGAACTCAAAATCTGCAGTAACATTGGTAAATCAGCCACTCTTCTGGCTCAATATCTCAAGATATAGATCTATGTTTAAACATTTTAACCGTTGAGTTTAAATAACTACATTTCTTTTACCTTCTCCAAATATTTCAGCTCGGTCCAACGGTAAACGAGCCTGGATCTTACCTTCCAATATGACTAGTCAGGAGCTACTCTGGTTTGTTTTCCTTCCTCCTTCTGAGTTGAATAACTCACACTCTGGGAGTCCTATAGAAATTCAAACCGCTGGATAAGAAATACTCTCTGTCTCGAACCTCCCTATGAAATTTGAACAAAATCCAACGGTGGGAGAAGTTGTGGTGAAAGGTTTTCAGAAGCTGCTCCACCAAGCTTTCAGTTTTTCAATAGTGGGGGACTTGGGTTTTGGGTAGATTTCATCCTATTTTCTCCATTTTTCTCTCTAGTTTTCTCTCTATCTTTTCCTCTCTTATCACTCTTTGTTTCTGCTTTGAAAAAGCCAACAAAATGGCTCAAATGAGAGGTGAAAACCCATTTTATTTCTTTCTCGGCCGAGCACTGGCACCCAAAACTAGCGCCCAGGGCTAGGCATGCAGTCAAGGGCCCTGCATACGTGACACGTGGCAGGGCGGAGCAGAGGCTGGGCGCTCAGTGCCACCTCCCAAGGCTTAGCGCTGGCTTTTTGGTAGCCGTATCGATTTCTCGTGTTTTGTCGCGTTCTGAGCTCGTTCGAAGTCCAATTGGTCCCAAATTTGAAACGTAAGCTCATTAGGACCTAATGAACAACCTCCAACCATTAAAATTGCCTAATATCCATCCCAACTCCAAATTTATTATCTCACATTCGAACGTCCTTAAGACGATAATCGGGAAAATCCTAAGTTTTGCTCACACTTAAACTCCTTCCCGATAATTACTTATTTTCTCATACCAAATTTTGTAGACCATAACAAACATCTTTACCCTATAATTCAAGTCTTAATATTAAATGTTATTCATAAAACATATTATAAAAGCAGGCCATTACATTTCTACCCCCCCCCCCCCCCCAAAAGAAATTCCGTCCCCGGAATTTGCGTACCTGAAAACAAATGGGGATACTGCTGCTGCATGTCTACCTCACGCTCCCAAGTGGCATCTCCGGTAACACTATCCCATATGACCTTGACCAGGGGAATCTTTTTACCACGGAGTTCTTTAATCCTTCTATTTGCAATCTTAGACGGTAAAGCCTCATATTCAAGATTCTGGCTCAATTACATGAGAAGGATTTGGGTAATATTTTTTCAACTGGGAAACATGAAAGACATCGTGAAGGTTTGAAAGGTTAGGCGGTAAGGCCATCTGGTAGGCTACTGGACCAATTTGTCGAAGAATCTGAAATGGTCTAATGAAGCGGGGAGTGAGCTTTCTAGACTTTATAGCTCTGCCAATTCCGGCCTTCGGAGTGACTCTCAAGAACACGTGATCAACTTCTTGGAACTCTAAGGGTCTTCTCCTCCTGTTACTGTAGCTCCTTTTCCTAAGTTGCGCTTCCTTCATTTTCTCCCTTATCTTCTTGACTTGTTCGGTGGTTTGCTGTACCATATCAGGACCCAACCATTGGCTCTCACCAGTCTCATACCAACACAATGGAGTCCTACCCTTTCTCCCATACAAATCCTCATACGGTGCCATCCCGATAATGCTATGTAAACTGTTATTGTATGTGAACTCAATCAAAGGTAGGAATTCATCCCAACTGCCAACATGTTCCAACACAGAGGCTCTTAAAAGATCCTCCAATGACTGAATTGTTCTCTCTGACTGTCCATCCGTATGAGGATGATAAGAAGAACCCATCCTTAACTTTGTTCCCAAAGCATTGTGTAACTGTCTCCAAAACCTAGATGTAAATCTCGGATCTCGGTCGGAGACAATACTCGACGGGACACCGTACAACCTCACAACTTCCTTGATGTAGATCTTAGTCAACTTTTCAAGACTATAACTCTCCCTAATAGGTAAGAAGTGAGAACACTTCGTCATCCTATCAATGATAACCCAAATCGCATCAAACCTCTTTAGGGTTCATGGTAATCCAACCACAAAGTCCATCGCTATACTATCCCACTTCCACTATGGGATATCCAAGGACTGTAACAACCCTACGGGCTTTTGATGCTCTATCTTAGCTTTCTGACACACCAAACATGATAGAACATACTCCGCCACTTCTTTCTTCATCTTTGGCCACCAAAACATTTTCTTTAAGTCTTGATACATCTTGGTGGCTCCCGGGTGAAAACTCAACTTACTTTTATGTGCCTCCTCTAAGATCATCTTCCTAATATCTAATTCATTGGGTACACATATCCGATCTCTAAACCTCAACACACCATCAGATCCTTTCCTAAACTCTGAAACTTTTCCATCATCTATGCCTCGACTTACCTCTAGCAAGTATTCATCCTGATCCTGCTTAGCCTTAAGATCTCTCAAAAACTCACTGCTGATGGTGATCATACCTAAGCATATTCTACCCTCTGTTAAATCCATACCTAGGTTCATATCTCTAAACTTTTCAAGCAACTCCATCTCTTTCACCATCATTGCTGATACGTGCAGAGATTTCCGACTTAGTGCATCCGCCACGGCATTAGCCTTCCCTGGATGGTATTGTATATCAAACTCATAGTCCTTAATGAATTCCATCCATCTACGATACCTCATGTTCAGCTCCTTCTGATCAAACAAATACTTAAGACTCTTGTGATCGCTGAACACGTCGAACTTAGCTCCATAAAGATAGTGTCGTCATATCTTCAATGTGAACACTATGGCTGCTAACTCCAGATCATGGGTCGGGTAATTCCTTTCATGAACCCTCAACCGTCGGGAAGCATAAGCCATAACTCTTCCTTCTTGCATCAAAACACAACCCAATCCTTGATCTGATGCATCACAGTACACGTCAAACTGTCCTAATAGATCTGGCAATGTCAGCACAGGAGATGTAGTCAACTTCCCCTTTAGCTTCTGAAAGCTCTCCTCACACTTCTCGGTCCAAATGAACGTCGTACCCTTTCTCGTCAACTGCTTCATAGGTAATGCAATCCTCGAGAATCCCTTGATGAACCTCCTGTAGTACCCTGCTAAACCTAGAAAACTCCACACTTCACTCACCGACTTAGGCCTCTCCCACTTTATCACGGCCTCTACCTTAACTGGATTCACAGTTATCCCTTCCTTATTGATTATATGACCTAGGAACTGCACTTCCTCTAACCAAAATTCACACTTGGATAGCTTAGCATACAACTGCCTGTCTTTCAACACCTGCAACACCACTCTCAGATGTTCCTCGTGTTCTTCCCGGCTACGGGAATAGATAAGAATACATCTATAAACACCACAACAAACTTGTCGAGGAACGGCCTAAAGATCATGTTCATGTAATCCATGAACACCTCTGTAGCATTAGTTACACCAAAAGGCATAACTAGGTACTCATAGTGTCCATACCTCATCCTGAAAGCTGTCTTAGGTATATCCTCCTTCTTCACCCTAATCTGATGGTATCCTGATCTTAAATCTATCTTAGAAAACACCGAAGCTCCCTTCAACTGATCCATCAGATCATCTATCCTAGGCAACATATATTTTTTCTTGATTGTAACCTTATTCAACTTCCTATAATCCGTGCACAACCTAAAACTTCCGTCCTTTTTCTTGACAAACAACACTAGTGCTCCCCAAGGTGAAACACTCGGTCTGACGAATTCCTTCTTCATCATATCATCCATCTGTTTCTTCAACTCTTCTAACTCCACGGGTGACATCTGATAAGGAGCTACTGATATAGGTCCGGTCCCTGGTATGATATCTATAGCAAACTCCACCTCCCTCTCTAGTGGCAAACCTGGAATATCAGGAGGAAAAACCTCGGGAAACTCCCTCACAATAGGCAAAGAATCTATACCCAGAGTCTCCTTATCTTCCAAATAGAAAAGCATCACATACTGCTGAGACTCGTCACTCCTCGAAGCTGCTCCTTCATTGGCAGATACTATTCTAGAAGGCTCAAGAAAAGATAAGGTCTTTAAGGCACAGTCTAACACTACATGGTTAGCCAAAAGCCAATCCATGCCAAGGATAACATCTATCTGCTGCATAGGCAAACAGATGAGGTCTACAAGAAATGTCCTATTTTCAACAACTATAGGACACTGTAAGCAAACAGACATAGTGATCAAAGGATCACTGGTAGGGGTAGATACTGTCAAAGTATATGGTAGCTGGGAAACGAGTAAATGTAAATGATCTACACACTCATGTGAAACAAACGAATGTGTAGTGCCAGAGTCAAACAACACATACGAGAGTCTGCCAGATATTAAACATATACCTTCAATAAGATCTGTAGATTGAGAGGACTCAGATAGTCTCACTGTAAACACCCTCCTCGTGGCCTGAGGCCTGGCCGCCTGTCGTCCTGCCACTAGAGCTCTTCTCCCAGCTCCTCCTCTAGAACCATTGGCTCCCCTGTCGGTAGCTAGCTGCTACTGTACTGCTCTCTATCGGCAATCCCTAGAAAAATGACCTGGTTTTCCACAGACGTAGCAACTAGATATATCTCTGCAGTCCCTGATATAATGCGGACCTCCGCATCTGAAACATATTGGGCCCCTCTGCTGCTGGCCATCTCTGGTAACTGGTGCTGGTGGGGCAGATGTCTGGGCACTCTGCCCGGGTCTAGTATATGGTCCTCTCCTCCACTGAGAACCCCTATCACCTATCCTCTGATGACCTGATCTAGTAGGACCCCCACTACGCTGATGTCTCTGCTCTGCAGCTTGCCTCTGGTCCATACTCTTAATGGCACTGCACCTCTCTACAAGATTTGGGAAACTCAAAATATCCATGGGAACTATAGCCCTCCTCAGCTCATGCCGCAAACCCTCCTCAAACCTCCGGCACATCCCATCCTCATCTGGAAACCTCTGGTAGAACTCAAAACTGAATCAGGGCCTCGAATCTGGCCGCGTAATCACCAACAGACATGTTTCCCTGCTGGAGACTTATGAACTCTCTCTCCTTCTCATGTCTGACTAACGGCGGGAAATACTTCTCGAAGAAACACTCTCTAAACAGCTCCCAACTGATCAATCTGCCCTCAGCCTCAAGCAATATCCTTTTGCCTCTCTGTTGAGTCACCAGCAAGTGTACCAGGTCGTCGTAAGTAATAAAACACGGTAAGTAATTACCGAGGTCGGACACAGGGATTGGGCTACCGATTCTACCAATTTGCGATAAATTAGATACGTTTGGTCAAGCAAGGTAAGTGGTTGAGGAGAAAGAGAGAATAGGATTACAATTCAAATTAACAAATCAAATAGAGATATAATATTAAAATCAGGAATTAAAACATCTAAGGTCACAAATCCACCTACCCAATCATGCATAGTACCCAAGTGATGATGATTTCCTCCCTAAGTTCAATTACAATGTCAACCAGGACCCCCCAAATTCTCCTAATGACACTGTCGTGCTCAATAGGACGTATTCAACGATTGAGTTAATTACTTACTAGGTCTCATAACCCAATCATCAAACTCTATTAAATCTGGTTCCTATAAGGTTGCACTGATCTCCTACCCACTCTCGTGCAATATTCAATCAGTGATCCCAATTCAAGTTCTAAACGTGAATTGCCTACTAAGCCTCAACATGTTAACTAGTCAATCACGCATGCATATGATCAACACAATAAATTCAGAATTGGAAAACAAGAATTAAGGTAAAGTAAGGAAACATACATCACATTGAACGCTACACCGCCATGGGTGGTTTCATTGATCCCTTAGACAAGGGGATTAGCTCCTCATGATTATAACAACGCACAAACAATTGGAATTCATCGTAAATGTAAAAGAGAAAAAGAAAATAGGGAGACGCCGCTCTTGAGAACAAGGATTCGTCTCAAAACGCTCTCAAACAAGTGGTTGACAAAAAGTGTTTAATCTGATCTAAAACAACCTATAAATAGGGATTCTGGTTCTCGCCCGCTCGCGGGGCGAGCAAGCTCTCGCGAGGCGAAATTTAGTTTTTGGCTCCATCTTGATTTGAATGCTCGCGAGGCAAACTGTGATTCGCGAGGCGAGACAGAAAAGGTGACATATCTGGCACAGTCAGGCCTTCAGGCTCGCGGGACGATCTGGTGATTCGCGAGGTGAGACAGAAAAGGTGACTGTTGCTGTTTAGGCCGGTCTTCAGGCTCGCGAGGCGAGGTCCTGTTTCGCGAGGCGAAACTTCCAGGATTGTTTTTCCACTATTTTCTTCATTTTCCTTGACTCTAAGAGCTTCACTTTTAACCTGAAACAATAAAAGGAAACAAAAAGCGTAATTCTACTCAAAATAAACTAGAAACTACTAAAAATACATCAAACGATTCAAATCCTAACTTAGGAACAAAACAAGGCCAATTTGGGAGATTAACGAGGTTGACTCGCCCAATTAGGCACAAAATCTACCCCTTTTCCAGCTGGAAACTAGATGAGCCAGAGGCTTATCACTCTCCACCATGACTCAGCCCCTCTGGTCAGCATGAAGGCGGCATAAGTCACCTTCCTGTCGTCTCTGCACCTCATAGTGTCAAATATCTTCTCGAGCTCCTGTATCCACCATATTGCTCGCTCTGGATCATACTCTCCATGAAACTGTGGTGGCTTACCTTTCAGAAAGGTAGCCAATCCTACATCCTCAACCTCAACGGCTCTCCTCCTAACCTGTCACTCCTGCAACTCTGCCTCTCGCTTCACCCTCTGAACATTTCGTTGCACCTGCTGCAATAGAACAGATGCTAACTCGCGGGTAGTCCTAAGAGTCTCGGAGGAATCTCCTCCACGTCCAATCCCTGCCTCTGACTGATGATGCTCATCCTCAACACCCTCAATAGCTCTACCACCACCACGTCTGCCACGTGCTCGTCCTCTGCCTCGAGCCATAATCCTGTTAAAAGAAATCATTAGCCCACATTAATATGACATATAATACTACATAAAACTGGAATACAAATACTATATGTCATAGAAATGTCGCGTCGGACTCACTACCCAACTTCTAAGCATAGCTGTTATCTGATGTGGATTCAACTAAATGACGAGTTCACCCTAATCACAGTCCTCACGGTCCGTTTCAGAACCGAACTGCTTTGAACCACGGCCAGGGTGCTCATGCAATGCATGAACTATAGCTGCAACTAAAATGAAATAATGTCTGGGACGGTCCGCCATTAGGCTAAACCCCCGGAATTCTCCCTCCGAGGAATAGACCCCACACGACCATGTTTCAGGTCCACCAGACCATGTTTCAGGTCAACCATATCATAGACCATGTTTCAGGTCACCCCCTAGTGCCCTAACCGCTCATCATAATCTCATAAGTAACCTTAATAAAAACTCATCTCATCAATCTCATCATCATCATATCTCAGTAATCATCTCGGTTAGGTACTACTAACACATATAATATGAATTCCTTAATACATCATCATGTCTCAACATAACTTATCGTTTACTCAATCTCTAATCACAATCCTTACACTCTTCACATCATACCATCATGTCATAAAATCATCACTTCCAAAATAATAATCATTATCGATTCATAATAATATAATAAAATAATAATCACAACACTCATAACATCATCATCCATCAATTACCAAATTCACATAAACCAGTCAAACAGGCAATCATCAAATTATACATACATATATATATATATATATATATATATATATATATATATATATATATATATATATATATATTGTAATGTCGATAAACGCATAATTTCTATATCATCATTGGTACTACTAGGTGGTCCCCAATGTGATATGGACATTGTCCGTTACTCGCTCTCGTGTAGGGTTTAGGTCGCCCTATGCCATTATCGAATTAAATGCAACCGCGCCATTTTCGACGTTAAATGGTTTCTTTCCCCCACCTGAGAGTTGAGCGCTAAACGGAACGAGACGAAACGAACTAAAATGAAGCGTTCTCGAACTCCTCGATTCTGTATCACCTAGAAACAGGTCGCGAACGCTCCGATACTCTTCCTAAACATCACATTTGAAAGGCACAAAGTAATGAACTCAAAAACTACAGTAACATTGGTAAATCCGCCACTGTTCTGGCTCAATATCTCAAGATATAGATCTTTGTTTAAAAATGTGACCGTTGAGTTTAAAGAACTACCTTTATTTTACCTTCTCCAAAAATTTCAGCTCAATCCAAAGATAAACGAGCTTGGATCTAACCTTCCAATGTGACTGATTAGGAGCTACTCTGGTTTGTTTTCCTTCCTCCTTCTGAGTTGAATAACTCACACTCTAGGAGTCCTGTAGAAATTCCAACCACTGGATAATAAATACTCTCGGTCGTGAACCTACCTCTGAAATTTGAACAAAATCCAACGGTGGGAGAAGCTGTGGTGAAAGGTTTTCAAAAGCTGCTCCACCAAGCTTTCAGTTTTTCAGCAATGGGGGACTTGGGTTTTGGGTAGATTTCTTCCTCTTTTCTCCATTTTCTCTCTAGTTTTCTCTCCTCCTTTCTCTCTATCTTTTCCTCTCTTATCACTCTGTTTCTGCTCTGGAAAAGCCAACAAAATGGCTCAAATGAGGGGTGAAAACCCCTTTTATTTCTTTCTCGGCCGAGCACTGGGGCCCAAAACTAGCACCCAGCACTGGACATGCAGTCAAAGACCCTGCATACGTGACACGTGGTAGGGAGGAGCAGAGGCTGGGCGCTCAGCACTGGCTTTCTGGTAGTCGTACTGATTTCACACGTTTCGTCTCGTTCGAAGTCCAATTGGTCCCAAATTTGAAGCGTAGGCTCATTAGGACCTAATGAACAACCTCCAACCATTAAAAATACCTAATCTCCATCCCGACTCCAAATTTATTATCTCACATTCGAACGTACTTAAGACGATAATCGGGAAAATCCTATGTTTTACTCACACTTAAACTCCTTCCGTATAATTACTTATTTTCTTATACCAAATTTTGTAGACCTTAACAAACATCTTAATCCTATAATTCAAGTCTTAATCTTAAATATTATTCATAAAACAGATTATAAAAGCAGGCCGTTACATACATGCTTTTACTACAGAACACTAGTATCATGACGTCTCGGTTACTAGGTTCACGTTTCAACGTTAACATCATTTTCGTTCGGTGAAACACAAATACAAAACAAAACCTCCGCAACTTATCCAAGTTGTCAGAAATTTTTTCACTGCGTAAAACTCTTTACAAATCTGTTTTCTTTTGGAAACTCCTTTTTCCGAAACAACGTCAAATCCTCGTAAAATCATTTCCAACCCAAATGAGACACCCCGTTGTGCCCCATTATTTTATTAAGTTAAAACCTCATTAATTAATTATTTGATCGCATGCTTAAATTTTACACATGTATTCAAAATACGTGAAAATTTAAAACTTAATTAGAAACATACAGCGTGAGGAAATTTAAAACAACACACCATAGATATTAAATGCATACACACCATATGTTTATGCGTCGGAGTTTTCAAAACACTGTTTAGGGTATTCCATTAGTAGTAGCAGGTATATAGTTGTACAATTATTATAAGCGGAAAATGTAGATGATGATGAGATACAAGTCTCAAGTATGCTTCCATGAAGAATATCTCCACCCATGTTGAAGAATGAAGATATGAAAAGCGTTTTGATGATGATCATGTTGACTGAAAATGTTCTAATCGTTTTGAAGTCTTATGTTTGCTTTTCTAGGGTTTTGATGTAAGTCACAAGTAACTTAGATTGATTAGATGGCTTAACAAGATTAAGAAGATAATAATGCTAAACCTAAAAATAGAAATCTATTACAGCTAAATCAAATGCCAAATGTTGGAAAATGTTTTTAAGGTATAAGTAATCACATACATAGTTGTATATTGGTCTACTTTGAGGAAAACATGAAATTCCTTTAAGAGTATTCAAATACCAACTCATGTATGCCGTTACAAATGTAATTTGGAAATTATTGTAGGGAGTATTCAAATACTACCCATTCTGTTAAGTTTGTTGGGTTCTGTTACAGGGTGTATTCGAATACCCTGTACGAGTATTTGAATACTCACCTAAAATTTCAGAAAACTTCAACTTTTTCAGCTCCAATTGAAGTCTATATAAAGGGTATATCCTTAAGAGTTTTGGCAACGAAATCATATTCAAAAATATACTGTTATAATGCCAAAATAGCAAGCCATCTACTCATCCTTTGTTACAAGTGATCTAGAAGAATACAAGCTTTGATGCACAAGTGTTTGTGCTAGAATTTTCTCTTCTACTCAATTTGTATTGAGGGGCATAAATCTTTGTTGGTGAGGTATCCTTCAAAGTGGCCATTGGAGAAAAATATTTGTTGGTGAGGTATCCTTCAAAGTAAGGGTGAGGCATCCCTTTGTTGGCAAGAGTGTGGTATCTCTTTTATACAAGATTGTAGTCTCTCTTGTGGTGATTGTTGGTGAGGTATCCAATTGTTGGATAATTTGAGATATTTCAAAAGTTAATGTTTTATTTTTTGGTTGTAAAAATGTGGTTAGTTTATTACTATTATTTATTCAATTAATTTTTTAGAAAATAATATTATCATTGAGAAAAAGCTTACCAGAAAACATCTTCTTTTGTAACATTCTATTTTGACTTGGTCTTACTTGCATGGTTACTTGGTTAGTAACTACACCACACACTTGACGGTTGTTACTTCAGATTGTTCCATTACATATTGGTACAAACTAATCCTATTATTTTGAACATGGCCCTTTGATTTTATCCGAAAATAATTGGTTGCTTAATATGCTCAACTGCTTCCTGAATATGCTACAACGTCCAGCAACTTTGACCACGTCTTTAACCACTTCAATCACTAGTGCACCTTAACTTGGCCAGTTAAATTTTAATTTTGATATTATCCTTTAAACTTTTTTAGTTTCATTTAAAAACTAATGTGATATGCCTTATTTAAAAAAGGTTTTTTGGCAACTTTAAAACAATATATAAAAAGAAAGGCTGCTGTCTTTTTGAGGGGGGAATGCCTTACGTGCTTAACCTTTTAAGCACACTTTTCTTGTTCTAAAAATATTATCTCCTTTATTAAGCTTGTTCCTGGGTTCTACATTGTATGCTTCGTCTATTTTTCTTGCTATTCTGTTACCTCGGTTCATTTGCCGGGAGGGGCCTGTTGTATCCTGGGGGTTTGCGCACCACGCGGATAAACCCTTGAGGGCAGTGTGATTCCACACACCTCAGGCTATTGGAATTTGTTCATGAGTTTCAGGTTTGTTGGTGTGTTCATGACTTGTTGTTACTTTGTTCCTGTGCTCGTGTTGCGTTGAAGACAAAATGTACAACAATCTCAAGGGTTTAAAATGTCTGACAACATAACCGTCGAGGAGCAACAAACACCAAGCAACAACCTCTTCTTTGTAAAGGAGATACAGACGTTGTTGACGTCATGAAGTTCGTGGCTGACCATGGAGGTAAGTTTCATCATCTTATCAAAGAGAAATGTATGAAATTGTATGAACTTACAAAGATATGGATGTGTATGAGATGTTTGTTAAAATGTCTAAATCAAACTGTTTTAAAATTATGTTGCATGTCTCAGTTTTGAAGAACTTGTTAGTCTATTTGTAACATATAAGTATGTGTTAAGAGATTTGTCTATGCAAAATTAAATGCTTCTTTAGTGATCAAGTAAAACTATAATTTATGCCAATTAATGTCTAATATGTTTTATGGTAATGAAGCATGTGATTGGGCTATTATAGATAGGTTCTTGGTATGATTTTCGTGGTATGGTTTATACTGCTTGATTGCTTTCCGTGGCTACTTATATATATATATATATATATATATATATATATATATATATATATCAATTGATTTGTAAGTTACATGGGCTCTTTAGAAAATTGCATATTGGTATAATAGTCCATATTGTTAGATTGATGAAAATGATTAAATCGTTTACGTGATCATTAAGATATTATGAATGTATATATATTTAAATGTGTTAAAGAGTACTCTTGTATGAAGTTTGATATGAGCATGATATCAAAAGGGATGTGCTATGCTGAAATTGTTTCGTTGTGTAAATGAAAAGGCTAAGATGTTTGTGATTGATATAATCATGGTTCAATTATTGTTAATGACAATGATATGATATTTTGATCTGGGGGTTATAATTTGTATGTGTAAAGTCATGTGATTGTGCATTTTAATGCATATGTGTAAAGAGGAATGACAATCCTCCTAGGCCGAAGGCAAAATTGGTTTAAGGAGATGATATAATACCGTGGTCTTTTATCAGCTTGTCATGTGGTAAATGTGAAATAATGTATGGTAGACTTTAGGGCTACCATATAATTTTGTGCATACAAAATTGTTTTTACCTTCTACATTTTTTGTAGGAGACGAACTATGATATTTTATATGGTGGATTTCCACTGCACACGGTGATGTTAACTGGATTTCATATTCAGATGAGATTAAATCCACTAATAATTATGTGTTCACCCTTTGTGGTTATTTAATTACTTGGAGATCAGCCAAATGAAATTTATTGTTAAATGTACAACACCAACAAGGTTTAAGGATGAGGCATCCCTTAGTGAGTTGTTGGTGAGGTATCCAACAAGTTTCAAGAGTGAGGTATCTCTTGAGAGTGTGGTACTTGTAAGGAATGTGGTATCTCTTGTACAAACTTTGTCATGGTGAATTTCTCCAAGAGAATTCTTGGGGACTGGACGTGGGCCACTCAGGTTGTGGGCCGAACCAGTAAAATACTTGTGTCACTTTCTCTATCCCTACTCTCTTTACTTTCTTGCAATCTTTATTATCGTATGCATGATTCTTTATGTTCTATGCTTATGATACTAGTGCATGATTGTTGTATGATACTATCTCTTAGCTTATACAATTGAATATCTTTCTTTAAGTGCATTCTTGAATTGGTATTACAATTGTTTCTTGCTAGTGCTTCAAGGAGAGTTTACTATCTTGCTACTCCATTTGAAAAAGGAAACTTAAACATTTGTTTTTCGAAAAGTTTTAAAAAGATCAATTCAACCCCCCCTCTTGACTAAGAACTGATTCCACATCTTACAGAAAAATATAAAACGTCTTAACCCAATGGCCATAACTACCTAAACTCTATCACCAGGGTTCACAGCTCGTCCTCTAGCTTCTGGTTCATATAAAGTTCCATCCAACTCCTCATTATTAAGCCCTTCCACAGAGTCTTCTCGTACGATCACATAATAAATAAAATACAGCATACAGAAAAAATATAGGGGATAAGAAACATTTCTATCATCAAAAGCGAAAGGAATACATAGCACATGATATACTAACAATCAAAGACAAGCATCACACATAACTAACAATCATCCACAATCATGATATCTTCCTCTACCCTCAATCTCGTACGATTAAACCTTAATACTAAAGTGGTCACTACCAATCCTATCACACATCCTTCTTTAGAGATATCAGTCAGTCGTTCAAGCGACGTGTCCCCATTAACCGGTGCACTACCTCATCCATGGGAGAATACTCATGCAAAGCAATGACACTATAGCTGCACGGTACAGTCGGTGCACACCCTGGTTCAAGGGTGCTCATGCATAGGAATGACACTACAGCTGCACAGTACAGTCGGCGCACAACCTCATCCATGGTAAGAATGCTCACGCAAAGCAATGACACTATAGCTGCACAGCACAGTCGGTGGACACCCTGGTTCTTTCTCGAGGGTGCTGATGAAATTCAATGACACTATAGCTGCACAACCTAAATCTAATTTTGAATGGTCCTGAGAGGACTTCGGACCTCGTGTATCTCAAATGCACAGTTATAAACAACAATACGAACACATGAATCTCACCGACTCTCATCAATAACAACCTAGCGCCTCAACCTTCCATCTTAGCCCCAACACATACTATATGTCACATCTCATCTATGAAATGATTAATTCAGGCTAGGCACCTCTATGTCATAATTATTCTCCACCCACAAGAATATCTCCAAATAACACATATCTTTTCTTAAAAATCAACTAAGCATATTACCAAACCAGGCAGATCATGCATAACACAATAATCAATAAAATATTCAAACATCAAAATAAAACGTCACATGCAGTAGAATACCTCAACCAGTATATCACAAACAGTCGGTAATATTAAAGTTAGACATTCCTCCAATGTTCTAAAATTATCCTAACGTCGATAAACCTATAATTCCCAAATGATCATTGGGATTACGGAAAAGATTCCAATAAGATTTTGGTCTTGTCGATTACTCGATTACTAGTAGGGTTTAGGTCGCCCTACACAACTATTATATTATGAACTACTTATCCATTCAGATGATAGGTTGAATCTTTCCCCCACGTGACTTATCACCAGATTTCCTGAACTTCCCAATCCTCATTATTATACCACGATTATCCGTCAACCTTCAACATACACAACATAACAACAATTAATTAAACAAAACCCTTCTATGTCCATTTTATGCTAGTTTCTGCCATGATATAAAAAATAGGCTAGGGTTATTTTCTCAATCCAATCTTTTAGATACTTGTTCCTATAGTATTAACTAACAAAAATCAAGTGTTACTAGTTAAAAGTAGGAAACAAAATCATCTAACCAACTAGGTTAGGGTTTCGGCCTCAATGAACAAAATGGGTTAGGAAATTTAGTTGGATTTAAGCTCTTGTATATAGATCATATAGGTACTAGAGATGGGGTATTTTTGTAAAATCACTTAGGGACATCATGGTAATTGCACTAAGGGACCAATTTGTCATTTCATAAAAGACTAGGGACATAAAGGACTTTTCACCCTTAACATCATTGATTGCATGGTGAGTCACACCATGACTCACTAGGTGGCTCACCCCTCATGAGTCATCCATTTGGTTCACGTGTCAAAATTAGGTTTTTTGATCAATAAAATCTTACTATCAGTGAAAACGCAGACCGGTTTCCATATGTATTTTAAACCCAAAATTTAACTGTAACCCTCTACCATAAGGTAAAGTATGAATATGATTTTTTTTTATCCAAAATCATTTTCTCGGTGAAAACAATGATGTAAAGTTTGAAATCAGTATTTTTCCAATACTTTAAAATAAGTTTGGTAACTTAGGAAAGTAAAGGATTTGAGAAAAATAATTATATTTGTGAATATATGGAATTTAAGTTGAAATACAGTAAAAAGCAGTAAAACGGTATTTTAAGAGTTTCAACGTTTTTCAAGAAACGGTTTTGATGAATTTAGTACAAATGTACTTTGATGGAATATGATTTTTAAATGGTTTGGTTTTAACCAAAGTTTTTAGTTTTAAAGACAAAAGAGAATTTTAGCCTTCAAGACTAGTATTTCAAGTAAATGGAAAACCTAAGTCGAGGATGACTTAGTGAAAATATGAACTTACTGATTTATGACTTATGGTGAAGCAAGACCATTTGTCATAAAGTGTGGATAATTCATTATCCATACCTCCATAAGATTTAATGGACTAAGAGTTATTTGATTTTTTTGAAAGCCAAGAGAAAGGCTCAATTAGAAAAGTGTAAAGAAATAAATGATTGGACTGTCGATCCAATTTCATAATGTGTCAGGACTTGTAAGTAAGTGCCTTAAAACATCTTTACACAAACATGAAAAGTTTACTTGAGAACTATAGCTCAGTGAAGAGCCGATGGTTTGTACCAGAGAATATCGTTTGTCAGAGATTGACATCAAGTGGATTCTGGTGGAATCACGAGGTTATCTAATGGATAGACCAATTGGACGTATTCCGACAATTTTTCCCAACTACATAGTTGATACTATATTCAGAAAGGCCGTTGTGCCAAGGAAGCAAAGCTTCCAAGTAGTAGAGGTTTCATAAAGAGCCCATTGTTCCACAGAAAGTTTGAGATCACATGTGATTATGATAATACGAACATTATGATTATGATATGAACCTTGTGTGCCATGATAGCCACACATAGTGCCTGAATGTGGGTGTAGATGAAACCTGTACAAACCATTCCTTTCCAAAATATCATCTTAGCTCCGATGTTAGAATCGGATATTCCTCGAGGCTGTGTAGGAATGGGACCATACGATTTCAATCAGTTTCTCTCTATTCCTATCCTCCGATGGACAAACCGTGTCTGGTATGCTTGATAAGCTTACCGTCGAGTTTAGTATAGTATATTCTTGGAGTTGAGTTGGAGAATTAAAATGGGAGATAAAAGAAATAAAGTATTGTTGTATTATGTACCTGTGAGTCGTACCACTGCATGTCTGCCTTATGTGTAAGATAAATGGAATCTCACCTCCTTATTTTATTTAGCCTATGTCGGCTGGCTATGTGCATTCTGTATTCTTTTGAGAATATTGAGACGTCAAGATGTCCCTTGACTGACGCATCGTAGAGATTGAGGTCCGAGCATGCGGATGATATGTTGGAGTTTCTGGTGGACGTCTTCCAGACTTCAGAGGGTTCAAGGTGATGGTATAGGGGTTTCAGTTATGCCTAACCTCTCTTTTCTTGAGATAGGCATGATAGTCATTAGTTGTTAAGTTACGGTTTTCCTGTGGAAGGGAAATGACTTAGTCTGAGAGTTACTTTTGTAGTGGCTCTGGTAGTGTTTGTTGTGATGACACCGACAGTGGACTCAAATAGAGGTTCCACTAGATCTCGTCAGTTGGGTTTATTCGCATCACGATGTATGAGAGAGGATTGTCTTTTCCATTTTAATTTGGTCAGCTGGGTATGTCTGGGAATTAATGTTATTGTTTATGGAGCTGTGACTCTAAGTATTTTATATTTTAGGAGCTGCGTCTCCATATCTTTATGTTTAGTCTGTATATCTTTATGGCTTCTATCTATGAGTCGGGTTGGATTATTATATAAGTGACTTTTGAACTAATAATCTCATTATGATTATGAAATATGTTATTGAACTTTTACCTTATTCCCAACTAATTATATTTATGACTTATGAAAAAGAAAATTTTCCCCATTCGAATATAGCCAATTTTAATTAAACTACTTTTCGGCCTTAAAATGTCATGTACGATATAGCGCTCGAGAAGGGTGTTACTTTTTTGGTATCAGAGCTGGCCGAGTCTTTTGGGCTTGGGGTTTAAGTCTGTCGTCGTTTGTGTTGTGTTTTCTCTGGTTGTGTCTTGTGTTGTTTTGTGTTCTTGGTTCTTTGAAGAACCAATGTTTGGAAGGATAATGACTTTAGTCTATCCTTGACTGAGTTTTTGTTTTTCATGACGTTGTTCCGAAAGGATACAACATTGTTTGTTGATCTTTTCATTATTATCCCTAAGGAGGAATAATATTGGACAGATTTTGTTATAATGTTTTCTTCCTAGTTCTGACTACTGTGCTTTTATAAAAAATCATGGTTAGTCTGGGAATGAGTAGACATGATTTAGAAATCAAGGATCCTGAAGATTTGAGTGTCACTGTACAAGTCTTGAGGGAGCTAGCAACAACTGTGGCCCGACAGAATGAGGAGATTGCTAAGAGGCGAGGACTAGCTGAGTTCTGTCGTACTGACCTACCTCAATTTGATGGTGAGCTTTATCCAGAGAAAGCTGAGCTTTGGATTACTGAAATAGAAAGGAACTTGCAAACTATGGAGTACCCTGATCATTGGAAGGTAGCTTGTGCGACATTTCTATTGATAGGAGATGATGAAGTTTGGTAGAGAGAAACTTGCCAGCTGTTAGTGGCAAGACAGGAAGTGATCACCTGGAATGTATTTCGAAGCAGATTTCTGGAGAAGTATGCTTCCACTGAAGTGAGTCGTGCGGAAGAGATTGAGTTCCTGCAGCACGGACAAGAGGACATGACAATCACTGCATGTGCCGCTGAATTGGAAGAGTTGATTAAGTTTAAAGAGTTATATTTGAAGGATGTCGAGGAAGGACGGACCTGTAGGAAGTTAGAGGAAAATCTGAAAGTTGAAATGAGGAAGACAATCTTGTCATTTAAACTACTGCAGTTTTCGATCCTGGTGGATGAATGTCGAGTTCCTCGAGATCTGGAGAAGGGTAAAGATAGAAAGGGGAGTTGTGGACCTTTGAGGTTCAGAGATAGCAAGAAATTACAGGAGAACCCATACTCAAGAACAATGCTGACACCGCCACAAAGGAAATCTGTTAGTGACAACAACAGAGGTTCTGGATCGTCTAGGAAGTCTTTACCGAAGTGCATGAAGTGTGGCATGAGTCATGCTAAAAAGAACTGCAAGATTAGGGGCATCATTTGTTTTAAATGTCGACATCTAGGACATGTCACTAGGTTATACGAAAAAGGCACTGAAGAGTCTGGTCCATTTGTGATACCTCCACAGACGTGTATGAAATGCGGTAAAGGACACGTAACTAGTGACTGTGTGATCAAGGGTATTACATGCTTCAAGTGTGAGAAGCCAGGGAATACCTCTAGATATTGTGGGAAGCTTATGACAAAGAACTTAATTTTGGGATAGTATGTTAAAGAGAAGAATCCGCAAAGGGGTAAAGTGTAAATCAGTGGTTAGTTGTAATAGGTGACACTTTCGTAATAAGTTAGGCTGAAGTATCATAATCGGATGAATACCGTTAAGTGAAGTGTGTCGTAGGAAGTAGACTTTTGAATGTACTGTTGATTCAGTGGAAAATCATTTTGATTTTCTATGAATGTGTGAAATACTCTGGGTATTTATCAATGTATTGTCTATGTTTGTCGTCAACATGTTTCTGAAACCGGTTTAGTTTCATAGTCGTATTTTCTATTGTCTAAATTTTATGCGTACAATCAAAATTGCATTCCGTTGTTATTTGGTATTGCAAATATCTTTATCGTTCCTTAATAATTTATTCTTATTAGAGACAATTGTTTGAATGCTCCTTCATTGTTGAGGTTTGAGTCTCGTAAATTTAACCATTTGCTTTTTCCGTAAATGAGTGCAATTGAGAAACTGAGTGATCTCTTACAGATCATATCTAGTTAGTCTATGTGGGTAAAGAGTTATAAATTTTCTGGTAGATGAAAATTTTGCCAATTCATTATGTTGTTGTCACAAACGAGTTGGAGTTACTTCAAGTGAGGAAACTCGTAAATTCTTTTACTGTGGTTTTCTTAAAAACCAAGAGTAAGTTTGACTTGAGTCTTAGACTCTTGGAAAGAAAGAGAATCACTACCTTCAAAGATTTTTCCTTCGACTTTCTTGTGGGAAGAATAGATTTATTAGAGTCATGTTTGTAAATCTGTACCAGCCACATTCAGGAATCTATTAAAGAACTTTATCACATATGAGAATATTCTTTGTTTTTCTATTCGTTCTAATTTATTCTTTCTTGTGAGAGTAAAGTTTAGAGAATTATTTTCTCTCTCAGAAAAATTCTTGTTTGAATTTTGAGTTCTTATTTACCATTGGTGTGTTAGAATCGCCACCGTAAATGGGAGTCAAAGTTTGGTATCAATTAAATTTCCAAATCCATCGAAAGTTCGTATATTTTATTCTATTGACATTCGAATCATTCGAGTGTGCTTCGAGTCTTGAGAGTTTAAATAGGGGTTTACCTGAATTGTTGTATCAGGAGTTTTAGCGAATATAGTATAAGTCAGAGCAACGGTCTAATCTCTGTAATTATTTACGTCACGTTTCAAGAAACGATGTTCGTGTTTGTTTTCCTTAGACGAGTTAATTTCGTGGACGAAATTTTTTTATAGGGGTAGTATTGTAACACCCTGTCTTTACTGTTTTTACCGTTTTTCTATTTTTGTTGTTTTTCAATTATCGGTAGAATTTTGATTGTTTGTAATTTTTATATTAGATCTAGAAAATGATTTTTAATAAAATAAAATCATAATTTTACTCTACCTTATGGTATCAGGTTACTATAAAAATTTAGGTTTAAAATTCAGACGAAACCCGGTCTGCGTTTTAATTGACAGTAAGATTTTACTAATCAGAAAACCTAATTTTGACCCGACAACGAAACAATTTAGATTTTTATTTTATTTCCAACCATAGTGGTTATTTAGAAAAATTTTAAAATAAATAAGTTATTATACGTTAGTCAGGTGAATACTCGACAATCGGAGATCGACGGAATCGAGAACGGAGGTGCAGAGACAAAACGCGACGCTGGACGGTTGAGAACAATGAGTCATTTGTGATGACTCAAGAGGGTGAGTCGATGGTTTGTACCGGAGAATATCGTTCGTCAGAGATTGACAACAAGTGGATTCTGGTGGAATCACGAGGTTATCTGAAGGATAGACCAATTGGATGTATTCCAACAATTTTGCCCAACTACATAGTTGATACTATATTCAGAAAGGCCGTTGTGCCAAGGAATCTAAGCTTCCCAGTAGTAGAGGTTTCATAAAGAGCTCGTTGTTCCACAGAAAGTTTGAGATCAGATGTGATTATGATAGTACGTACATTTTGATTATGATATGAGCCTTGTGTGCCATGATAGCCACACATGGTGCCTGAAGGTGGGCGTAGATGAAGCCTGTACTAACCATTCCTTTCCAAAATATCATCTTAGCTCCGATGTTAGAATCAATTATTCCTTGAAGCTGTGTAGGAATGGGACTATACGGTTTCAATCAGTTTCTCTCTTCCTCCGATGGACAAACCGTGTCCGGTATGCTTGATAAGCTTACCGTCGAGTTTGGTATAGTATATTCTTGGAGTTTTGAGTTGCAGAATTAAAATGGGAGATAAAAGAAATATAGTACTGTTGTATTATGTAGCAGTGAGTCGTACCACTGTGTGTCTGCCTTATGTGAAAGATAAATAGAATCTCACCTCCTTATTTTATTTTGCCTATGTCGGCTGGCCATGTGTATTCTATATTCTTTTGAGAAGATTGAGACGTCAAGATGTCCCTTGACTGACGCATCATGGAGATTGAGGTTCGAGCATGTGGACGATATGTTGGAGTTCTAGTGGACGTCTTCCAGACTTCAGAGGGTTCAAGGCGATGGTATCAGGGTTTCAGTTATGCCTAAACTTTCTTTTCTTGAGATAGGCATGATAGTCATTAGTTCTTAAGTTACGGTTTTCCTTCGGAAGGGAAATAACTTAGTCTGGGAGTTACTTTTGTAGTGGCTCTAGAAGTGTCTGTTGTGACGACACAGGCAATGGACTCAAATAGAGTTTTCACTAGATCTCGTCAGTTGGATTTATCCTCCTCATGATGTACGAGAGAGGAATGTCTTTTCCATTTTAGTTTGGCCAGCTGGGTATGTCTGGGAATTAATGTTACTGTTTATGGAGCTGCGACTCCAAGTATTTTATATTTTAGGAGCTGCGATCCATATCTTTATGCCGAGTCTGTATATCGTTATGGCTTCTAGCTATGAGTCGGGTTGGATTTTTATATAAGTGACTTTTGAACTAATAATCTTATTAGGATTATGAAATATGTTATTGAACTTTTACCTTATTCCCAACTAATTATATTTATGACTTATGAAAAAGAAAAATTTCGCCATTCGAATATAGCCAATTTTAATTAAATTACTTTTCGGCCTTAAAATGTCACGTACGATGTAGTACTCGAGAAGGGTGTTACATCATGAAGGTTAGCAAGGTTAGGTGGTAAAGCAATATGTTAAGCTACAGGACCAATCCTTCGAAGAATCTGGAAAGTTCCGATGAATCTAGGAGTAAGTTTTCTAGTTTTGATAGCCCTGCCAATTCCGGTCTTCGGAGTGACTCTCAAAAACACGTGATCACCCTCCTGGAATTCTAAAGTCTCATCCTTTTGTTACTGTAGCTCCTCTGCCTATCCTGTGCTTCCTTCATCTTTTCCCTTATCTTCCTAACTTGTTCTGTAGTCTACTGCACCACATCTGGACCCAAAACTTGGTTTTCACCAATCTCATACCAACATAACGAGGTCCTACACTTCCTGCCATACAAAGCCTCGTATGGTGCCATTCCGATACTACTGTGAAAACTATTCTTATAAGTAAATTCAATCAATGGTAAAAATTCATCCCAACTACCAGTGTGTTCCAACACACAAGCTCTCAATAGATCTTCTAATGACTGAATTGTCCTTTTTGACTGTCCATCGGTCTGGGGATCATAAGCAGAACTCATCCTCAACTTTGTCCCCAATGCACTATGCAGTTGCCTCCAAAATCTAGATGTGAATCTAGGATCTAGGTCTGAGACAATGCTTGATGGCACGCCATGCAACCTAACAACTTCTTTGATATAAATTTGGGTCAATTTTTATAAACTATAACTCTCACCAATAGGTAAGAAGTGAGCACACTTCGTCAACCTATCAATGATAACCCAAATCGTATCATGTCTCTTAGGAGTTCGTGGTAACCGAACCACAAAATCCATAGCGATGCTATCCCATTTCCACTCCGGGATATCTAACGATTGTAATAAACCTACTGGCTTTTGATGCTCAATCTTAGCCTTCTGACACACCAGACAAGGTAAAACGTACTCTGCCACCTCTTTCTTCATCCTTGTCCACCAAAACATTTTCTTCAAATCCTGATACATCTTAGTGGATCTAGGATGAAAACTCAAGTAACTCTTATGTGCTTCTTCTAATATCATCTTCCTAAGTTCTAAATCATCTGGCACACATATCCTAGCTCTAAATCTCAACACACCATTTGTTCCTCTACTAAACTCAAAAATCTTACCCTCATCTATACTTCTACTTATCTCCTAAAGATATAGATCATGAACTTGTTTATCCTTAAGATCTTTCATAAAATCACTACTAATAGTGATCATACCTAAACAAATTTTATCATCAACCAACTCCATTCCTAATTCAAATCTATGAACTGTTCCTGCAATTCCAACTCCTTAACCATTATCGCGGACACATGCAATGATTTCCTACTTAAGGCATCCGCTACAACATTCGCCTTCCTAGGATGGTACGGTAACTCAAACTCATAGTCCTTGATAAACTCCATCCATCTTTGCTATCTCATGTTCACTTCTTTTTGATCGAACAAATACTTCAGACTTTTATGGTCACTGTACACATTAAACTTCGTTTCATACAGAAAGTGTCGCCAAATCTTTAATGCAAACACTATGGCTGCCAACTCCAAATCATGAGTCGGAAAATTCCTCTCATGAATTCTCAATTGTCGGGAAGCATAAGCCACTACTCTTCCCTCTTGCATTAGAACACAACCTAAACCTTGGTATGACGCATCATAATATACGTTAAACTGTCCTAACGGATCGGGTAAAGTCAACACAGGTGATGTGGTCAACCTGTCTTTCAACTTTTGAAAACTCTGCTCACACTTGTCTGTCCATATAAAAGCTATATCCTTCCTCGTTAACTACGTCATAGGCAACGCAATCTTTGAGAATCCCTCTATGAGCCTCCGATAATATCCAGCTAATCCTAGAAAGCTCCATACCTCACTTATTGACTTAGGTCGTTCCCACTTGAGAACTGCCTCTACCTTGGCTAGATCTATTGCTATTCCCTCTTTGTTGATCACATGTCCTAGGAACTGAACTTCCTCCATCCAAAACTCACACTTGGAAAGCTTGGCATAAAGTTGCCTATCCTTCAAAACTTGCAACACCACTCTCAGATGTTCCTCATGTTCTTCTCGTGTACGAGAATAGATAAGGATATCATCAATGAACACGATGACAAACTTATCAAGGAACGGTCTAAAGATCATGTTCATGCAGTCCATGAACACTGCTGGTGTATTAGTTACACCGAAAGGGATAACTAAATACTCATAATGTCCATACCTCGTCCTAAAAGTTGTCTTGAGTATATCTTCCTTCCTTACTCTAATCTGATGGTATCCAGACCTCAAATCAATCTTAGAGAACACTTTTGCTCCTTTCAACTGATCCATCAGATCATCTATCCTAGGCAATGGATACTTATTCTTAATCGTTACCTTATTCAACTGTTAGTAATCCGTGCACAACCTAGCACTTCCATCCTTTTTTCTTAACAAACAACACCGAAGCTCCCCACGGTGAAACACTTGGTCTTATGAAATCTTTCCCCAACATATCATCCAATTGTTTCTTTAACTCCGCAAACTCTACGGGTGACATCCGATAGGGCACTATAGATATAGGTCCTATCCCCGGTACAAGATCTATAGTGAATTCCACCTCTCTCACTGGTGGCAAACCTGGAACGTCTGGAGGGAAAACTTCAGGAAACTCTCTCACAATAGGCATAGAATCTATAATAGGAGTCTCATTAGCTTCCACCGCGAACAACATCACATAATGCCGAGAATCGTCACTCCTCATGGATACTCCTTCATTGGCAGAGACTACACTAGAAGACTCAAGAAATGATAAGGTCTTACTAGAACAATCTAGCATTACATGGTTAGCCGAAAGCCAATCCATTCCAAGGATAACATCTATCTGTTGCATAGGCAAACAGACAAGGTCTACAATAAATGTCATATTCTCAACAACTATAGGACACTGTAAACAAACAGACATAGTAAACAAAGAATTACTAGTTGGAGAAGATACTGTAAGGGTATAAGGTAATTGAGAAACAATTAATTTTAGATTATCTACTCACTCATGCGAAATAAATGAATGTGTAGCACCTGAGTCAAACAACATATACGAGAGTCTACCAGCTATCAAACACATAACTTGTATAAGATTAGCAGATTGAGAGGATTCAGCTCCCCTCACGGTAAACACTCTTCCAGTGGCTTGAGGTCTAGCCATCTGTTGTCTTGCTACAGGAACTTCTCTTCCAATTCCACTTCTATTGCCTCCAGCTCCTCTACTCGCAGCTACCGACTGTTGCATAGCCCGCTGTCTGCACTCTCGTGCCATATGACCTGGTTTCCCACAGTTTAAACAACTAGGACTTTCCATGAAATCCCTAATATGATGGGATCCTCCGCATCTAAAACAAGCGTAGCCTTGTTGTTACTGACCCGCTCTAACCACTGGTGTTGGTGCAGGTGTCTGCACTGGTCGGGCATATGGTCTATATCTCCATTCAGAACTACTACCTCCTCGCCTCTAAAAACTGAGTCGAATAAGACCTCCAATCCTAAGTTGTTTCTGCTCATTAGCCAGCCTCTGATCTATACTTTCTATATCACTACATCTCTCAACCAGTTCCGGAAAACTTTGAATGTCAAGAGATACTATAGCCCTCTGGAGCTCATGTCGGAGTCTTTTCTAAAACCATCTACATTGCCAATCCTTATCTGGGAACCTCTGATAGAATTCTGAGAACTTAATTAGAGCCTTAAATCATGATGCATAATCACCTACAGTCATGTTGCCTTGTTTAGACTCATGAACCTTGTTGTTGCTGACCCGCTCTAACCACTAGTGCTGGTGCAGGTGTCTGCACTGGTCAGGCATATGGTCTTTATCTACATTGAGAACTACTACCTCGTCGCCTCTGAAAACTGAGTCGAATAAGACCTCCAATCCTAAGCTGTTTCTGCTCATTAGCCAGCCTCTAATCTATACTTTCTATAGCACTACATCTCTCAACCAGTTCGGAAAACTCTGAATGTCAAGAGATACTATAGCCCTCTGGAGCTCATGTCGGAGGCTTTCCTAAAACTTTCTACATTGCCAATCCTTATCTGGGAACCTCTGATAGAATTCGAAGAACTTAATCAGAGCCTCAAATCATGATGCATAATCACCTACAGTCATGTTGCCTTGTTTGAGACTCATGAATTCCCTCCCTTTCTCGCGTCGAACTAGACGCGAAAAATAATTTTCAAAGAAACAGTCGCTAAATAATTGCCAAGTGATAATTTTGCCCTCGGCCCCCAACAATCTTCAATTGCCTCTCCACCAAGAGTCTGCTCCTCCAGTTAACATGAAGGCAGCATAAGTCACTTTCCTATCCTCTCTGTAGTGCATGGTAAAGAATATATTCTCTATCTCTTCTACCCACCATTCTGCCTTCTCTGGGTCATAATCTCCTCAGAATTGGGGTGGCTTCCATTTCATAAAATTAGCCATTCCGGCATCTTCCTGCAGCTCTTCTTTGATTCTGCAGTTCCTACTTCTCTTTGTTCATCTGCAGCATCTCAGCATTCTGCTGTGTTTGTATTAACAAAGCAGCAGCTATATTTTTCCTGGTATCTAGAGTCTCAGATGACTCTCCTCCATTTCCAGCATGATTGGCCTAACTGTTTCTAGCTCCAACGATTTTCTCAGGAGTTCTGTCACCACTATTGATCAGACGTCCTCTATCACGAACCATGATTCTATAAAAGAAATCACCCGTAATCATTAGTATGACATATAATACTACTTAAACAAGTATATAAATACTATATGCCATACTAATGTTAGTTATCGCATCAAGTTCGGACACACTACCCACTTCTAAGCATAGTCAAATCCGACGTTGATTCAACTAGACACGGCCAGTAACAACATCCTAGACCTCACAGTCGAATTAGAATCGAATTGCTCTGATACCACCAAATGAGACATCCCGTTGTGCCCCCTCATTTTATTAAGTTAAAACCTCATTAATTAATTTTTTGATCGCGTGCTTAACGTTTACACATGTATTCAAAATACGTGAAAAATTAAAACTTAATTAGCAACATACAACGTGAGAAAATTTAAAACCACACACCATATATATTAAATGCATACACACCATATGTTTACGCATCAGAGTTCTCAAAACATTGTTTAGGGTATTCCATCAGTGGAATCCCTAACAGGTATATAGTTGTACAATTATTATAAGTGGAAGAATATAAAATGTTTTAACCCATTGGCCATAAATACCTAAACTCTATCACCAGAGCTCACAGCTCGTCCTCCAGCTTCTGGTTCATAGAAAGTTCCATCCAAATCCTCATTATTAAGCCCTTCCATAGAGTCTTCTCGTACGATCACATAATAAATAAAATATAGCACACAGAAAAATATAGGGGATAACAAACATTTATATCATCAAAAGTGGAAAGGAATACATAGCACATAATATAATAACAATCAAAGACAAGTATCACACATAACTAACAATCATCCTCAATCATGATATCTCCCTCTACCCTCAATCTCATACGATTAAACCTTTATACTAAAGTGGTCACTACCAATCCTATCACACATCCATCTTTAGAGATACCAGTCGGTCGTTCAACCGACGCGTCCCCATTAACCGGTGCACAACCTCATCCATGGGAGAATGCTCATGCAAAGCAATGACACTGTAGTTGCACGGTGCAGTCGGTGCACACCCTGGTTCAAGCATGCTCATGCATAGAATTGACATTATAGCTGCACAGCACAGTCGGTGCACAACCTCATCCACGGTAAGAATGCTCACGCAAAGCAATGACACTATAGCTGCACATCACAGTCGGTGCAAACCCTGGTTCTCTCTCGAGGGTGCTCATGAAAATCATTGACACTATAGCTGCACAACATAAATCTACTTTGGAATAGTCCCGAGAGGACTTCGGACCTCGTGTAGCACAAACACACGGTTATAAACAACAATACGAACATATGAATCTCACCGACTCTCATCAATAACAACTTAACGCCTCAACCTTCCATCTTATCCCTAACACATACTATATGTCACCTCTCATCTATGAAATGATTAATTCCGGCTAGGCACCTCTAAGTCACAATTATTCTCTCACCCACATGAATATCTCCGAACAACACATATCTTTGCTTAAAAGTCAACTACGCATATTATCAAACCAGACAGGTCATGCATAACACAATATAATAAATAAAATATTCAAACATCAAAATAAAACGTCACATGCAATAGAATACCTTAACCAGCGTATCACAAACAGTCAATAATATTAAAGTCAGACATTCCTCCAATATTCTAAAATTATCCTAATGTTGATAAACCTACAATTCCCAGATGATCATTGGTATTACGGAAAAGATTCCAATGCGATTTTGGTCTTGTCGATTACTTGACCACTAGTAGTGTTTAGGTCGCCCAACACAGTTATTATATTATGAACTACTTATCCATTCTGACGATAGGTTGAATCTTTCCCCCACGTGACTTATCACCGGATTTACCAAACTTCCCGATCCTCGTTATTATACCATGATTATCCATTAACCTTCAACCAACACAACATAACAACAGTTAATTAAACAAAACCCATCTATGTCCATTTTATGCTAGTTTCGGTCATGATATCAAAAATAGGCTAGGGTTATTTTCTCAATCCAATCTTTTAGATACTAGTTCCTATAGTATTAACTAACATAAATCACTAACATAAATCAAGTGTTACTAGTTAAAAATATGAAACAAAATCCTCTGACCACTAGGTTAGGGTTTCGGTCTCAATGAACAAAATAGGTTAGAAAATTTAGTTGGATTTAAGCTCTTGGATATAGATCATATAGGTACTTGAGAGCATAAATCAAGCATTAGATATCACAAATTGAATAAAAAATAAAACCCATTTTCAAAGGGGGTTTCGGCCAACATAAGAACAATAGGAAAGAAAATGTTTTTGCTCACATGCTCTTAGATGATAAAATTAGAAGTCATTTATAGATAATATCATTTGGTTTTACATTAAAATGATTTTTCTACAATTTTCTATAATTATTTGAAGTTCTAGATCTAAGAATGGAAATTCATGAAAACTTGATGATCATGGCTTGGAAACAAGGAAATCAATGAAGAACATGATGTTTATTGATCAAGGAGAGTAAGGTATACCTCTTAGATATTGATAAATTGAAAAGAGCGAAGCAAGTTCTTCACAAAATTGGTTTGTGTTGTTCTTGAAAAGTTAGAGAGAACGATGAAGATGATGAAGAAAATGGTGAAGTGTGGGAGTGGGGAGGGGGCAGCCCACATATGGATGAAGTGAGGGGGTATTTTTGTCAAATTCACTTAGGGACATCATGGTAATTGCACTTAGGGACCAATTTGTCATTTCATAAAAGACTAGGGACATAAAGGACTTTTCACCCTTAACATCATTTATTGCATGATGAGTCACACCATGACTCACTAGGTGACTCGCCCCTCATGAGTCATCCATGACTCGTTGTCTCCATCCATTAGCGAGTCCCGAAAATCCCATATTCAGCTCCGTCGTTTACCTGATTTAGGTTTTACGCCCGAATAAAACACAATATTTCATTTTCGATCAAAAATTTTCAAAATAACCAAAGTCATTGGAAATATGATTTACACCTAAGCCATTTCGTTCACGCATCAAAATTAGGTTTTGTGATCAGTAAAATCTTACTATCAGTGAAAACACATACCGGTTTCCGTCTGAATTTTGAACCCAAAATTTCACTGTAACCCTCTACCATAATGTAGAGTATGGATGTGATTTTGTTTTATTCAAAATCATTTTCTCGGTCTCAGATAAAAATATAATTAAATATATTTTTATCGGTAATACAGCGTAATTAAAAACAGGCTGTTACACCATTTCTATCCGAAATAATAAAATTGTTCCTCATAGTTTTTCGTCGTAAAATACTTTTCTAAATTATTTTTCATTTGAAATAAAGTCATTTATAAATCAAATGATTTTTCTCTTTTACAAAAAGTTCATCACCATCAATGTTAAAATATTCTCGACACTTAATTTTCTTGTAATAACTTCTCATCTTATTTTTGAATTTACTTTGAAAAGATAACATAACTGAAATATTTTTCAAGATTTTGTCCTCGTTATCACTAATTAATCATTTTTTTCACCGAAACATCATCAAATATTATAATTTTCACCATTTCCTTCCACTTCCATAAATCAAAATCCCTTAAATTTCTCCTCAAGCTTTTTTTTAAGCTTTTATCTTTGATTTAATTGGGCACTGACCACTGTCAGGCTTTCAGTCAATCAATCAACCAAAATAGAAAATCCATACATCACATATATCCATACATCATAGATATAATCATGCTTTCACAAAAACATTAAAACCACATAACAATCATATAACAACTTAATTTTAACACCTCACATCACAACAAATAAAATGACATATGACACACAGATAGAATGTAGCTATCGAAAACCCCTCATGTAACCTCCCCATACCTTTGAAGATAAGAGAAATATCCTCGTCTTAATGCTCCAATTAGTTCCAAGAGTGCAAACTCTACTCCACCAAGCAAGCATAGCCGCGTTCAACGTCCCAGAGACACAAACCATGCATGATAACAAACAGACAATTTCACCAAATCAATTTTCATCCTTAAAACATACAATCAAAAGAAACTATATATTTAATTTAAAAAAATAAAATTATTTTCCGAAGAAATTGATTTTGAGTAAATAGGATTCATTAACATAATTGGGGAAAATTGAATTGATTATAGAAACGTGAAATTGTTTTGTCAGGACATAAATTAACAGTCCCAATTACATAGATACATAGTTAATTTTACAAAAACATAAACAATATCAAATAAAATCATATTGGGACATTAGGGTTCATAACATAAATTGGGGGAAATTTGATTTAATTAGAAAATCATGAAATTAACATTAGAAATCATTAATTACAATTCCCAATTGCACTAAAACTGGACCAATTTCATGATTAAAGTAAGATGAAAATTAGGGATTTTAAGAGAAATTGGGGAAATTGAGATTTTATCATGAAATTGTGAAATTAGTTTAGTATAACATCGATTAACAGTCCCAATTTTACGAAAATGAAGTTAATTTCACTATTAAAAACTGAAATCAAAATACAAGGGGTTATGGTTTGAAGAAATTGGGGAAATTGAATTCTGAACAAGAGAAGATGAAATCCAACTCACTGAATCAAAGAGAAGGGTAGTATGATGGTTGGAGGTGGTCCGGTGCAGTGACTGATAGCCAAGACGCGGCGGCAGCAGTGGTGACTCTTTGCCGTAACAACCCAAACCAAAACAAAAGGAAACCAGCATCAAGGAAGAAAAAAATGGAGGTTTAAGTGACAAAGAAGGTGGAAACCACTATGAAAAGACGGCGGCTGGAGCTTACTGTGGTGAGGGATGCGATTTCGTGCGAGACAGGGGCGCGCACGACTGGACAAGGCGGCGTTTCATGCGGGACGACAATCGGCAGCGAGCAGGCAGCAGCGCGCGGCTTCTCTGTCGCGTCGGTGAGTGTCGGTCGAAACTGGGTTGACCGACGGTGGCTGGTGTAGGACAGGGAAGGAGATGAGGTTGTAGTGGGAGAAGGTAAGTGTCTAGAATGAAGAAGAAGAAGTAAAAAGAAAAATAGAGGAAAGGAGGGGGAGGGGTATTGGGTTTGACTTAGAAATAGGAAGAGGAAGGAAAAAAAAAACTGATTTTCCTTATTTTATTTTTTGATTTGTAGTAGTAGGTACAAAATGACTGATAAATATTGAGCCTAAAAATAAACACGTTTTTGGCTTTTGGATCTAAAAATAAAGAGTGACAAATATATACTTTCAAAATTTAAATTTGAGTCAAGATTGATAGTTAAACTGATCAACTAAGAAAATCAACGATCCAAAATTAATCTCCGATTAATTTTAAACCAACATATTTTCAAATCTAAAATTAAATAGAGTCAAATAGGAAAATAATTTCTTTCAATCATTTTATTTAAAATATTTTTATAAACAAATACTAATAGTGACAATAACATAATATTATTGTCTAGTAAGCATGTATACACTGCAGTAACACAGTGTTAACACACCCGATAAAATAATTTTAAAAGAATAAATAAAATTACTCAAGATTAAGGGTCATAAAATAAATAAAAATTAATATCCAAATAATTAATCATTCCAAAAAAAAATATAAACAGATATATACATATATATTTTACTGATATTAAAGAACAGTAAAAAAAAACCCGGGGTGTTACATTAATAGAGTTTTAAACCAAAAAACAAAATTTTCAACACAAACCAATGATGCATACAACAAATACAACAAGAACCTAGCTATACATATTCCACATATGTCACAAAAATCTTTCTTTTTTATTTTTATTTCTTCATTTCTTTCTTTCTTTCTTTCTTTCTATTTTTATTTCCTTCTTTCCTTTTTTTCTCTCCTTTTTTTTTTCTTTTTCTGTTTTACTTACCTGAATTTCAAAATAAAAATTCAAATCGTAACCTCTATACCACTACATACAACCAAAGAGCAAAGTCACTTATAATCCACAATAATCCATTTCCCCTCTTAATACCCCATTCCCCCATTACCTATAGTCCAAGTCACATTTACTAATAATTTCCAACACTTCTCCCAGTTTCCACTCTTCTCCAATCACACTCAAGTAAAAAATGATATTGCCTCCTTCACCTTTGTAACCCCATCTTCATTCTCCCTATTTACCAATCTCATTAATTTCCACTAGAACACCACCCAGAAACATGTATCTCCCACTCTCCAGCACATCAAAGTGCTAAGCTCTAATATTAAAGCTACCATTACAACTTTCACTAAAGCTACCATATCCCTTTACCATATTCTATGATCCCCCCAAACCTCCCTCAAGCTCCACCCATTATAGCATAAATAACATACTTTCTCATTAACTATTCATTAGTCCCCCAATGAAATTATCATCATCTTCATTCCTCCAATACGCCCTCTCCTTTTTATCCCACCAAAAAGCCTACCATTGCATCATTTTCCACAATATATCCTCCATTCTTCTTCTCCTGATTTCACCTTTTTCCTTTTTTTCATGTTACAATTTTTTTTTCTTTATTTTATTTTTTTTCCCTTTTTTTCTTTCTTTTTTTCCTTTTATTTGTGTCTCTCCTTTTTCCTTTTTTCTCTTTGTCTTTTTTTCTCTTTCTCTTTTTCTTTCTATTCTTTTCCTTTTTTCCTCTCTTTTTTTCCTTTTTCCTTTACTTTTTTTATTTTCCTTTCTTTTTCTTTTTCTCTTTCTCTCTTGTATCCTGTCATTCAATCCGAAAATGTATTTCTATAAAAAAACAAAAAAAAACTAAAGCCATTCTGTGTAAGATTGATTAACGGATCTGTTATATTTTGTAGATTTGGAAAATTATAAAAGATAACACATATTCAAAGGGAAACAAAACCTAACACAATGAAACTCCTCCTAAGATCAGCTTACAATATTTATCTGCATACTTGAAGAGTGCATGGTGAGCAGCATCTGTACCAGTAGCCTGTTCTTTCTTATTTTGTGCCAAAAAATTGTTAAATCATTATAGAGCAACACTACTATAGAAAAGAGTTTTAATAGCGCACCTTCAATAGCGCTTTAATGAGAAATGCTACTTAAGAAGAGGCGGAATACTTTTAATAGCGCTTCCTTGGGGAAGCACTATCCATTTCTTACCCTAAGACAGCGCTTCCTCAAGGAAGCGCTGTTAAATATTAATGAGTAGGAATAGATAGCGAACGCTATCATAGATAAAGAATAGACAGTGTTTGTTTGAGGAAGCACTATCTATTCATTAACTATAATAGCGCTCCCACAAAAAAGGGCTATCTATACATTTTTCCTAAAAATATAATTTGTTACCTCGTTCCCACACACTTTTCCCTCACTCTAAAAAAATTTGCGCGACATTCATCTCCTCTGCATCTCTTAACCTAGGACACTCATTCATCTTCTATGGCACTGTTCAAGCCGTCTCCACACATTGTTTCTGCTCCGCCGACACCATTGTTTCCCTCTTCGCAAGTCCGTCACCACCGTCCCTCTTCATGCAGTGACGCCCTAACTTTCTCTCAACCATCGTTCTCAGGTAAGCCTCCACTCTCTTTCTCTGCAATCGATAACTTAAATGACGCTTTCATTCGATTTCCAGATACGCTTCACCCACTAAACATAACAATTCATGTTTTTCTTGTTACAGGTGGAGTTCGTTCAGAATGGCAGGGAATGAAGTAAAAAACCCTAAAGCAAAGCAATATGGTACTCGATTTCACTTCTCTTCACCGATTTAGGTGAGTCTTCACCATTTCTAATGGTGAATCTTCCTTTTTCAGGAGCGAAGAAGAAAGAGGTGAAGAAAGAAACTGGATTAGGACTCACGAATCGGAAGGCAGAAAACTTCGGAGAGTGGTATTCTGAGGTATTATATTTATTTCATTGATTTTAAATGGTTTTGTTATATCAAATTTGAGTTCGTTCAGATCTGATCTTGTCGTTTCACTGTGTGAAACAGTGTTGTTTGACCCTAGCTTTCAATTTATTGAACAGGTAGTTGTTAATGCTGAAATGATTGAGTATTGCGATATTTCTGGCTGCTATATTCTGAGGCCTCGGGTTAAAATCGAGATACAGAGAAGAACGATGTGAGTCCTAACATCTGGAATCCCGCTCTCTCTCTTTCTTTTCCTTTGAAGTTCATGGTTTCTCCTGCACATTTCGAATAAGTGAGTCCTAACATCCCTCACCATTGCATTCTCAGAATGGTGTATGTGTCTTGATTTTATTCTTTTTTGGCCAATCTTCAATGATGTCACTTGGCTATGGTGAAGTGGGTGATGTTTAATAGCAGGTTTTTTTATTAGTTTTCTTTTTAAATAAAATTCATTTAGTGTAGAAGCAGAATTATCTAATGCAGAAGCAGAACTAGACTAAGCAATGTTTTCTATTATCTGATTCTCTAAATTATATATCATAGGTGGAATTGGATTTATAATGCCCTGTAGGCTGTAGGCATTTGCCTACTCCCTGTTAAGACGTGCATATAATTTAGTGTTTTGTATTCAGCTGAGAAAAGTTGTTAGAAATTTTATTATATAATAATTCTTGTGAGTAGACTGAGTTTGATTATCATATTTCTTTATTTTGTACTGAGGTGTATGTTCTCTTCTCAAAGAACCTTTTGGCAGAATATGTATTATGGTCGATTTTTATACCCTTTTTCAGGAAGGAGGTTTTGATTTAGATATAACATATATCACATAAAACATTATTGCTATGGGATTCCCTGCTGGTGATCTGAGCTCTGGGTTTTTGGTTACGTCGAAGTGAGTCAATGAATTTTGTATGCAGTTTGTTTTGCTTGTTGTTTTAATCTTAAACACCACTCTTGTAACTATCTATATATATGCAATGCAGGGATTTTACAGAAACCATATGGAAGAAGTTATTAAGTTTTTTGAGACTCACCATAAGGTAGTAACACATACTCTGACACATGAAGTTACAAGTTGTTATGCGTATGTACTTTTTTTTTATTTCATTTAAAAATGTATATCAAATGTTTATATTTATTCTGAACCCTTTTTTAATTTTTTTTTGGATAAAATAACCCTTTTTTAATTTGATCCCTTGTAAGTGAATGCTGCTATGGTCATAAAAGCCCCCCTTTGCTAGGCATATCCTGCCATTGCTTCTTATATGAACAGTGAACTTGTTTGCTCCTGCATATGTTTCAACTCCCTAACTTGTTTGGCACACCTTATGCTTCAATATTAATTTTCTTTTTTAATAAAAATCATTTTATGCTTGAAGTTTTATGCTTAACTACCTAATGTTACTGCCTCCTATCTGAAGGAACAAAAAATAGAAACATTATTGCTTATTCTTGGGATGAACATAAATAGAAACATTATGAACTTAATACGAGCGTGGGACATAATTAGAACCTCTATGAACTTAAAAAAAGAAGTTAGGTATGTGTCTAAAAAGACAGCCACTGATATGATATGTAACTTTTTAGTTATGTCTTTGCTTGTGGCAATGCCAGTTGAGACGCCCCGACGTCCCATTAAAGAAAACCCAAAATATTAACCTAATTTCGTTATTGTCATTAAGCGAGTATATTAAAACAGCGGAAAATTTAAAACTTAAAATATATATACAACATATATACATACATACATAACATATACACCCCAAGTCCTGATACAGTACAGTAGAGGGAATCCCATTAGTCGGATCCCAAAATGTACAAACTGATAATCAAATAGAAAATAAAAACAACATCCTTAAGAGACAAGATGCGCTGGCCATAGACTCTGTACTCAACTATGAGGGTCCACTGCTCGTCCTCCAACGTCTGGCTCATACGAGGTCCCATCAAGCTCCTCCATAGCTGGCTCCCCCGTAGGATCTTCTCATCACAAAAGGAAACATATGCAATATAGAGAAGACATGGATAAGAAACCATATAACATCAAACGTGGAAAGGGTTTAGTAACATTTAATTAAATAACGGCACACTAAACATCCGTCTCCCAAGTATAAATATCTGTAACACAATCATCCTCAATCCACATCTAGGATCTTTCCTCTACCCTCCATCATGATGTAATGCAAATTCTGTATGAATAATCTCCTCATGTATTAGCCATATCCGGATATCACAACAATATAATCGACACATCCCAGAGTCCCCGGCACACACCCTCGTCCGCAGATGGAGGGTGCCCACGCAAAGCAATGGCACTATAGCTACACAATCCGGTGCACACCTCTGGACCACAATCCAGGATGCTCATGCAATGCATGAACTCTAGCTGCGACTAAAATGAATACATCTCTGGAAGGTCCGCCGTTAGCCTATCCCCGGGAATTCTCCCTCCGAGGCATAGACCCCACTCGACCATGTTTCAGGTCCACTCGACCATGTTTCAGGTCCCTCATATCACAGACAATGTTTCAGGTCACCCTCTAGTGCCCTAACCGCTTATCATAATCTCATAGATAACCTCAAAATAATCTCATCTCATCGATCTCAGCCTAATATCACGATAATCATCTCGGTTAGGCACTGCTATCACATATCGTATGCAATCCCCAAATACATCCTCGTGTCTCAACATAACTTATGATTTACTCAATCCTCTAAGCACAATCATAACACTCATCATATCAATGTTGTCCAAAATATCATCATATATCATTATGTCATAATATCATTTCCAAATAATAAATACCAAATAATAATAATAATAATAATAATAATAACAACAACAACAACAACAACAACAACAACAACAACAACAATAACAACAACAACAACAACAACAATAATAATAATAATAATAATAATAATAATAATAATAATAACAATAACAATAACAACAACAACAACAACAACAACAACAACAACAACAACAACAACAACAACAACAACAATAATAATAATAATATGTATAAACACTTTCAAAAATAATTACAACACTCATGATATCATACATCAAGTACCAAGTTCAAATCAACCAGTCAAACAGTCAATCATCACGTAATAAAATAATATATATGTAATGTGACGACGATAAACGTACAATTTCTATATCATCATCGGTACCACTAAGTAGTCCCCAATGTGGTATAGACATTGTCAGTTACTTGCTCTCGTGTAGGGTTTGGGTCACCCTACGCCATTATCTAATTAAATGTAACCGCACCATTTCCGACGTTAAACAGTTTTTTCCCCCCACCTGAGGTGTCGTAGGCTAGCTTTAACGCAACAAACCAAGCTCACTCCTATACTCGTCAAATCTGCCATTCTTGGTTCACCACCCTTTAGGGCTCCAAAAATTCACCTAAACACATCATTGTGAAGCAGACATTACGTGTAATCCAAATCTGAAGACGGAATTGGAAACCGATAAATGAATTGAAAGATAACCTGAATATCGTCGCCGATGGCATTTCGGCATAAAAAGGACATAGGTTTACCTTAGCCTAGATGAGAAAACAAAGATAGGGTAATGAAGTAGATGTCGCGAGGATCACAATGGTATAATTGGTTTCTCGATAGGACGAAGCTCTCTCACGGCCTTTTCTCTATCTCTATTTTTCTATACCATTCTCTTATTATTATTTTTTTCTATCTCTACGTTACTTTAATGTGGAAGAAAAAGGGACGTAACGTGAATGGCATTGCTGACCATGAAGCAAGCAACTTGCTTATGTTATCATTGGATGATCATAAAATGTAGAACTTTGGGGTGAATTAAAGAAAGGAAGTTAAGCAGTTGCATGGTTCTTAAATGACCATAAAATGGACTAATACTTGCGTCAATTAATGAAAGGAAGGGCAGCAGGTTACGTAGCCATTTTGGTTATCATAAAAATGCTGAAAATTTGCGTGACTTTGTAACAGGATCAAGCAGGAGGTATTTCCTCATTAGCATGCGGCAAAAATTGAAGGTGGTGTCAGGAGTTTATAAAACTGCCGTGTACGACTAATCATAAGCCTAAAAAATATTTTTAGTTTATTTAATTAGATTAAAACTTGTAACTACGGTATAATTAATTAAGACTAGTGCTAAATTAATCATAATGAGTAAAACTTGAGTAAATTAATTTCAATCATCTAGCTATGGTTAATATTTATATCTATGACTAATTATCTTTTAATGTTGTTGATGATAAACCACCTTAATTAAGAATTTAAATTAAGGTGCTTGCCTATTGAAAATTTTGGGTTGCTAAAATTTTATTTTGAACTTGTATATGTGTTTGGATTCTAAAAAAAAAATTAAATTTATCTAACCCTCATTCTCATCTAATTAAAATATCTAATTTTTATTCACGAAAGATAGGATGTTACACCAGTGGCCAAGTGCTTTTTAGTTTTCAGACTAACCTCAAGTTTTCATGTTCTAGAGGATCAAGTCATGATAAAGAAGTTCATAGGTTAAGTTTGAGGATAATGTGGATTTACACCAGTTCTGTCACTTACGTGTGACTGGAGAACATGTACTTTTGTTTCAATGGAGGCGTATGTGTGAATTGAAGGAATGTACACTGCAAATACTACTTGAGTGTAATATGAACTTAGATTCCTTTGAAGTGAAATAATGTATTGAAATGTGAATTTTCATATTCTCATTCTGGATATATGACAACAAACTGAATGAGCCAATCATATATAATTACTTTGTACATATCCTTGATTACAAGCACTTGTCTGCATTAATTGTATCTCTCAAAATCAGATCTCAGATAATATAGCATTCTGTTTTCACATATTTTTGGGTGGGCCAAAATATGCTTGGTAGTATTGATTGATACCTCATTGCATGCTTCACTTTTATCGTTCTTTAAAACCATTCCATGTATGAAAAAAAAGGACAGTACATTGGATCAATTATTCTTGAGCACTTGAAATCATATATATTTATGAATTGTAGCTTATAATTTTTGGATGTTTCCCCTTTTAGTTAGATTAAAAAAATACAGCTCACATCCACTTGTATAGCTGCTTATAGGAAGACAAACTATATTATAGCAAATATCTTATGGTCCGTATCATGTCATGATGTCAATGGTGGAGGAAACATACAAGAGATTTCTTTCTTGTATGTTTAAGCTAAGCACATTATCATTTTTAGTTCAAGAAATACCATAATTTTGAAAGTTTAAGCTAAGCACATACCCTGATAATGCTAGCTAGTGTCTCTCCTGTATATTATAGACTTGTGTGTATGTGAAAGTGATATGTGTGTGCATCTTATGCAGGTCGACGGCAAGGATTTTGTGCCATCAGACAAAAGGGAAGTCACATGCAGAAATTGTGTAGAAATATTACTAGTGTGTTGGTTAATTAGCTTGTATATATTGTTAGTAGTGCGTTCATGTATTGGTTAATTAGCTATAGTTATTGTCTAGTGTAGGTTAGCTACTTTTTGGTATATGGACTTAATATTAAAATTGGTTATGTGTACCTGTTACTGTGAATTGTAGGAAGTATATTAGTTAAATGGTTATATGGTTTTGATGTTTGGTTTATACTCTCCAATATTGTATGTAAGCTTTGTACACTATATATATGTAAATGCATGGTTTTGAACTTTTATTGAGTTTTGCTGAGTGTAGTGGGATGGATACACTGTTCGATGTCTTGGTTTTGTTGAGTGTAGGTGGGAAATGCAGAAAAAAAAAATGTAAATAGAATAAAAGAAAAAAGGGGAATAGATAGTATTTTTTAAGGAAGTGCTATCTAAAGTGAGGAATAGGCAGCGCTTTCTCAAGGAAACACTGTCTAAAGTATATGCAATAGATAACCTATATTATCAAGCATAAAAAAAATTACTTTTTAAAAACCAAATAACCTAATACACATACCAATATATTACCGAACTACTAGTGCTAAGGTAGCAAGTAAAATAAAGTACATAGAATCTGCCTACATGAGAAAAGAAACATGCTAAATATTACAGAATAGGAAAACTTTGAAGGATTACCAAAGAATACAGATCTAGAAAATGAAAATGAGAACTTAAAGCACATAGGTGACATAAGAGTTTCATGCAGGAAACCATAATGAAGATGAGCAAATAAATTCATAGTCAGTAAATTCTAAGTCCAAATATATAATGCATTGATATAATTCCCACACCTCTGCAACTAGTTTCATCTTTGGTTGTTTGTGCCTTTTTATTTGGTATTAAAAGAAAAGAAACAAGAAGCTAGCCTATATGAAAATAAAAATAATAGTAGAAGATCTTTTAATTAGCAATTATTCCAAATGATTAGTTGAACCCAAGAAAACATGGATATAGTCAAAAACTCAATCACTTTGAAAGGAATGGGAGAATGGCACTTTTATATGATATGATCTCATTGATATTAACATCCTTTCTTTTCTTTTCTTTTTTTTTTGTATGATTTTCTTTTATTTTTTTCTTCCAATGAAGTTGATATTAGCATCCTTAGAAGGTAAGAATAACACTTTGTCTGAGAGGCATACATATTCAAAATAATTTTGTAACAAAAAGTCAAGAAAAGTCATGTATACTAAAAGTTAGAACTTTCAATCAAAAGCTGGTTTCGACATTCAAGACATTAATCAGTAAAAATAAATTGACAGATGCCATATAATGATTATTAACCATATTATATCAATAACTTTCATTTTTAAAGTACAATGAATCACATATCTGAAAATCAACATCATAAGAATTTTATCAATATATGAGATTTATAGATTTAGCATCTTCAATGCTCTCCAATTATGTCAGTATAATTCAATCAGACAAAATAGGAAGATTTGTCACTAAATTTTGCTCTCCAGTACGTATAGTATTCTAAAATATCTCCATTCCCTTCTCATTCTTCTCACCATATTCCATCACCACCATGTGTAGTATTTTCCCCACCTTAACCATCATTTACACGTAAGCAAAAAACAATTGAAATCAACACTAACTTTCACCATGGACCAAAGCCATTGATAGATAATAATATAAGAATAATGTTAACAGAAAGTTCACAGAAAATAAACTCAGATTTAGACAAACACAATGTTCTTTCCGTGACACCCTTCTACCCCGCATGTTATAAGTGCTTTAAGATAAGCAATTAATAAAATTTAGTCATGAACATACTGAATAAAATAAAGCGTTCGTCCATGGGTAGAAAAGTCCACATGAACTAGTTCTCAAAATCGCGGAAAATAAAACGAGTTTAAAACAATTTAACCTAGCAAAGAAATAAACATATCCCAACCCCGATGTCACATACAGAGCTAGTATAACCGTTCCGGAATAAATCCACGGAATACAATTGAAAGGTGTCAATCGGGCCAAATAACAAACAAATAATGGGGAGTAAGAATCATGTAAACATAATAGCAAGGAGGTAGGAAGTAATGTAAAACATACAAGCATGGCACCAACGTAGCATACATCATTCAACATATATAACATAAATCAACATCATTAACATCGAGCATGCTATGCAGTGCAATGCAGTCCTACTCCACTAAACCAACCATGCATGTGGATCCACTAAACTCGGGATGGACGACTTCGGAGTTGCATATCCACATTGAGAATCTACTCAACACCGGAGAATCTACTCCTTGGATATCCAACACATCAAACCAACGGATTCCTCGTCACGGGGGCGCAAGAGAATCTACTCCAACCGTGGATGGCCAGATCGACGTACTCTAGGACGACCTCCCCTATGTTTAACATCCCTCAACCATGGTTGTCGAAATCGTACGTTTCACGTTTCGTATCGTATGAAACGTCACGATACGAAGGTAAAACGATACAGATCTATGGAAGAATCGTTCAGCTGACGGAATCGTCGTCGGAATCACCAGAATCGTGCGATCTGGTGCGGCTCATGAATCGAAAGCGGAATCGCGATTCCAGGACATTGTGTTGTTATGGGTCTTGCAACGGGTCACGGGTCTGAAAGTCGAGTTCGACATTGCGCATACTGCTGTGTTTCGTTTGTGGGTGAGGTCGCTGAAGGGAACTCTATTCATGGTAGATTGGTCGTTTTGCTGCGTTTTGAACATTTCAAGAGATACGGGGTGTTTTTGATTTTTAGTTTAGTGATATTATATAATATACTAAAAAACTAATTCGGTTCCATTGAACTGATGTGATTTGGAAATTGGTTCAGTGGCAAACAGTGTATCTTATCACTTTGTGACTTTATGCTTATCGCCTAGAAATTTGAAATAATCAAATAAACAATATTTTATTTAATATATTTCAAACTTTCAAAATCTTTATCTGATCACCTTAATGCATGTATTTTAAATTAGTTTTACTTATTTGCTATGAGTTTATCTTATTTATTAGCTTATATTAAGGTTGATGGTGACATCTAATTATGAACTTATAATTTATGAATTTATGCTTTTGTTTTTTATTCATATAATAAGCATATATACATAATACATAATACATAATACATAATTCATATTATATAATTTCAACTTATTTTTCATCATGTTTATGAATCTTACGATTCGATACGATTTATGATTCACGATTCAAAAATTAGGCTAACGATTCACGATTTGAATTGAGATTTGGCAACCTTGCCCTCAACAACAACAACAACTCTGATGCAATGCGTATGCAACTCAACGACCACGGATAACCACCACCTTCATAACTCCAACGGAATCAACCGAAGACATCAGCGGAATAGACCGCAGCGGAATCTACCGCAACACCTTTAACCAGCGGAATCTACCGCAGCTGAACTGACTGCAACACCTTAGACCCAAACCGTGGAGTCAAGGCCCCCCTTGGGACAAACTCTCGGTCCCTAAGGTACAACGTCAATAACACCTTAGACCCAAACCGCGGGGTCAAGGCCCTCTTGGCCATAAGGCACCAAGGTACATCTCAAACAACTTGCGGTAACCCAACAGTTACCGTCTTAACCATCTTAATTAATCTTTAATTGAGTTATCTAGTCTTAATCATTAATTAACTAAGTCATCATTTGTCGTTGGGGAAGATTGGGGTTAAAACCCCTGTTTAAGTCATTAATCTAATATTCTTTCCAGAGGGGTGAGCACGGTCGTACTTAACCCCAGCACGGGCGTGCTGCCACTTAAGTGGAGCACGATCATGCTTCCTTTTTTAGCACGGTCGTGCTCAGCTGCACGGGCATGCTCCTATGCTGCATGGCCGTGCTTACTACACGGTCATTTTCCAAAATTTAAACTGGGAGCACGGGCGTGCTCCCTGTTCAGCACGGTCATGATCAATGTAGAACAGTACTGTTCTGGGCAGAGTCTCAACACAGTTCCATAACCAATTTTTAGGGTGTTTAAACCTATTAATCTCTAACTCATTTTAGAACCTAATTTAACCAATTAAGGTTTTTAACATTTTAACCATTAACTCAACAGTCATAGCATCAACTATACAACCAACATAACATCAACAGTCAATATCATAATAACAACGACAACCATCATACTATCATGTTCATATTAAGGCAACCAAGATAAATATTAACAACATGTCATGAACATGGAACACATACAAATAACATACCAAAATAACCAAGAACATACCATCACCAAACAATACAATTTAACATGTTATTCATTCATAAACATAAAACAACACGGGGTTATGGGAACCCTTTTACTTTACATTAACCCCAAGCCTATGAATACACTACCCTTCTCCCCATACCTGGAATAGAGATCACGATTCAAAAGAGAGAAAGAAGATCCACTTGGGTCCTGTCTCACTAGCGCTTGCCTACAACCTCAAGAACGACAAAGAGACACTTTGGTTCAACTCTAAGATAAAGAAATTAAAAGGAAAAGATCAATAACTTGAAAGAAACAACACAAGGGACAAGGTGCATGAACTTTACCTTTTCTAAAGTCTCAAACATCAAGCACAACGAACCCCTATTCGTAGCGATGTTCTCCTATCAAGAAGCAGTGAAGAACGGTGCAAGAACGGGTTACCTAGAGAGAGTTTTAGGGAAAAAAAACTATAAGGATTCAAAGAGGAATGAGGGAGGCAGTTTTATGAGTGTTGGGGTCGTGTAAACTAGGTTTAGGTTGAGTCATATGGTATAAATATGAGTTTGGGTCATAACAGGTTCCTATTTCAGCCCAAACTATATATAGTTCGTTATTTTGACCATAACTTGAGCTACAAGTTTCCGATTGAGACGTTATTGGTGTCGTTAGAAATCTCATAGAAATATCTACAAATTAATATCTAATGATCGAATCCTAAATCGGACTCTAAGATAGTAAAAAGTTCGATGGAAGTTTAACGACAAATTTGGTAGTTATTCCTAGATAGGATCCTTAGGAGATTATGATAAGATCTTAAGATATAAACAAAAAGAGGATGATCATATATTGATAAGGACCCAAATATGATTGGTTGAGGGGCTAAAATCTAAGAATAATATTATCTCTATTTAAATAATAAATCACACGATATCTTATCATATCATTCTTAATCGCTTATTATTAATAAAATCGCATATCATATATTAACATATAAAATCAAACATTAAGAGACACAATCTCATATTAATGCAAATAATCATATATTAATATACATATTATCATATACAATAATATATACACATATATACAAATATCAAACGTTTCAAATATATATATATGTCAAAACTAACACATATGAACATAAGGGTGAATCTTGAGGTGCTACACTTTCTATTGATCCCAATTGATTCATTGACAATAAATTACTGAGCAGAAGAAAACTATCACTGATGATTAAAATCCTACAATGGAAGTGTAAGCTACCATATCAACTCACAATCAAATTGGATAAATTATAATCAGATGATACTTTAGTATTTAACATTTCCCAAATCACAAATCTTTAAGAACACAGGTAAACAGTCATGATAGCCATTAAACATTTTGACACTTACATCCAAATGAGCAGTAGCTATTTTGTTTTCAATCGAGATGTTGGCAACACTTGACACATAAATTGCATGGTTTTGTACATGTTCATTTTAATTTATGTGCTAAATGTGAACAGAGAGAAAAGAATATATTGTTGCTTCCATTGAATGTTATGGAGTGTGTATTATTTAATCTAAGCCATACAATATTTCTTGAATTCCATACCATGTTAGAAATAATCTTAAATAGACAGGTTCAACATATTCATTTTCGACAAATTAGAATACTCAATTTCCCTTTTCAAGATACAAAACTCTTATTTTGCAAAGTGTATCAATGATTATCTTCATTCTTGAATCACTTCCAACTCCATAGGTCGTCTGGCCAAACTGATTTCACTAGTACCAGTTGAAGTGGTTGAGCCAAATGGATTAGGGGGCACCTTTAACAGGTTTTCCTCTTCGGTTTCCAGCATTTGTACAACAGTTTTTATGGATGGATGGTTCACTGGCTGCCACTGAATGCACCAAAGTCCAACAATTGCAAGTTTTTTTACAATTTTATTATCACCTTCATCCTCGATATGGATATGTATGTCTCCACCTTCAAGTAAGTTATGGATCCATTCTGGGTATAACACTTGAAATGTTTGTCCAGATGACATGTCTACATTCTTCCTTCCTCCAACCATTTCTAGCAACAACATTCCATAACTGTAAATATCAGACTTATAAGACACATTCCCAAAGTTTCTAGAGAAAACTTCAGGTGCAATGTATCCTAAGGTTCCCCTAGCAGTAGTCAAGGACACTGCACTAAAATTCTTGGCGCACAATTTGGCAAGACCAAAATCTGAGATTTTCGGAGTGAGGTTGTCATCAAGTAACACGTTGTGAGGATTGATGTCAAAGTGAAGGATTGGATGACTACAACCTTGGTGAAGATACTCAATCCCTTTATCTATGCCAAGTGCAATTTCTTGGAGCTTCTCCCAGTCGAGGAAACGATCGTTGTTATCAGGTGAGGATATGAAGTTTTGTAAGGAACCATTGGGAAAGAAATTGTAGACAAGAACACGATGGAATCCTTCTGCACAAAAGCCAAGCAAACGAACCACGTTGATATGATGGATTGTGCCCATAATTCCGACTTCATTAATGAACTCTTTCCCTTCTCCCTCAGCATTATTGAGAATCTTCACAGCCACCAGAATTTCATTGGAGAGTTTGCCTTTGAATACTGCTCCATGAGCTCCTTCTCCTAGCTTTTCCTTAAAACCACTTGTGATTCTTTTTATATCAGCATAGGAGAATCTAGCAGGCTTTTGTGCCCTATAGTCCTCTAGAAATTTTTCAACTCTTACGTTATCTTCTTCTTTCTTTCTAAAATAGCGGTAGACATGAAAGAGTCCAACAAGCACCAGCCCCAAAAGAATTGAACCTAGGATTACAGTTTCACAATTATATATAATTATCACCCAATTTTTAAAAGGAAAAAAGAAGCAGCAAAAACCACAGTGACCGAGTCTTACCCGAAGCAGCAAAAATGAATGATTTCGGAATATGAATTTGTTTCCGTTTACCCTTGCAGTCAACACATTCAATGACACCTTCTGTGCTGTTGTTCTTCCATTGACACTTCTTGCCTTTGGCTTCGCACACGGTGCAATTTGGTTTGGACCAATTCAAAGTTAAAAAATTATCTCGCAGAGGCGCTAGATCCACTGACGAAACGACACTAAACATCCTGGTGCAGGATACTAAGTCCAATTCGAGGACACTCTCGTAGGAGTTAGCAGCGTAAATTGGACAGGAGATCATATCTTGTGATTCTGGGTCTAACTGGTATGTATTTCTTAGGTGTCGATGCCCGAGTGAAGAACAATTGAAGAAGCTGATGTTGTCCAATCCATCAAAGATATATCCGAACTGGAAAGGGTGAATCGAGGCATTGTACAATTTTAGAAACTTTTCTGGTAGGAAATTTTCAGGATCGGAAACATGAATCACCTGACTGTCGTAAAGTATATTTTCGACATGGAATTTGAGTGGACCTGAAAAGGTAGGGAGCTCAAGCATTATCTGATTTTCATCAGTACGATATAGGCACAACCCAAAATAACACCATCGGTCTTTAATCCCCTTGACGAGTTGGAATGGGAATCTAATGGGGGGCTTAAATGGATCGTACGACCCACATTGGCTGTGGCCGCTTCCTCTTGTGATAAGAGAAAGGAACAGTATGAGCAATAAGAAATGATTGGGATGAGAAAACATCACTCTAAGTACACTAGACTCTGTCATCCAAAGTATGGATAGACGTTCTTTTATAAACACTTGAGTTCCAAAAAAAACAAAGAGAGAAAGCGAGTGTTAATATCACGGCAGGTTCTAAGAATCCCCCGATGAACAAGAGAAAGGGTCAAAGCAGGTTTTTTATTCAAATAATGGTTGGTGTTGACTGGTCACTAAAGAAACAACGATCTTTGTAGTTTGTATTAAAGTTTGAGGAGTAATCTAAGTACATTGGTTATCTCACCTTCCTCGTTCAATTTCTGTAAACTCAAACAACTTGGGCACCATGTGCAGACGGAGCGTCTTGTTGGTTACCTTGCTATTCGTGCTTCAACTCCAGTAAAGTAGTAGTGCCGTTGATCAGTCATGTGTCCCTTCTTCCTGTATGAGCTAACATGTGAAAATAATGTGACAGTGGCATCTTTGTACTCTGGAAAATACTATGTGCAGGCCATCAACTACAACAATTTCACGATCCGACTGGTTGATCCCGGAGTTCAAGAGTCTAATTGCTCATCCATTCCTCGCTATTTTTTGTCTCGATCTAATTTCACTACTACAAAAAAGGGCTTCAGTAGCGCTTTTTTTTGGCCTTTAGTAGCGCTTCAAAGCGCTATCTATTCACCCGCTACTGAAGGTGGGAGAGATTCAGTAGCGTTTTTTTAAGCGCTACTGAAAGTAGGAATAGGTAGCGCTTCCTTGAGAAAGCGCTGTGTAATGTTGGTAATAAGACAATCTATTACATACTTTAGATAGCGCTTTCTCAAGGAAGCGCTATCTATTTGTCACTTTAAGCAGTGTTTTTTCAAGAAAGCGCTACTGAAAGTAGGAATAGGTAGCGCTTCCTTGAGAAAGCGCCATCTAAAGTTGGTAATAAGACATACTTTAAACAGCGCTTTCTCAAGAAAGCGCTACTGAAAGTAGGAATAGGTAGCGTTTCCTTGAGAAAACGCTGTCTAAAGACAATCTATTACATACTTTAGACAGCGCTTTCTCAAGGAAGCGCTGTCTATTTGTCACTTTAGACAGCGTTTTTTCAAGAAAGCGCTACCTATTCCCTCCTTTTTTTTCATTATTCACTGTTTTTATATATTTCCCACCGTGATAAAAACATGTTAACCTCGATGCTAGCACACAACTTAAATTTGCATTAGTCTTGATAGTACCTAGAAATGGGTAGAAATGGTGCATAAGTCCAAGACTAATGCCGATAACATATCCTATTATTCATAGCATAGTTTCAATGCCATATAAAGAACAGTTTTGGCAACATTAGCTCGGTCTTTATTCACTTACATTGAACTTAGGCAACTTAGGTACTTCAAATTTCATTGATTGCTTACAGACCTTGCTTTAAATAAATAAATAAAAAATAAAAACCTTATGTTAGTTTAAGTTTTATACATTGCTTGAAAAAGACCTTTACACTCAAGTTCCATTATAAAACTACTAGGTGCCTTCCTTAAAACTTAAACTCCTTGATCAAACAATGAGCTGGTGGCTCCATCTACAAGCAGACTGCGTGCAAGTGTTTGATAAAGTTCTTGATCGTGACTGTATTAGAAATCGGGATATCAACGGTGATGCTCAAGGAGTGGCAATGTTTTCCTTTGCAAGAGGAGCAACCTCATCCCCATCGATTCCAGGTTCACTGCCAGCGACGCCTAGGCTCAACAGCACCTTTTCCCATTGTTTGGCAGGTCCCTGTATCATAATTGCTCAATAATTAGATGAATTTCATTTCCCTCTTATGGTTTATACCTCTAAAGGTGTAAACATGTTTTGCACTTTGCAATGTGCCATGACATAAGCAAACAGACGTTTCACACAACAGAGACATGAACACGGTTGGATGTAGAACAGTTAAGTATATAAACACAAAAGTCATGTTGTAATGTGTGTTTTAAAAAGAAAGATAAGGGTATCATACCCGTCAATGAAGTCAAAAGTGCTCCTGAATTCAATAGGTAAATTGAGAAGAGAGAAGTCTGAGAATGAATGCCTCCCCTGGTAGGCTATGTTATGAATACAAAATGCAACCTGCCATGATTGACCAAAGGAACATCAGATTCCTGAGAATGATCATGAAATGCAAAATTGATTTCATACACTTAAAAAGTAAATAAATTATCACATTTTCATTCTTGTAAATCCCCCTGGACTGGTACATAGATTTCAAGTAGCATGGAAGAAGAGCAGTGTGCCAATCATTGGCAATAAAGATAACATCTTCGCCTGCCAGAACATAGAAAAAGCTTGCCAATTTAATTTTAAGTTTTTTTTCTCAAAATCATTATACTCAGACCCGTTCATGTATCAATACTCTATCTATTAAACAGTAAAAAGCACAACATTCAGCTCTTTTAAACATTAAAAACTTTTTCCTGTTGCATGATCTTCTATTGTAGCCACCTATTAGGACTTCTTTTGCACCACCTCTTTCAGTCTAAACCTGTCATACCATATTCTGACTTTGGTTTCTATATATTCTGCATGGTGTTGTCTAAGCCATGGTTTCCATGTATCATAGCCTTTACCATCATGCATATTGAAAATAGGCTCTCCCTCAAGCAAAAAGAATCATCAAAATATCCCTTTACAAAGTAAGGTATTCACTGCAGCTAAAAGAAGAAACAACCAATAGACAATAGTGCATAAGGATGAACTCACTAAAACAGACCAACCTACATCAAGACACAGTAAGCAGGGAAAATGAGAACCATGCATGACCAAAGAAGTAGATTGCAGCACCACCTCCAAAGCCGTAGATGAGACAGCAAGTACAAAGTAAGTACAAAGTAAAATGCACCAATATCAAGCATTAATGAGACAACAAATTGTTCGGTGCAATTGACAATGTTTGAAACTAAATCAACTAAATATAAATAGCAATTTTAAATCCTCTAACAAACTAACCAAAAAACAGGAACCAACCAAACTGTTTTTTGTTTATATATGCTAATTGACAATGAAACTATGCACGGATAGCATAATTTATAACATTAGCTAACAGCAGTGACGCTCTTCATTGAATTTAATTTCCAACTAAGAACGATATGTATCAAACTTCAATTATAACATCATCGAACTGTCCTAATTCTGTAAAATACAGAATGGAGATTTATTTTTAAAAAAGGCAAAAACACAAAGAAAATACATAATTTTGTTGTTTTATGATACAAACTTGTAAGCATTCATTTAATGAATCCAACATACTTGCACAAATCTCTGTGTCTGGTTCCTGCAAGCAAACAGAAGAGTGAGAACTTCATCACAAGAAATGTCAATGTGGGACACTGCCAAGTCAAGCAAAGTCCACACAAATATCATCTAAAATATTGCCACCCAAATCCATTCCTCTACTGGTTTTCCTAAACTAACAAAAAGTACACGCCACACAAATATGCCACACTAAAATACTGCCACCTAAATCCATTCCCTCTACTGCCTTGGTTTATATGATTATTATTTAGAGCTTACATAATTTTCAAGACAATTTTAGATCAAAGGAAAGATTGTACACTGCAATAAAACCAAAACATAGAAATTCCATAATAGCACAACTAAGAATGGACAAACTTGAATAACAATTACTTTATGCAAAGCTTCCACCAGAGCTGGGACTATACTGTCAGTCAAAATCTTCAAATAGGTTACATCCCGGCCTTGAGATTGCCCTTTCTCTATAGCTAACTTGGCAGATCGTAATAGCTCAGGCATTGCTAAAAAGGATATTCAAAATGATAAACATCAAAGCAGTTAGGGTAATGGCATTCAGAACATTTAATGTGCAAGGGAAAATCACTGATGAAAAGATGCCCAGGAACAATCATTCTTATACCTGAAACAGCAACCTGCATCACATACAAATTATTAACCACAAAAAAAATGTAGATTAATATAAACAAACCTCAATATGCATAGGTGTTCTATTGTGGTCTATGTCTAACCTGATCAATCCATGGGAAGAATCCCTCCTTCAGCTCATCAGCATAACAACAAAGCATGTTACAAGCTGTAGCTTTTTCCTCTAAACTCCATGTTCATGATATTGCATTTTTTTTTGTAACATTGGCAGAAATTATAAACTGATAGTAAAGAGCAAGTGAATGTAACCAAATAAGTAAAATAAAATAAACCATTCTTAATGTATGCAAAAACCTTTATGGTAACCCCTTCACCCACACACAGTCTCCTTCCATCCCATTCTTTGGAGCATAGTTGTTTAAGAGGGATTGGGTAATTAGGAAAAAGAGAATAAGCAATGTAGATCAGAATATACACTTGAAGAATCATTTAGTTGACACAACAAAATTACAAATACAATGCCATTGGCAAGGCCAATTATCCCTTCTTCTGAAGACAACCCAGATCACAATTTGATATGAAATACAACATACAGACATAATTGACATTGGTGGAAGTCAGAATCACTCTTACAAGCAATTTCAATAATCCCCTTCTAAGGAAGTTTATGATACCTGTAAACTAGGAGGTGCCTTAAAAATCACAATATCTGAAACATCAGGCTTTCTGAAGAAGAAAGAAACCTGATCCACCATTAACAACCATAATCAGTTTCACAATAAGTAAAATAAATACAAAACCATAACTAATAAGAAACTTGATTCTGATTGAGAACAAACCTTCTCAGCTAAAATAGGATCACCAACTTCCAGTGTTGGGAGCATAGAAGAAGAAGGAATGGACCTTGGTTCAGCCAAGTACGATTTGAATAGAAAACTAACAGTCATAGCAGTGAAAGCAGCCTTAGCATCCTCAGAACAAACATTCAACAACCGCGAAAGCCAACTGCTTCTCTCAAAACCCTTTCGGATCCGCATTAGCGGCACCATCCAAACACGGCGTTCCTCCTTTATCCACCTCCCAGGTTGTGGCGTCAGGAAACGACTCGTTGCAAGGAAGCCACTTCGAACCCTGCGAGAAGGGTATGATCGAAGATGTCTTAAACGGCGAAATACCCAAAACGCCCATAGCCGCCGTTGACGACCCAGAAGCACAGACCGTTGACTTCATCATCGAGATCCAACCCAACACTATGGGGTTCCCACAGTCATCGCCGAGAATCTCCGCGGCGAGGTGGGTGTAAGCAGAGGCAGAGTTTTTGACCCAGTGATTCGACTCGGGCCTTCTGAAATCGGAGTGGAAATTACGGACTCCGGTTGAATGATCGAGGTCGGGTTTCTGGTTGGTTCCGAAGATTCGAGAGCGGATCCAGCATTCTTGGAGACAGCGGGAATTGGCGACGCGAGTGGTGGCGGAGGAGACGAGGTTGTGGGCGATGTAGCCGGAGAAGGAAAAGGTGACGCGGATAGCCATAGCTAATAAGTTCATTAGGTTAAGGAGGAGGTACAGGGTGGTTTGGGGGTGGGAGATTTGAGAGGAGGGAAACCCTAGAAAGAGAGGGAATTCATTTCTGAGGAAAAAGTGAGAAAATCGGAGAGGGGAAGGTTGAATTGAACGGTGGAGGGACAGTTTATTTTTTAGGGTAAGGAATAGACCGCGCTTCCTTAAACAAACGCTACCTTAGGTTATGAATAGATAGCGCTTTCTCAAACAAGCGCTGTCTATTCATCACAAATAGATAGCGCTTCCTCAAACAAGCGCTATCTATTCCTACCAAACAACTTTTAGTAGCGCTTCCTTGAAGAAGCGCTGTCTTAGGTTATATCTATAATAGCGTTTCTTCAAGGAAACGCTACTAAATGTCTTCCGCCTCTCTTTTAATAGCGTTTCAATTAGAAACGCTACTAAAGGTGTGCTACTAAAACCCTTTTTTGTAGTAGTGTTTCAGTGATACTTATAATTTCACCGCCCTTCCTCTTAATAACTTTGACCCATACCAAGCTGATCATCTATTTCAGCACATAGTTTATATGAACTGCAGCCATCCAGTGATTGATCCTGAGTATGTGGATACTGCTTCCTGCGTCAATTGGAATTCCAAATGTTATATTTATGCTATCGCTGGTGACTTGCTGGCTGAGACGTTTAAACTCGATTGCCATGTGAAGCTGGTTGCTCCCACCACATCTTATTGGTGGGGTTCCAATGAGAATAAAATATTTTCCAATATATCCTACACTTTTATTCACAGGGCTCTAGTGTACGGATCTCAGGTTTCATGGTTGCAGGGTGTTTGTGAACTTCACTGTGGAGCTCCAGGTGACTGCTATTTCGACTGTACAAAGGAGAAAATTCAATGCTCCACTCGATACTGCCGTTTTCTTTTTGGTCGTAGGGAAATCTGTGGTAAGGAAGAGAATATTAACTAATTTTCTATAATATTTATGAAATTACGGAAATGGTCTTCTTTATCTCGTGAGTTTGACAAAAAAAAAAACAACAACTGACGGTCTTCTATTTTTTGGATCTTCTAGGGATATGGTCACAGCTGCAATTTTATGGGAAAGGTAAGAACTTAATCACCTTAATTTACATTTTTATTTTGTTATAAATTAGTTGTGCGTTTATACAGCAGTGCAACAATGTGTACAACTATGTATATTTGTGGATGTACGAATGTATTTGATATGGACAAAAAAGTGTTACTTAATTGCAAGCAGAAATTGGGAATTAAAACAATTATTATTTGATAAAAAAAGGATAGTCTATACAAGTAGAAAACAAGCTTTAGCTAGGTATTATATATATAAAAAATAAAATAAAAAACTTTATTTAGCTAGGTAGGATACATTCAGAATTCAATATGAGGGAAATATGAAATGCGGAACAACACGTCATATATTAATAAAAATAAAAATAGACAAATTGAAAGATATTAAGTAAAAAAAAAGTCATTTGGGTCTAAAATCTTATGATTTTAAATCAGAAAAGAATGTCAAGCCATTAATGTGATTATTTTGCTTAGCACTTTAAAGTTTAAACGTGAATCTGAAAGTGTTTTGAGCTATTCAAATCCTTACTTTGATTTCAACATTGAAGTCAATTATTATAAGAATGACATCCTCAACAAAACTGATTATCAAAAAAAAATTCCTAAAGAAAACTTGTAAGTTTGAAAAAGAAAAGATGATTTTCTCATATAATATATAGCATTTTAACCAATTTCTTAACCAACATGGTGTGACATAATTGGTAGATAATTGGACTCCTTAAGCATGTGGTCAGGAATCTCGGTACCTCGAGAGATTACTCTCTGGCTCCCAACCGGAGGATACCTGGGTTCACCAAAAAAAATTTAACCAATTTCTTACTCAATGCATGATATTGGCATGTAATTAAATCATTTATCACTTGATGAGTTTATTCACTTCACTAAAATTTCTTGCAACTATTTTCCAAGGAATCTTGATAGGTGAGTTGCACCACCATTGATTATACATATTTCTTTCTTTTGCTTCTGCTTTGGAACTTGGTTATATAGTGATATTTAATTACAGGATTGCTCGAAATAGTAAAAGGACGAAACGATCGATTTGAGCGTACTGATGACTATAGACTAGGATTAACTACAGGGCACTATGTTCTACCATTGTTCGTGGCAGCTAGATATTTATTTGGGATGACGTTATTTATTGCACTTTTGATATACAAATGGCGAAGAAGGCATATGTCGATGTATGAACATATTGAAATGTATCTACAAGAAAATACCATGATACCCATTGGATATTCATACAAAGAAATTAAGATGATGACTAGAGGTTTCAAGGACAAGTTGGGTGAAGGAGGCTATGGCTCTGTGTTCAAGGGCAAGCTACGTAGCGGGCCTGATGCGGCAATAAAGTTATTGGGTAAATCAAAAACTAACGGCCAAGACTTTATAAGCGAAGTATCAACTATTGGAAGGATTCATCATGTGAATGTGGTAAAACTTATCGGATTTTGTGTTGAAGGATCAAAACGTGCTCTTGTCTATGAATTCATGCCTAATGGATCTCTTGAAAAATATATTTTCTCCAAAGAAGGAAGTGTCCCATTAAGTTATGACAAAATATATGATATATCACTTGGAATAGCTCGTGGGATTGCATATCTCCACCAGGGATGTGAGATGCAGATTCTGCATTTTGATATTAAGCCCCATAACATCCTTCTTGATGAGAACTACACCCCAAAGGTATCTGATTTTGGACTTGCAAAGCTATATCCAGTAGACAATAGCATTGTCACCATGACTGCAGCAAGAGGAACAATTGGGTATATGGCTCCAGAATTGTTCTACAAAAATATTGGGGGAGTATCTTATAAGGCTGATGTCTATAGCTATGGAATGCTTTTGATGGAGATGGCAGGTAGAAGGAAAAACTTGAATCCCCATGCAGAGCATTCAAGCCAGCTTTACTTTCCCTTCTGGATTTATGATCAACTTGAAAAAGATAAAGATATAGAAATGGAAGATCTAATAGAGGAGGAAAAGGAAATAGCAAAAAAGATGGTTATAGTCGCACTTTGGTGTATACAATTGAAGCCCCATGATCGTCCTTCAATGACCAAAGTAGTGGAAATGCTTGAAGGAGAAGTTGAAATCTTGGAAATGCCTCCAAAGCCTTCTTTGTACCCACACGAAACGATTGCAGAGGGTCAAAGAATCAACTCTGATCAAACAATGTTAAGTGACTTTATCAGTTCTGCTAGTGATTCTATGGAAATTGAAACTAGTCCTCTAGTAGAGAATGTTAGTTAACAACCCATGATAGTAATTCATTTGCATCACCTATTGTTTGAACACTTTACTTCATTGTATTACTTTGGTTTATCTCTTTACCATTGTGTTCTACTTTGAAGGTTAGAAAATAAGTTACCACATTTAAGATTTTGTTCGAGTACCTATAGATGTAATCATTGTATGAACTCATTACTAGAATCTATAGGGTAAATGTTTACTTGTTTCAGTGTGGACAAATTGTAACTGCTCTATTGTTGAAACGGATTACGTTGGACTAGCTATTCCCAAGTTTTATGATGTTTATTACTTCTAACAAGATAAAAATGATACAATGCAAAGAATGATTAGAATAGAGCAAACTGAAAAAAAATTAAACATATAGATTTAATCCTCAATTCAAAACTTGAGTTGGTTAAAGATATCTCTTAAAATCATTTACCTAATTTAAAGGATTTGATTCCTCTCATTTTCTTTAATTTTTTCTCTCATATTATGAGAGATAAAAGGACAAAAACAACCAACAAGTCCTAGCACTATTGATAGATAGTTGGGTTCCTAAAACATGTTGTCAAATGTTCAATTCCTATTATTGATATGAAAAAGGTTTTGTTGGGAGAGGCAAAGCCCACTTCGGTGATCTCTATTACTCGAAAGAAATTGGTCTTCCGCTATCGGCTGAGGGATACCCTTGGTACTTGATAGCGTGATTGCGCAAGTGTATGTACGGTTTCATCGTCAAGTAATAAAAGATATCGAACCCACACAGACAGTGTTTATGAATACTCATTAATTATTAAATCAATTAAACCAAACAATAAGATTGATTTATGAGATTAGAACCAAGTAACAATTGTATTTGGGAATAGCAATTAAATTAAATTATGAAAATATCAAGAAAACAAGATTTGGGGTTTTTAGATGGGAAAAGAATTTCCAGGAATTGGATTACTAACAAGACCGCTTATGCTACTAAATTGACTACCTCTTTATTAATTATCAAAATGTTTTGAAGGTGAATTTATCCAAAAATAGTTAATGTTCCCTCTCGAGATACAAGAACCGTGCCCAACTAAACCAACTCATACTCTCGTGGTAATTGTATTTCAATTAGACCCGTTAAGATTCGTGATAATTCAATGAACTCTACGCCAGATTCGGGATTTAATAGTGCACACTTAATAGCGGCTTCGACAGGATGTACTCTAAAAAAATGAGAGGGGGTATTTAATAGAGCTGACCATTAGAAACGCTACTATATTATAAACCTTTAATGGCGGTGTAACGAGGAAATGCTATCTTAATCCCATAACCTATTTTGAAAAAAAAAAACTCTCTTTACCCCACACATTATTAACAGCGTGTAACCGGGGAAGCGCTATCATAATATACAAATTTAATAGCATTTGTATGCATAAACGCTATGGAAATTGTAACTATAATAGCGCTTTGATTGAAAAAAGCTATCTTTACCTCGAATTAAAACTAAACTTTCTAGGCGATCAACTCTCTGCCTATATTGGTTGGACGTTGGCACAGTTCATGGAACTGATGGAAGTTCAATAAACTCTCTGCACATAAAATCTTATATTCAACCTTCAATGCATAGAAAACTAGAAAGTAATCAATTCCGCCTTAATAGCTATTGAACTAGCGCTCCTAAACCTAAATCAATTTATCCTACAAATAACCCTCCTCTATGTTCTTAACTCACACTACAAATTTTACAAAAATATCCTCATGTATTCTTCTTTGTGTTCTTATTCTTCCAGAAGAGGGTCAGAAGAAGCCTCATCCTAAATGTCATGACAGACAACAAAAAGATATGTGAATGCCATCGTCACCAAAAAATGGCTCACGAAATGAGATGTTTGGGTGACCATGTAGTGCTCTAACCCTATATGAGGATTATCAAGTAGTCATTGGCGACCCATAATAGAACGTGAGTCATATGTGGGGTATCCATAAAGTACCATCACGAAATGACAAAAGTGGGCGATGACGGGGGCGGTGGCAACCCATTGATGGATATTAAAGGGGGGACTGAAGTAAAAACACAACAAAGCGTAATTTCGTTTTCTCCCTTGCCATCAACATGTTACTGAGAACGGTGAGCCTTTCAAAAGGATACTTGAATGGAATATGACCATTATGAGGGGTATCCATAAAGTGCCCTCATGAAATGACAGAAGGTCACGATGGCTGGGGCGCTTGCAACCCAATGACCCCTTTTGCATGACAGATGACAAAAAGATACGAGAAGCTTCAAATGAAGGGATAAAGACACAAAAATGGATATTGAAAGGATTCATCATATGAATGTGGCAAAACTTATCGAATTCTGTGTTGAAGGATCAAAACGTGCTCTTGTCTATGAATTCATGCCTAATGAATCTCTTGAAAAATATATTTTCTCCAAAGAAGGAAGTGTCCCCTTAAGTTATAACAAAATATATGATATATCACTTGGAATAGCTCGTGGGATTGCATATCTCCACCAAGGATGAGAGATGCAGATTCTGCATTTTGATATTAAGCCCCATAACATCCTTCTTGATGAGAACTTCACCCCAAAGGTATCTGATTTTGGACTTGCAAAGCTATATCCAGTAGACAATAGCATTGTCACCATGACTACAGCAAGGGGAACAATTGGGTATATGGCTCCAGAATTGTTCTACAAAAATATTGGGGGAGTATCTTATAAGGCTGATGTCTATAGCTATGGAATGCTTTTGATGGAGATGGCAGGTAGAAGGAAAAACTTGAATCCCCATGCAGAGTATTCAAGCCAGCTTTACTTTCCCTTCTGGATTTATGACCAACTTGATAAAGATAAAGATATAGAAATGGAAGATCTAACAGAGGGGGAAAAGGAAATAGCAGAAAAGATGGTTATAGTTGTACTTTGGTGTATACAATTGAAGCCCCATGATCGTCCCTCAATGACCAAAGGAGTGGAGATGCTTGAAGGAGAATATTAATGCTTGGAAATGCCTCCAAAGACTTCTCTATATCCACATGAAACAATTACAGAGGATCAAAGAATCAACTCTAGCCAGACAATATTGAGTGACTTCATTAGTTCTGAAAGTGATCCTGTGGAAGCTCAACTAATCCTCCGATAAAGAATGTTACTTGACAATGCATGATAGTAATTCAGTCGCATTATCCATAAAGATGTAACCATTGTATGAACTCATTCTACTTGAATATATATGGTAGATATTTACCTGCTTTAATGAAGGTCATTTTATCTTATATGTTATTCATAAAGATTGGGTTTGGGTAGCTATTCCGATAGATATTTTGCTCCTATCTTCACACCAACAAAATTTTTCAGTAAGTGTGCTTTTACTGAAGGTTTTCAAGGTAGTGAAGACTTGATGATTTAAAAGAGGGTATCTCTTAGTTGTTTCACAGATTTAAGAGAGAGTATCTCTTAGGTGTTTCACAGGGATAGAAGGAATCCTTGGGTAGAAAAGCTAGTGTGCTTTTTGGTGAGTTTTATGCAAGGTAGTGAAGCCTTCTGATGATTGTAATTGGATATTGTAATTTCTTATTATAGTGGAGGAAACCACAAAGGAGTGGGACTGGATGTAGGTTACCAGAGGAGGTAGCTGAACCAGGATAAATCGGTTTGCGCATTCTTCTTACCCATAAACTTCATATACTTGTCATATGTATTTTTCTTGGTAGAAATGTATGAATGTGTTTTGTAATTGAATCATTATGTTGAAATCTATTCTTAAACATTGTTAGAACAATTGGTGCATTACTGTGATAATCATTAAACAAGTTATAAACTGAATCTTGAAATATTAAATCCGAAATTTGTGAAAACCACTTTTTGCATGAAAACTCTGTTTTTGTACTAAGTACTGGAAAAGTTTTAAATACTCAATTCACCACCCTTCTTGAGTTTGTAGCCACAACCAACACACTATTCATCTTTGGCATAAACTTCTTGCCTATAGTTCTCTTAGTTTGTGTCTCGGGGTGTGTTAGGATTTGTTTCTAGTGAGTCTCTTAATTGTACTGCTTGTCAAACTGCTAAACAACCGGTTTTGTCGTTTGATAATAGTAATCCTATTTCTGCTTCACCTTTTGATCTTGTGCATTATGATATTTGGGGCCCGGCTCCCATACCTCCTCTGGGAGGTTCTCGGTATTTCGTGTTGTTTATTGATTATTATTCTCAGTTTACTTGGATTTAATTGATGAAAAATCGTCATGAACTTCATCAAATTTACATTATCATTGCTAAAATAATTCGAACACAGTTTTCTAAAGTCATTAAATTTTTTCGTCGAGATAATACCATGGAATATCGTGATTCTAAACTCTTATCATTTCTTAGTGAAATAGGGTACCGTGTCTGAGTTCTCATGTCCATAAACCTCTCAACATAATGGTCGAGCTGAGAGAAAGCATCGTCACATTCTTGACTCTGTCTGTGCCATGCTTATCTCAGTCTTTTGTCTTGAACGTGCCTGTGGTGAAGCTGCTCTAATTGCTATCCATATCATCAATCATCTCCCTTCCTCTGTCATTGGTAATGTTTCTCCTTTTGAGCATCTTTACCATATTGCACCCGATTATAACTCTCTTAAGGTCTTTGGTGGTGCTTGTTTTGTTCTTCTCCAACCTCACGTGTACACTAAACTTGAGCCTCGTGTTTGTCTTTGTTGTTTCCTTGGTTATGGCATAGAACACAAAGGTTAACGTTGTTGGGATCCGATATCTCAGCGTATCTGCATCTCTCGTCATGTTGTCTTCCGAGAACGTATAATGTTATCTTCCTTGTCCAAGTTTGCGTCAATTCCATCCACTCCCACTCCTCTTTTTACTAACCTAGATGTTGTTTATTTCCTAGTGACATAGATGCAGGTTCTTCTAGTGAGCTTCCAATCTCTTCCGATGTTCCATTTGCTTCTGATGATGTTATTCCGGTCATTGATCATGCACCTCCCACCGTTGAGCGTCCTCCTTGAGACACCCTGACGTCCCATTAAAGAAAACCCAAAATTATTAAAACTTAATCGTGTCATTAACGTTAAGCGGTTAAATTAAAACGACGAAAAAATTTAAAACTTAAATATAAATAACTATCATACAAATATATCAACATATATATATATATATATATACACACACACATGCAACAACATATACATACATACTGGTACAGTATTGCAAAGGGAATCCCATCAAAAAGATCCCAATATGTACAAACTGGTAAGGTAACAAAATACATCAAAATACTGATACTGGAACTGGTGCTACGGGTGTTAAGTCTCTAAAATGTCTGATGTGCATTTCCCTAAGTTTTGATGAGAACTAAACATTGGTTAATGATTTAATTAACCTTCATATTCGTTGCTAACATGTCTATCTAGTTTGCGGATTAGAATAGTAAGAATCATCTGTCTGCTCATATAAGTGACTACCTGTCTGGATAATCTAAAGTCAACCTCTCAGCTGACTAGGATTATTGACTTCTTTCAAGATACGTTTTCAACCTGTCTCTCCACGAGTTTCTACACTCGTCTAAAGTTACTCATTGAAGAACCAAGGACCTAACAAGCTTTTGTTGGTTATCCCATCAGAAAGAGACTTGAAGCCTTCTCTCCTGTAACAGCCTGATTTTAATTATGCTGTGCAACTGGTTAAAGTATAATTAATTATATTTTAATTTGAGAGTTAGAAAGTGTTTTTGAATAAAATAAAACCATATTCATAGTCTACTTTATGGTAGAGGGTTACGGTAAAATTTTTGGTTGAAAATTCAGACGAAAGTCGGTCTGCGTTTTCACTGCCGGTACAAGTTTACTCAACAGAAAACCTAATTTTGAACCGTGAACGAAACGGTTAGTGTTTTTGTGATGTTTTGTTTGATATTAGAAATTTTTGAAAATTCGAGTTCGGAAATAAAATATAATATTTATTACGGGTGAAATACGATCGGAAACTTGAATCGGGTACGAAATGGAGCTGATTAGGGAGCACAAAAGAAGTGAAGTGACTTGATGGACATGATGGGAAAGGTTTATGACACACTCCAAAAGTATAATCATCACACTTTTCAAATTATAACATATTATATTCTAAAAACCTATTTTTCTCTCTCTTCTCAAACCAAACAAGGCACAAGGTCCAAACTTGCTCTCCAAGCTCATTCCCCTCTCCTCAATTTCGTGCCACTCTCTACCTTTTCTATATATACACCTCTCATTTTCACTTCATCACTTTCCTTCTCCAAAACTCCATTAAAACTTCATCTACTTCCTTTTCTTTTAAAAGTTCAAGCTCTTAACACTTTAGTTTTTATTCATATTTTCTACTTGAGTTCTTCATTAAAGTTCTTCCTTATACTAAGGGTAATGCTCTCATATGAATCTTTTTTCAAGTTTCATCTTTTATTTCTTAGTTTGCTTTATGTGTTCTTTATATGCTTTAAACTTCTAAAATCTCTCTAAAATGGTAGAAAACTCTTTTTGAGTTGAAATCACTTTATATAGTCTTGTTTTAACTTTTATTTTCACATACTAAGAGGTTGTGTAAAACAAAAATCTCTACCTATCTCTTCCTATGAAGGTCGAAGCTATGCATATGTAGCCTAAGAGGTTTTTGCTTCAACTTTTGGAATATGGTCATGTGTTTGAGTTTCTAACTATTCCTTGATCTTAAATATATAAATCTTGAAAGGTTTGATAGCTTGTTTTCCTATGATGGCCGAAAATATGTATAAGTAAGCCTAGGATACTATGTTTCAACTTTCCAAGTACGATCCTGGATTTAGAACTCTTAATACCTTGTGATTCTAAACCTAAGAGTTGTTATCAAACAAAGAATATTTTTCCTCATTATCCTCTGTAGGCCGAAATTTAAATGTTTTAGAGCAAGGATGTTTGAGTTTCATTTTCCAAAAAGATCATGGACTAAGGCTCCTTAATATAGAAGGATGCTAAGTCTAAGAGATTGGAAAGTTTAAGGATTTCACTAGTGCAATAAGTGCTTTTTACGTAAGTTAAAATTGATTTTATACGTCAGAATATTGTCTGACGTAAATACAGCTGATGTTAATAGTTAATATTTTAACGTCAGTTATTTAAACAACCGACGTTAAAAATAAAACTATTAACGTCAGTTCTTTAACACAACTGACGTTAATTTTGTTAAAACTAACGTCAGTTGTGTTAAAGAACTGACGTTAAATGTTTTGATTTTAACGTCAGTTGTTTATTGAAACTGACATTAATAGTGTACTGTATATTTTATAAAATACTATTAACGTCAGTTGGTTGATACAACTAACGTTAATAGATTTTTTTTTAAAATTCAGTTTTAAAATATCACTCCCCTCAGCTATCCCTGCATTCAGTAAATAACCCAGTAACACAGAATATCACACACATTACAGAATTGCAAACATTACCCTTAAATTTCAATATTAACAAAAAGAAAAGAAATATACAAAGGAACAATGGGGGGACTTAAAACCAAAACCCATGTATAGGAAAAACATAACTATCTACAAGTATATATATATATATATATATAAATTTTAGTCTATAATGTCTATAAACAAAACTACCAATCTAAGTATATATATGTATATATATACATGTTATTAATTAGTTTCTAAAGTCTAACAAAAAAACTATTCATCTAAGTATTGCGGAGGTATCTTGTCAATTCCTTTTTCAGTCGCATACTTGAATAAGAATTCAGCTAAGCGCATCCTCAATTCTCTAAACTCATCTTCTTGAAGAGGCGATTGGTCGTTAAATGCCTACACACGTTCAAATAATAACAATAACATTAACGCAAGTCATCACCAAAACTATAATATATAATTTAACAAGTTGTTTAAATATTACCTTCTTCCATCCATCCATAATAGATGCGGAGACTATGTTCAGCATATGAAGCATCATATAATAGCCGCACGACCACCCGTCAGGTTGAAATCGAGACTACAAACAAAATTAATTTCAATGTCAGTTAAATATACATATAAATTAGTAATTATAATATTAATTATTTGATAAATAAACTACCAAACCTTGAGGATGGTCCATTCAGGATTTGCTTTAGCCTTAGAAGTCCTACTTCTCCCGTTGGCGCAACTTATGCTACTCGCCTTCAGCGTGCTATCATAAACAAATAATCATGTCAATTAACAAATTCATATATCATGTGTGTAATACACTAAAAACAATTGATATTAAAACTTAAATTAAATTTAAGATTAGTTACTTACGTATTTACAGCTTCCACCACCTCTTGTGGCGGGTTTTGGTGGAGAGAGCATAAGAATATGACAGTATGCCTAGACGGGTGAAGTACGAACAACTGCCAATGGTTATTCATACAGTAGGGAGCCAGATATAATTCTTTCTGATTGTCTCCCAACAATTTCCCTATGTATTTACTAAATGCATCGCCAGCAAAGAATTGGGGCACAAGGATTGACGGATCTAAGAAGACGTAAACTGATGCAACGCCCTTATCAAGCTGAAGACGATGGAGATACCTGAGATATGAAAAGGTGTGGATGTTAATTACATAATATATATATATATATATATTGAAATTAAAATAAATTATTAAATGGAAAATTACCAAAAATAAATAAGTTATAAAATTAAAATTAACTTACGTGCACCAGATACTCAAAATCGTGCTGGCCATCCAGACGTTATTTCTGCAGGCGTGCCCGAGATCTTCACCACAGAAGGAAAATATCCTCTGTTGATTTGGGCGTGCCACCCATCAATCGTGCTCCAATGGACATTCAAAAATCTCAAATGCATAATCCTCACCAAGTGAGAACAAACGAGTGACAGGTGACAGCGACACCGACATCGACTTGGCCTTCAATTTAGGAAAAATAAAATAGATAAGTTGTTGATAATTAAAAAAACACAAGTAATTATTTGACTAATTTGGACATTAATAATGAATACATACCTTTGTTAACATTTTGAGCTCACGTCGTTTGAAGTCCAACTCAAGCTCACGCCTTTTCATTTCCAACTCAAGCTCATGGCGTTGGACTTCCAACTCCCGCTCCCTAGCTGCCAACTCATCGTCCTCCACATGTGCCCTACTATAACTCTCTTTTGTGCTCACATGTGAAGTGTTGGCATGCCCTGCGGTGTCCTGGGATGAACCGACGGAGGAAAGCTCTCTGGCAAGCGCCTGCTTGAATTATGGGTTGGATATTAAGGTTTGCATCAGATGCGTTGTAATAGCAGGGTTGGAGATGAGCTGTTGAGTAATGTCATCCAAAATTGATGCTTCATCGACCACCCGCTTTCGTGAAGCAGACTTGCCATAATATTCTTTGATGTTCACGTTCCCAGGAACACCGATAACCCGACCAGGATGGTCTTTCTTGCCTAGAGCAGTCATCAAGACGTCCCGCCGTCCAGAAGGGACAAATGAGCCCTGGGAGGATTGTGCTTTAAGATCCATCTACAATGAAAAAATGAAAAAACGTGCAAGTGAAAAGTGTTAAAAATATCTATACAAATATCAATTGAAATGAAGTTAATTATTTACTTACAATCTTATCTGCCACTTCGTGAGTGGCATCAACTTTAAAAGATCCCGTCTTTGTCATGCGGCCGGCTAACCAAACATCCTCGCGGTCGATGTCTGACAGAGGACTTAATGGTGTGCCCTCAGGCACCTCTCCTCTGTATATCCTAGCAGAGTGCTCTTCCTGCTTCACCCGCAGCCTATCCGCCATCATCTCCTCGATCCGAGTCTGGTACCCACCCTGAGACATGGTGTGGTGGTGGACATTCTTCTCCTGATTCTGCCGACCCTTATCTGCCTTAGCCTATTCAAACAAAAACACATAATTAAATACAGTTAAATGATCTATAAGAAGCATACAAAATTAACTTAATCAACCAACCTGAAATTCTCCATCATGTCGACTCCTAACAAACATATACCAAGTATCCTGATCAATCCAGGGATAATCCGAGAACATTTTATCAAGTCGCTTCTTCCCAGATACATAGTACAGGGTAAGATCATGCTTGAACCCATTCCAATGCTTTGATGCCATTTTCATACATTTCTTACGATGATCCTCGTCATCTGGCACAGTCCAAACTACATACACATTAAATACATAACAACTGGATGGATTATAACTCGGACAATTATCTAATAATGTGAATCAAAAGAATGTAAAGGTAAAATACCGTGATAGCCTCCCAAATCCGATCCTTAACGTTCTGTGGAACGTCATTCCAGTGGGTGTAGTTGATGCTAACGTGCTGCTTAGCTTGTAGAAACACCCACTTATTAAATTCTTTAGCACGGGGTCCCTGGACACTTAGATTAACATCGAAGGACACCTCAAGCTTCTGTCCGCTTTTCCTAGCCTTCTCTAGTTTCTTCAACGTCGTGGCTCCTCTACCCCGTTTCCTATGAGCCTGTGATGTCTGTATGAACAAAAAAAATGATAAAATAGAGGGTTGTAACATTATAAACTTACATTAAAAAGAAGGACTAAAGGTAGTATATAACATGTAAACTTACATTAGAATCAGGCGTAGGCGCGATCGGGTCCTGCGTAGGCCCCACAGTGTCCTCCCGTGCATGTGGGCTATCCGACTGATCCATATGTATGCCTGTTCAGAAACAATATATATTTATTAACATAGGTTATAACTCAAAATAAATACAGAAGTATAAATAAAAATAAATGTATACTAAGTTTAAACTACCTATATCAATATCCCTTCGTGATGATCATCACGAGTGGCATGTACATCGTCCACCTGTGTCTCCTCGATTATAGTAGGCATGTTTGTTGAAAAAGAAGGAGTCTCAGGAATATCAAGATTTGAATCTTGATTTTCATCACTACCATTATACATGCTTTTTCCTTGGAGAACCACGGACAACCTTTTGTTAGAAGGATCAGTGATGTAGAACACTTGTTTCGCTTGGGAAGACATTATGAAAGGCTCATTTATATGACCTAACTTGTTGAGGTCTACCAATGTGAACCCCAATTTGTCGGTTTGTACACCACCGTTACTATCAACCCACTTACACTTAAAAACCGGCACCGTAAGCTTAGTGTAATCGAGCACCCAAATATCTTCAATATATCCAAAGTAAGGTGTCAGTGCTTTAACGGGTTTTGTGTCCTTTGCACTAGAGAAGTGCATTGCTTCGATCACGATCATAACCCCACTATTTTGCATGGTACTCTTGTTATCTTGTTCCTTTGTATAAAAGGAAAAGTTATTGATGTCGTATCCGCTCCAACATATGACGTTGAAGCTAGGCCCACGTGCTAGCCATCTTACGTCATCAGAAGTAGTACTACCATCTTAAGAATTTCTTCCTTGAACCATGGTAAGAAAGTCTTGTTATGCTTGTTCAACAACCACCTTTCGCTCATTCGAGGGTTTTCTTGATTGACTTTTCTTTTATGTTCAAATAAGAAAGGCTAAACAGAATCGATGTTGTTCAATACATATAAATGTGCTTGAAGCACTTCCTCCCGACCCTTGCTATTAATTCTTAAGCCATGTGTACCCTTACCTTGACATCTTATCTCATCATGCCGAGGCTTAGGAACCCCTATAGGATCCGTGTTATGAACGTAGTCCGAACAAAACTCAATAGCTTCTTCTGCAACATACCTTTGAACAATAGATGCTTCCGGACGATGAGGATTCTTCACGTACCCTTTCAAGATCTTCATGTAGCGCTTAATTGGGTACATCCATCTCAGAAAAACCGGCCCACATAATCTAATCTCCCTCACCAAATGAACAATTAAGTAAACCAATATGTCGAAAAAGGAAGGAGGAAAATACATCTCCAATTGGCACAAGATTGTAGCAGTCTCAACTTCCAAGTCATCCAACATACGGGGGTCAACGACTTTGCTACATATAGAATTGAAGAATGAGCACAACCGAGTAATGGCATGTCTCACATTTTTTGGACCAATACCACGAATAACAACTGGCAGAAGTTGTTGCATCAAGATGTGACAATCATGAGACTTTAAGCCAACTAATTTAAGATCACTAGAGACAAGCCTATTCATATTTGAAGAGTAACCATGTGGAACTTTGATGCCCTGAAGACACCCGCAGAAACTTTGTCTCTCTTTTTTTGACAAAGTATGACATGCTGGCGGCAAATAAGTTCGCTTACCATCCTCAACAACTGGAGCTAACTGCTCTCTTATACCCATAGCAACGAGGTCGAGACGAGCATTCACACCATCCTTTGTCTTGCCCTGAATGTTGAGAAGCGTCCCGATCACACTATCACACACATTTTTCTCCACATGCATCACATCAATGCAGTGTCTGACATCAAGCTTGCGCCAGTATGGAAGATCAAAGAATATCGACCTCTTCTTCCATATGTTTTTCTCAGCAGCTTTACCTTTCTTTCTGGACTTTCCGAATATAACATCGATGTCCTTTACCCTCTGATAAACCTGCTCTCCAATTAAGGCTGCCGGAGCTTCTTCTGTCTCTTGGCATCCATTAAAAGCTTTTTTCATCTTACGATATGGGTGATCACGTCTAAGAAATCTCTGATGCCCAAGGTAAACCGTCTTCTTTCCATGATGCAACTGAGTGTAGCATGTGCCTTCTTCACATATAGGGCATGCTTTATGCCCCTTGACACTGCATCTGACAAGTTACCGTATGCTGGAAAGTCGTTGATGGTGCAAACTAACATGGCACGAAGCTTGAAAGTCTCATGAGAATACCCATCAACTACATCAACACCTTCCACCCACAGCATTTTCAAGTCTTCAATCAAGGGACTTAGATAAACATCTAAGTCATTTCCCGGTTACTTTGGGCCCGAAATCATCATAGACAACATCATGTATTTGCGCTTCATGCACAACCAAGGGGGCAAGTTGTAAATTATCAACAGAACAAGCCATGAACTATGAATACTACTCATGTTACCATAAGGATTCATTCCATCCGTAGCAAGTCCAAGCCTTAGGTTTCTTGGCTCATCGGCGAAATCCGGAAACATAGTATCAATATTCTTCCATTGCATAGAATCAGCGGGATGACGAACCTTTCCATCACGTTTCCTCTCATCATTATGCCATATAAGATTCTTCGCATCTTTCGCATTGGCAAACAATCGCTTGAAGCTTGGAATTATTGGAAGATACCACAACACCTTCGCAGGAGGACCCTTTTTTCTCACATCATCAAGATCATCATCATCATCACCACCCTTCACTTTGTATCGTGATAACCCACATTTGGGGCAATCGTGATTGTCTTCATGAACACCGGTGTACAATTTGCAATCATTGGGGCATGCATGTATCTTCTTATACTCCATACCCATCAGACACAATACCTTCTTGGCCTCATAGTTACGGTCAGGCAATGTGTTGTCCTCCGGAAGCAAGTCTTTCAACACTTCAAGCAATTCCGTGAAGCTTTTATCGGTCCAACCACTTCTCGCCTTCACACAAACCAATTTTAGCACCGCCGACAACCGTGTATGAGTAGTACACCCTGGATATAAAGGCTTATCCGCATCAGCGCACAACCAATCATACACATGAGGTCGATGAAAAGATTCTTGTCCAATATCACGGATCATGTCCTCTACTCGATCATCCTCCATATCTATGTCAACATCCTCACTTTGGGAGACACTTGCCGTACTACTCAACAACACATCACCATGCCATATCCATCTTGTATAACTCAAGCAAATCCCTTCACAAATCAAATGAGTACGTATATCCTTCACCGTACATTTCCTCGTATTCAAACACTTGACACAAGGACTAGTGCTCTTACAAACCATCCAACTACGATCCATAACTAGATAGGTTCTGTAGATATACAAAACATATATCCAAGGTGTTTAAAAATTATTTCAAATTTACACCATTTTCAGGTTTCTTAAGACAAAAAAAATAAGCAGATGAAGATAAATTAACAAAACAGAATTCCAATGAGCAATATATTGTTGATGTCACATGCTACAAGCAACTCTAAATTTCTTCCCGTTTTGAAATAGGTCATGATAGCAGAAGAAAAACAAGAGAAAACACAAAACCCACGACCAGAAATAGAGACATTCCAAACAACTCAAACTCACAGTTTCAAGTTTCAACTACAGAGACTACAGTTTCAACATACACTCAAAACCAAAAATAAAAAAATGTACCCTAAAGACTCACCAGAAATAGGTGCTCGCGTGGTGGTGGGGAGGGGAGCTCGAGTGGTGGCCAACGTTCGATGTGGTTACTGAGAGCAGGGGGACAAGGAGAGTTAGTGCGCGGGAAGGGGAAAGAGAGATGTCAAGTTATTGTAAAGAATGAGCGGGAAAGACAGAGTTAGGGGTTAAGAGTGTACCTCACGGTGGTGGCGAAGAAGCCCTCGCGGTGGTTGCGGTGGAGATGAGCTCGCGATTAGGGCAGAGTGAGAGTGAGAGTGAGAGTGAGAGTGAGAGTGAGAGTGAGAGTGAGAGTGAGAGTTGAGAGTGAGAGTGAGCGTGATGAAAAGAGAAGAACAGAGACGTATAGAGCGAAGTGAAGAAGGTACGTGGGTGTAAACGTTATAATCAAAAACCAAAAATAAAACATTTTACGTCAGTTGTTTGTAACAACTGACGTTAAAGGTCATTTATTTAATGTCAGTTGTCTTAAACAACTGACGTTAAAAGTCATTGTTTAATGTCAGTTGTATTAAACAACTGACGTTAAAAATAAATATTTTTTATTTAAAAACACTTTTAACGTCAGTTGTTGAATACAACTGACGTTAAAAGTGTATAAGTTTCTGCAAAAACATTCATTCCTTTGACTACTGTGCTACTTTCCCATGACTACTGTGCTACTTACCCATGCACATTGTAACCTAATCCTCTTAATGAGCATTAAGTTTATAGATCAGTTTTCAAGAAAATCAGCTAGTCTCTCTTCTCTATATAAAGTACCATTCTTACAGTATCGATCATGTACTGACCTCTTCTTTTCCTCTATATTTCGTGTGTTTTCTATTCCTTCACAATATGGCTCTATCATATTTGAGATTTTGTTATTTCTTCCTATACCTAGACTTAAAGGTCTCTGTCTTAATGGTCAAAAAACTTCTGAGGTTGAGTAAATCACGTAACTTGGATGGTAAGGTTGGGTGAATCACGTAATGTGACTCCCTCACTTTATTTCATCCCAGTCATCCCTTTCACTCCGCTTTGGCAGCAAGAGACTGTGGAATCAAGACGATGCATCAAGGAATTCAAGTGAGGGAGGAGATGCATCCATTGGAGTTTCTGAGGATAGGACTGAGAAGAAAAAATGATGTTGAAGCATAAACTTTTTTATATTTTAGGGCTATGTTGCAGAAATTTTTTATCTTTTAATCATGTAATTGTAACTTATGAATCGCTTCAATGAGATACGATTTGATTATACATATATAACTTGCTTTATGTTAAGTGTTTGTTTATTTTAATTTGCACAAGGATTTGTTTACTAATTCAAGCTAATTAATTAAGATAAAAAATAAACTTGTTTTAAAAAAAAATTTAGAAATAAACTGCACTATATGGAGTGACCTGCGTTAAGAGTGACAACAGGGCATTTCAGATAGGGATATATGATTATTTACGTTAGCTATTTATTTAACTGAAGTAAAAATCACACTTTTAACGTCAGTTTTATAAACAACTGACGTAAAAATAAATATTTTTATTTTAAAAACAATTTTAACGTCAGTTGTTGAAGACAACTGACGTTAAAAGTGTATAAGTTTCTGCAAAAACATCCATTCCTTTGACTACTGTGCTACTTACCCATGCACCTTGTAACTTAATCCTCTTAAGATTTTAGCTCGGTCACCTTTTTAGGCTCTTGCCTCTTTAGGTCCGGCATATCGACGACAGCTCGGTCGATTTTATCTCAGTCACCTTTTTAGGCTCTTGCCTCTTTAGGTTCGGCGTTTCGACGACTGCTCGGTCGATTTTTTTGTGAGTTAGTATGGTGTTTGAGTGTTGGAGCTGATGGAATTTTATTTTCCAATGGGGATGTTCTCCCCACACTGTTCCATTTAACTGGAGCTTGAGCTCAATCTCTATAATTTTTATAGAGGGAGTCTAACTCGGTCTCCATGGTTTTAATTTGAGAAGCTTCGACTCGTTTTCCTCTTAGTAAAACTTTGAGAGGGAGTTTTGGCTCGACCTTTCGGGAGCCGGAGCTGAACTGTGAGTTTTTAAGGGAGCAAAACTCGACCTGTGAGTTTTGAGGAAGCCGAAGCTCGACCTTGTGGAAAGGGAAGCATGGAGCTTTGACCTGTTATTTTCAAGGGAGCCGGAGCTCAACCACTTTGTAGTCGCAAATTTTGTGACTTTGGGAGTGGTATCATCCGAACATCACTTTGCTCAAATATATAAATAACATGATATGATGCTACATAACACAACATTAAAGGCGTGGAGCAAAACATATCAAATTCTATTAGATTTAAACTAGATTTAAAGAACAATATCACCTGAGCATTTTGCGGCCTCTGATTTAGTCATTCCCTCATGCCCATATGGTCGACCTCTCCTAGATCGAGCTGTGCTGGCCGAGCTCTGTAAGATATTTTCTTCAGCTCTCCGAGATATCTTCTTCAGCTCTCCGAGGCCGAGCTGCGGTGGCCGAGCTCCGAGGCCGAGCTGCGGTGGCCGAGCTCCGAGGCCGAGCTGTGGTGACCGGATCTAAACCGAGTAGTCAGGAGCCGGAGCTCTACTGAGTGGTCGGGAGCCGGAGCTCAATCGAGTGGTCGGGAGCCGGAGCTCAACCGAGTCGTCGGGAGCCGGAGCTCAACGTAGTAGCAGGGAGCTGGAGCTCAACCGAGTGGGGGGCTTGTGTATGATAATTGCATATCCATCTTTAGCATCAGGCTTGAATTCAGCACTATAGCTAACCTCCCAGCCCACCACCCGCAGCTCCCAAACAATGATGCATTTCTCATAAGTGGCGATTTCTACAGTTTGCTTTGTGGTTGGCTTTAAAGGAATTTCCGTGACAGGATCAGCCATACTGAAATCCGGGTTGCAGTCACAAAAATCTACACCCAGGCCACCATACTGAACCGGCACTTGCTCCGGAGAAATATACTTGAAAAGGGATGGCCCTGCAAACACAAATTTGTTGTTTAGCAACGAACTCGGGATAATTGTCCTGAAGCAATTGCAAGGCTTGTTTGGTGGCAAGGCAAAGGTTTTGTCTTGCAGGTCCAGGAGAATTGTGAAGGTCATTGACTTGGACTATGGTATTTGTAACACCCTACTTTTTATTTTCCGATTTTTACTTTTTTCAGTAAAAATATTTTCGCTGTATTAACCGGTATAAATGTATTTATTTATATTTTTATCCGAGTTCATGGAGATTGATTTTTATGAAATAAAAATCATATTCATACTCTATCTTAGGGTAGAAGCTTACGGTAAAAATTTGGGTTGAAAATTCAGACGGAACCCGGTCTGCGTTTTCACCGACAAGATAATTTTCTTTGGCGTAAAAACCAAATTTTGACTCGTGAACAAAATGGTTTATATTTAAATCATATTTCTAACGATTTTGGTTGTTTTGAAAATTTTCAACCGAAAATAAAATATTACGCTTTTTACGGGCGTAAAACCCTAATCGGGAAACCGATGGAGTCGAGAAGGGAAGTGCAGAGACCCGTCAAGAGATCGGGACAACGAGTCATACATGATGACTCATGGAGGATGAGTCACTAAGCATTTATGAGCATTAAATGTAAGTAATCATGACATTTAGGTAAAAAGACCAAAATACCCCCAAGCTTTCGCGGGTATTAACAAGACGCATCTACGCACTCTTATCCACTCATTTTACGTGGTTGAAAACCTCCCAAATCTCTCCAATTTCGTGCCTCCACCTCCAATAAATCTTACCTATTTCATTTTGCTTTCGTTTCATTATTTTCCTCTCAAAAACCGAAATCGGATAAACGACTGAGTCGTCACGGAATTTAATTTCCGGGAACCGCTAATGGATAAGATCGATGACTCATTGGTGAGTCACTTTGTGTGGCCCAAAATCAGCCACACCTCCATCAAATGTGAGCCACATATTATTAACCATGGTTAGCCAAAATAACCTTAGTTAAGTTAATTATAACCTTAGTTAAGTTAATTATAACCTTAGTTAAGCTTATATTAATTTAATAATCACAAAACCCATTAAACCAATTCCTTTTAACCAAACAAGGCATAAGATTACTCCTATAAATACCCTACAAACCGTGGCCTCCCTCACCATTTCACTCATCTTCTTCATTCTCTTCATCTTCCCCACCAAGTTACAAAACCCTAAGAACACCGAATTCTCACCAAACATATGACCCTCTTCCTTTCTGAAACTCGGAAAACACTCAACATAAAAGTTGTTCCTCTTTCTCTCTTCTTTCCAACAAGATAAAGATCATCAAAAACGGATAAGTTTATTGGGAGAAAGGCTCAAAATACAGAAACTGCCCAGAATTCCCAGCAACCCACGAAACAGCATAAAGAAGGCCCTTTTCACCCATGTTATGATCCGAAACGAATGAAACCTTAAACACCAAAGTTGTTCCTTTTCTTCTTATCTTTCTATCAAGCCAAAGTTCGTGATTTTTGGATGAGTATATTGTGAGATACACTCACAATACCATCACACCCTCAAGCTGTCCAGTTTTCAACATAGTGAAGGTTGATCATTTTCTTCATTTCTTCAATCTTCAAGAGGTAAAAGCTCATCTCCTTGATCATATAAGCTTTCATATTCATGTATTTATCATGTTTATGCCATGAATCATATTTTTCCATTCCTAGATCTAGAACTTCAAAGAATTCTAGAAAATTGTAGAAAAATCCTTTTAATGTGAAACCAATTTCTATGATCTTGTGTTGTCTTCCACTTTCATTATCCAAGAGCTTGAATCCAACTAAATTTCCTAGCCTATTTTCCTAATATGAGCCGAAACCCTAACCCTAAAGGTTAGAGGATTTTGTTTCAAATTTTAGTCTTGTAATAAGTAATCTATGTTAGTTAAGACTCTAGTAACTAGGATCCAAAAGATAGCATTAAGAAGATAATCCTAAACCTATTTTCTAAGTCTTGACCGAACCTAGCCCTAAAGTGTCATAGATGGTTGTAAGTTGATTAATTATAGTTATGTTGTTTGGTTGAAGGTGTTTATGTTAACTCGTGGTGGGATAACGAGGATCGTCGTGTACGTGTTTCCGGTGAAAACTCAGGTGGGGAAAAGAATCAACCTATCGTCGGAATCGATAAGTAGTAGATTATATGATAATTGTGTAGGGCGACCTAAACCCTACTAGTAGTCGAGTAATCGACAAGACCAAAATCCCATTGGAAACCTTTTCTGTAAAACCAATGGTGATTCGGGGATTGTAGGTTTATTGACATTAAGTTGATTTTAAGTATTTGAGGATGTTTGACTTTATGTTATCAAATTTACTGTGATACGCTGGTTGAGGTATTCCATCTGCATGTGACGTATTATTTCGGTGTTTGAATATTTATATGATATTGAGATATTTGGATATTTTCTGATGTTATGTTATGCATGATCTGCCTGTTTTTAAATATTGTGCTTAGATGATTTGTAAGTAAGGATATGTGTTGTTCGGGAGATGATTGTTTGGGTGAGAGAATGAATTGACTTAGAGGGGCTTAGCTAAATTAAATTATCTAAATGAGGAGATGTGACATAGAATGCAAGGGGAGGTTGTGAGGAAGAGTTTGAGGTACTAGGTTGCTATTGATAAAAGTCAGTAAGAATCATATCGTGCTTATGCACTATTTCCTATGAGAGATTAGGGAATAGGGGCGCACCTAGTTATTATTTATTATATGCTTATGTGCTATTTCCAATGGGGGCAATTGTGACGCATACTGTGCTTATGCACTATTTCCTATTAGAGATTAGGGAATAGGGGCGCACCTAGTTATTATTTATTATATGCTTATGTGCTATTTCCAATGGGGGCAATAGTGACGCATACTGTGCTTATGCACTATTTCCTATAAGAGATTAGGGAATAGGGGCACCTAGTTATTATTTATTATATGCTTATGTGCTATTTCCAATGGGGGCAATAGTGAAGCATACTTGTGCTTATGCACTATTTCCTATAAGAGATTACGGAATAGGGGCGCACCTAGTTATTATTTATTAGATTCTTATGTGCTATTTCCAATGGGGGCAATAGTGACGCATATGGTGCTTATGCACTATTTCCTATGAGAGATTAGGGAATAGGGCGCAGAGTTATTATTTATTATATGCTTATGTGCTATTTTCAATGGGGGAAATAGTGGCGCATCTTTGTGCTATGCACTATTTCCTGTGAGAGATACAGGAATAGGGGCGCACTGAGTTTTGACCCTAAATAGTTCTGGACTACTGACTAATGTGATAGGAGTGAAGATGACCACATCAGTATTAAGTTTTAGTTGCATGGGCTGAGGGTAGAGGATGATATAGTGAATTGAGGATGATTGTTGATTTTGAGTGATGTGTGTCTGTGACAATTACTGTATACTTTACTATTACTCTTTTCCATTTTTTGATGATAGAACTGTTTCTTATTCCCTATATCTTTCTGTGTGTTGTGTTTTATTTCTGATGTGATCGTACAAGAAGACCCAATGGAGGAACCAATTGCTGAGGGGTTAGATGGAACTCCTTACAAACCAGATGCTGGAGGTCGAGCTGTGATTCAAGGCGATTAGAGTATAGACAGTATGGCCAGTGTGTCTAAAGAGTATTTATATTTCCGCTGAGTATGTCTGTAGTGAAGTTTATGCCTGTGAGGGATCCTACTGAGAGGGTACCCTTAACAGTGCTTTTGGAATGTAATAAATAACAGGTGTGTATTTATGTATATAGTTTTGGTATGTTTTATATATGCATAAGTTATATAATTATTAATTAAGTTTTAATTTTTACGTATTTTCAATGATAAGCGAGCGATTAAGTAAATAAATATTAAGGTTTTAATGTAATAATACGATGGGGCACAACGGGGTGTCTCAGTATTAATACCACCGGGAGCGAAATCAAGGTTTCTGATACTCCTCTCCAGGAACTGTATCCTCCATCGTAGAAATTTGGTTCTTCTTTCCTCATTGGAGAAGGCCTTGTGGTAGAGCTCCTTGTTTTGGAACTCTCCAAAGACGTCGTAACCATGGGATGGCCCTGTCTGTCATATCCGTGCATGAACACCACCTTGTCTAAATCATCACCCAGATCTTCATCTAGCAGGGCATCGATGTTGAAGTCTTTACGCCATCGAAGGGTGTTGGTGAGCATGGCGAATGCGTTCTTGACTTTGAAGTCTCGGGCTCTCAAGAACTTGAGGAGGATGACATCGGTTATGTCATCCTTCAGCAGAGGAACTCCCCAAACGGAAACCTCCTCTGCCTCTAGTTGAGTGCGTAGCTGCTGCTTCAGGTCTTCAACATCCTTTCTCTCCGAATCGGAGAGATCAGAAACCCTATTGCTCTCCACCTTGAAGGAAGCTAAATTGACAGGGATCTTGTGGTGATCCTCATCTTGAAGCACCACTACTGTATCCTCTGAACTCTCAGCTTTCACATCGGTTTATGGGTCGTTGTTGTTGTCGTCAGTAGTAGTGAGTGGTTGTGGTTCCAGTTGGGTAGTTACAGTCTCGGGTTCTGTAACTGCAACAACAGCCTCAGGCGGTGGAGTTGTGTTTGGGTTTGAATCATTGTCGGCCATTTACTGTGTCATAGTTTTGATAGCTCATCTAATCAATCGTTCGACAGATGTCGATGGATGTGCGGCCGGGGAAAGTTTGCCTCGGCCCCACGGTGGGCGCTAAATGTTCCTACCGAGATACGACTTGCCGGAATCTCGTCGTAGAACGTTAAACCAAGAGTGAACAATGGGGGTTGTTTTAGACTTTGGCTTGACAGAATGTAATATTCCGGTCCTACGTATCCCAATGGGAATCAAAGCCAGACGTAGTTCTAGGTTCAACCCTCAGCCATACGGTGATCTCGATCCCCTAATTTTGTATCCGATGGGTACTAGCGAGCAAGGACTCTTCAATAGTCTCTTGGTCGAGCTAGTCCTCTAATACGCTTAAGGGAGAGTTCCCGGGGTTAGTGAAAAAGTGAGTCTCTCTCATGGGTTCTCCTTCTTTTATAATAGGATTCCCATATCTTTTAGAGATCTGGATTTATCTCCTTTTATCTCTTAAATCTCTTTTGAGATGTGATTACCTTAATTTAAGGGATATTATCTCTTTTAACCAGATAAGGTTATTTTAAATAATATCAGGATTTATTTAAGGATAATATCAATATCCTATCCCTTTATTTAAGGGATGTTATCTCTTTTAACAAGATACGGTCATTCAAGCTCGGTGGCCGAGTTTCACTCTTCGGCCAGTACATTTAAAAATTAACTTGACTCCCGCCACCTTAAAATTGGAGCTAACATTAAACCCCATTGTCATTTGGAAACCAAACAATAACAACAAAGCCAACCAATTCCAAAATTGTAATCTGTATAGACATATGCCCCTTGAATGAATCCATTTAATTATCACCAAAATATGATGTCTTGGAACTGAATGTGGCAACAGCAGAAGCAACTAGGTGCAGCATAATTCTCAGAGACCAAAATCAGCTAGGTACATCAGAAAACTGTAACAGCAGAAGCAGAGCTTGGTACTGCAATAATTCACCACCTCAAATAGTTGAAACACTGAGTTGGAACATAAAAAGAGCCGTATTTGAACCACGGTTAGTGGGAGAACATACATGAGTTAGATACCAATGAGAACACATCCGGAAAGGAATAGAATTTTGAACCTCCATCAGAAATAAACCACCCCAAAAAATCCTTAATGATTGAAGTAGCTAACCAGTTGCACCTGACCTATTTAAAACCAAGATCTAGCAAACTTTAGAAACATGTGATTATTTCAAGGTGTACATAAATCAGTGTTTGGTTACATATTACTGTACCCTGGAGCAATTCCTCCAAAAAACATAAATCTTGAACATGAAATGGAACCACCAAAATAAACTCTCTCATCCTAACCATGTTTTCATTCTCATCCAAAGCCACTTAAGTGTTTCCCTCCCCATCTTCCTTTCTCTCATATCAACACTCTGTAAAACCTTCCTAGGCATTACATGGTTTTCTCTTTAAATTACAACTTAACGCGAAAAAGGAATCATTACTTATTGCTGGTTATTTTTGGAAATTACTTAAACCTTGGTCATAAAAAAAATCGACAGAGTCTCCTCTGTAATTTCAACATTCTAGACAAAACACCTGCCAATATACTTATATTTACATTTGAAAGAAAGACTCTGCGAGCCATCACATACATATATATACCTAACTATGCATCATTTCTATCCAGACCTATATAACCAGGAGTCATCATATCAGAGTTCTACAGTAGGTTAGGAAGATGTACAGACATAAGTCAAACATATAGATGATATACAAAAAAAAGGGTTCATCAGAGAAAGCCACTAAACAAAAACTTGGCTCTCATCAGCCAGATATACAGAACCCCGTGTAGTTAGTACTACCCAAAAAAACTAAGCTATCAACACCCTACGACCCTCTAGATATGTCCATTGAGGAGACCTCCATGATCATCCCCAGGGTCCGACGGATCTGGTGAAAATCCTCCCTCAGCATCGGCCTCCATAGGCTCCATGTCCCCGTCGAGAGGATCATACTCCGGTACCTCGCCCTCCGGCTCCTCCTCGATGAGATCCGCCTCAGGAAGTGCCTCGGCGACCAGCATATCATCCTCCTCCTCCTCTCCGTCATAAATGACGATGGGAGCAGGTGGCGGTGACTCTGGTCCTTCTGTAGGAACGACTGGCTGTGGGGGCGGTTGATGGTAGGTATTCCCAGACTCTACCAGGTGTCGAAGCAGTGCCCAGATGGGAGGTAACGGGATCTCCACGGCCTTCACCTGCTGTTTGCAGTGGCCCCGTATACGACACACTGCGGGCCCCGGGGTGAATGACCCACGCGCCGGCCTCATCACGGAACTCAAACGCATGGGCCAGGAAGCTCGATGGTATCATGTGGTGCAGGGGATCCATCTAAACATATAATATAAAGTTTCCACCATAGAGAAAAACAATATAAAGGTGAGTTACCAATATATGAGCATAAACCATAGCAGTCATATACTTAATCCAACCAGTATAATAATAATAGTTGCATAACATAACATTTAAGGATATCTACACAGTAATTAAAGATAAAAAGTCTTTCGCAAGTTAGTCTTTAACACTTCAATATCCACATTTTTAAACACAATCTTTAGAGATCCTAACTTCCCTTCTTCGAATATGATAGGTCACGATAATCCCCATAACACAATTGTTTCGTGTGGGTGGCCTCTCGAATGGATCCGTTGCCCCAATTGTTTTAGGGTATCGTATCTCTCCTATATAATATTTGGATAGTTCCTAATTGGGCACATTCGTGCAGGGTAACCAAGTTCCACGACAAAAGGTTTCAAAGCCCCAAGCATTACATGGAGTTCGAGCCCGGATGTCCCTAAAAACCCAAAAGCCCAAGAATATGTCTTTGGTCCATAACTATCAAATTTGTCAGTTCACCCCGTGTCTAAGTTAAAATTTTGGAAACAGCAGGGTCTAAGAACAAAAACTAAGTGACATGTAATGTAAGTTGTGATGTGTCACACTTAAACTAAGTTGGCATTCACTTATTGGTATGCAGTGTCACATTGACACTTAATTTTACAAGGGTATGGAAGAAATCACCATAAAATTAAGTGTCAATGTGACACTGCATTAGGGGTGTTCATCAACCGAGATCCAAACCGATTAAAACCACAAAAACCGAACAGAAAAACCGAAAACCGAAAACCGAAAAAACTGAAAATCGAAAAAACCACAATTTTTTATTGGATTGGATCGGATTTTGGATCTTCTAGTGAAATCCAATCCAATACATTCCAAACCGATCTATTATATACATATAATATTATTTATGAAATTATAGTATTACTCATACTTAAACATTATTCTTCATACTTCTATGTCCCTCATTCTCTTTAATATTTTTGTTGGAATGACATATATGAGACCATTTAGAATAAATATTAATGTTTCAAAGTTATATTTGCTAAAAGTTTTGATGCATAACATATATATATTTGATTGAGTAAACATGAAAAATAGGAAATCAATTAAGTAAATTTGAAAAATAATTATCTACAATTTATTTGTAGCCGATTTAAGGAAAAAAATAGGATAAGTGAAAGTAGATATAAATAATTAATATAAAAGAACGTGTTAAAAATATCAATAATTTTTTTCTTCTCAAACTACCAAATTAAAACGAAGATTATCTTTTATCCACTATTAAATAAGTCGAAATGACACTTGACATTAGAAAAAAAAAGTATGACAAAAACTAAATTATCTAATCCAATCCAAACTGCATTGATTGGACCGGATTGGATCAGATTTTTTTTAAGGAATCAAACCGATCCAATCCAAATCGTACGATATTTTCATCATTGGATCGGATGACTTTTTAGCTCAAAACCGATCTAATCCAATCCGCGAACACCCCTACACTGCATATGTGGATCAATCAGTGAATGCCAACTCAGTTTAAGTATGACAACTTAATGCTGACATGTCATGTCACTTAATCTTTGTTTCTAGATCCCATCATTTCTCATATTTTAACCTTGACCCAGAGGACCTTTCTGCGAAGTTAAAAACATTTTTTTACCATCTTTCCTTTACTCCTTCGAAACACCCATTTCCATTGCAGAAGCAAAACCTAAACAATGTTCCTCCTTTTGAAATGAACAATTGTTAGTGTTCAAACGAAAATCAGAGGTGTCCACCGGCCTGACTCGAGTTCCATCCCTCTGTCTTCTAGTTCACGACGGCGTTCATGGCGACGTTCCTCCGTTAGCCAAAGTTGTTTTCGTCCGCGGCGGCGTTCCTTCGCCTGAGACGTTCACAGTGGCGTTCGTAGCGCCCTCCTCCTCCAGCCGCACTTGCCACCGTTATAGGCAGCATTCATGGTGGATGTGAACCATTCGTCTCCATCATTCAGCCATAAAGGTGACCAAACCCGCTTCTTCTACTGTGTTAAAGGAATCATGCCAAATAATTTGTTAATTATTATAATTGATAGGGTACTTATTGTAATTGATAGAGTACAATTAATTTCCTTTTTAGTATACGTGAGTATAGACATAATGTTAGGCATAATGTTAGGATCCTATTCTATAACATTTCTTAATGTATGATTTGTGATAATGAATAAAATAATTCAGTCATATCTGGTTTCTTTATGGTACCAGAGCAATGATTTGGGAAACCCAAGAAACACAAACCTTAGCCTAGGTAGCCATGACAGATGATAATGAAAAAACCCCATCATCATCAACCCAACGGAGCATGGCTCCCACTCCAAAATGGGAACAACCCCATCACCCTCTTTACCTCCATCATTCAGACCAACCAGATGCAGTCCTTGTACCACAACCTCTGGTGGAAGACAACTACAACACATGGGTTCGGTCCATGAGCATGGCCTTGAGGGTCAAAAACCAAATCGGTCTCGTTGATGGATCTATCTTGAAGTCAAAGGAGAATAACTTTGATGAACTTTTACAATGGACTCGTTGCAATAATTTAGCCAATCAAGTGGGTAAAAATTCAAATCATGATGAATTCTCAGGTAAAACCTTTCCATTCACTCAAAATGGAAAGAAAATTATTTGGATCATCGATAGTGGTGCTACTGACCACATTGTGTGTAGCCCTCATCTCCTCACTGCTTCAAAAACTGTTGAAAATCATACTGTTGAGTTACCAAATGGCTCATTGGCACAAGTCACACATGTTGGCAAGATTATTTTCTCCCCCAACTTTATCCTTGATAATGTCTTGTGTGTACCACTTTTTCAGTTAAATTTAATTTCCATTAGCAAGCTAGCCTTGGATTCATTTTATATTACAATTTTTCTCAGACAATTTTGTGTTATACAGGACTTACGATCGGGGAAGATGATTGGGATGGGAATTGAGCGGGGGGGACTCTACTATCTCAATCAAGTAGAGAAAGGATCCTATAATTCTGTTCAAGCCATAGCCCCTGCTCTTTGGCATCAACGCCTTGGACATCCTTCTCACAAAATATCCATGTTATTTCCTTTTTCCAATAACAAATCTTGTGAACCAGACAAATGTTTAATTTGCCCATTGGCCAAACAAACTCGATTACCATTTCCAGTGAGTTTTATTGCTAGTCAATCTTGTTTTGATTTAATACATGTTGACATTTGGGGTGGCTATCATGTTCCTTCAGTTTCAGGAGCAAACTATTTTCTCACTATTGTTGATGATTACACAAGAAGCACATGGGTTTATTTGATGAAACAAAAATCAAAAACACGTAACTTCTTGGTCAAGTTCATTAACATGGTTGAAAACCAATTCAATGCCAATGTCAAAATTGTTCGTAGTGATAATGGTCCAGAATTCAAAATAGACAATTTTTATGCCATGAAAGGAATCATCCATCAATCTAATTGCGTCAACACACCCCAACAAAATGGTGTTGCTGAGCGCAAACATAGACATTTGCTAAATGTTGCCTGTGCTTTGCTTTTTCAAAGTGGTCTTCCAAAACAGTTTTGGGGGATGCTATCCTCACTTCAACATACCTCATGAATGACACACCTACACCACTCCTTCAAGGTAAAACACCATATGAAAAATTACTCAATAAACCCCCTAATTATTCACAACTAAGAGTCTTCGGTTGTTTGTGTTTCGCATCTACACACCCCACCAAGCCCACTAAATTTGACCCTCGTTCCACTCGTTGTCTTTTCCTTGGCGACCCTTATGCCCTAAAAGGATATTGTGTATTTGACCTTCAACTTCAAAAGGTCTTTGTTTCACGCGATGTTCTATTTTATGAGGACGTATTTCCATTCAAAACACCAAAAACTTCCCGCTGCCACACCATCAATGCCTCACCCTATTTCACCTTATCCTTTTCTTCCCAAGAATACCACAAACACTATAGACCCAAACACTCCTCATAGCACCGATAACCCTCAAATCCCACAACCTTCTAATTTTGAACCTTTAAATCCATCCTATTTAGACCAAGACCCTCCATCACCTTCCATAAATATGCCATCCCTTGAAATAATGCCCCAACCTGCCATTGAAAATCTCCCACCCGAGAACACCACTCACAATCAAACGGAAATCACACCGCCACCGCCACCGAGACACTCCACTAGATCTACTAAAATACCAACATTTTTATAGGACTTTCATGTTGAGGCAACCCTCCCATCTAGGATCGTTCCTTCATCTTCAACGAACGTGGTCACCTCCCAAGGTACTTATCATCATCTTTCCCAATTTTTATCTTATGATTTCCTTTCCCCAAGTCATAAAGCATTTACCACTCAACTGACCCTTCACAAAGAACCCAAGAATTTTCAACAGGCTAATCGAGATCCAAGGTGGCGAGACGCCATGCATCATTAAATCCAAGCCCTGTAAGCCAACAATACTTGGAGTCTTGTCCCTCTGCCATCTCACAAAAAGCCTATCGGTTACAAATGGGTTTACAAAATCAAACTCAACCCCGACGGAACTGTTGAGTGTTACAAAGCTCGCTTGGTTGCAAAAGGCTATAATCAAATTGAAGGTATTGATTAACGAGAGACTTTTGCTCCCATTGCTAAACTCACAACAGTCCGAGTACTCCTTAGTGTTGCAGTCATACAAGGATGGCACTTGCACCAACTTGACGTTAATAACGCCTTCTTACATGGAGATCTCTATGAAGAAATCTACATGTCCATCCCGCCCAGTTTTGAACGAAAGGGGGAGAACCGTGTCTGCAAGCTACACAAGTCAATTTATGGTTTAAAACAGGCATCACGACGATGGTTCTTAAAACTGTCTAGTGCCCTTAAGAAGGCTGGATTTCAGTAATCATGGTCAGACTACTCGCTGTTTGTTCGAAACCATGCAGGTAGTTTTATTGCATTATTAATTTATGTTGATGATGTGATATTAGCGGGCAACAACCTGCAGGACATTACAAGCACCAAACATTTCCTCTCAAATCATTTTAAGTTGAAAGACATGGGGCCACTTAAATATTTCTTGAGGATAGAAGTTGCGCGATCAAGACAAGGAATCACATTGTGTCAAAGAAAATATGCTCTAGAAATTCTAGAAGATGCAGGGTTCTTAGGTGCCAAGCCCTCACGGTTTCCTGTTGAAGAGAACCTTTCACTCACACAAACGAGTGGGAAGTTGCTAGTTGATCCAACTCCATACAGGCATCTTGTGGGTCGACTAATTTAACTCATCATCACAAGGCCAGATCTTGTTTATGCTGTCCATGTATTGAGTCAATTCATGGACAAGCCTAGGCAACCTCATCTTGAAGCTGCTCACAAGGTTCTAAGGTATATCAAACAAGCACCGGGTCAGGGAATTTGTTACCATCTACAGGTTCACTAGAACTACGTGCCTTTTGTGATGCCGATTGGGCTCGGTGGAAGGATACAAGAAGGTCGGTAACTGGTTATTGTATTTTGCTGGGTCAAGCACCAATCTCTTGGAAAAACTAAGAAGCAACATACCGTGTCGCGTTCAAGCGCAGAGGCAGAATATTGTTCCATGGCCACTACTTGTTGTGAGATTACTTGGTTGAAAAATATACTGAAAGACTTGAAGGTGACTCACACACAACCAGTTATATTGTTTTGTGACAACCAGACTGCCATGCATATTGCTTCAAATCCAGTGTTTCATGAACGAACGAAACACATAGAGATCGATTGTCATTTGATACGTGAGAAGATTCAAAGTGGGCTAGTGCAGATAGCTTATATTCGGACCACAAGCCAACCAGCTGACTTATTCACCAAACCATTGAGTTCAACACAGTTTGAAATGCTACTCAGCAAGTTGGGTGTCATTAACATACACTCCAACTTGAGGGGAGTGTTAAAGGAAAGAATCATGCCAAATAATTTGTTAATTATTATAATTGATAGAGTACAATTAATTTCCTCTTTAGTATACATGAGTATGGACATAATTTTAGGCATAATGTTAGGATGTAACATTTTTATGATTTGTGATAATGAATAAAATAACCCTAATTTGTGGCTGCAATTTATTTTGGTTCTACTGATTTTAAAATCGTTTGGAGTAGTAGACAGAGTAAAGAGCCCTATTTTTCATCATGTGTAGGGGTCGGGTACCATTGTCCAGCTTCTTTTGTTTTTCATCTATGCACTCTGATGTATTTGTATAAAGAACCCAGATTGAATTCGATTATGCTGTCTGGAGAGGTTCAATTTTTCATCATGTGTGGGGGTGAGGTACCATTATCCAGGTTTTTTCATTTTTCATCAATTCAGGGTTTCATATAATATGGTTCTTCTCGGCTAATATTATGGTTAACTTTCTTTGCCGATTGTATGATGTTGTTGTGTTTGATTCATCTCAATAGTTGTAGTTGAGTTTTGTCTCTACTCTATCTACAATTAAGAAGATTTCTGGTTATTAGCTATTGTGAATGCATCGCTATTGTTATTTAAAGAACATTCAGGAAGTAGTTTTCTGTGTTAAGCTCCCATATATGTTGATTTTGTTTCATTAACAGATTGTATGATGAATTACTCGTGTTAATGTCCTTTTAGGTTAATTTTGGGATGGATAATTTACGTGAGGAAGACACTGTGGATCTCAATCATCACTCTGAATCAGTTAATCAGTAAATCAGCCTGTTCTATTGGCCTTATTATTGTTTCTCTATTGGGTGGTGATTGACTTAGACTTCTGGCATGATCATTCTTAGGTGGTTTTGTCTCTTAAAAGCATCATTAGGTGGTTTTGTCTGTTTAAAGCATCCCAATGCATTATAGTTGGCCTTTTCTTGTCTGTTACTTTTGAGGATCAGCAACTTGGTACTTTAGCAATTCTATTGCAAATTGGTGTTCTCTTACAATATTTGGTATAAGAACTTTGAAACTGGGGTCTTAGAATTTGGGTCATCGTGTTTTTTTTTTGGGGCAGCTTAGTTTTCCTGGTTTATTGATTTAGGATTGGAACCAAAAGGAAGTTCTCTGGTACATGTCTCTTGTGTGGTTCTCTTTCTTGGCTAGTGTAATATGCATACAACGAGTGTGTATTGTCTTTTTATGGTATCACTTGTAATTTATAACTAAGGGTCATGTTTTTGTTTTTCTGCAGAATAAGGTTATACACTGCAAGTTGTTGAGAAGAGTGATATTGCAGCAAGGTGCTCCTCAGTCAGGGAGGGGATGAAACAATGATGAGGATTGCATTGCTTTGCACCAAAAAAAAAATCCAGCAGATAGGCCTTCCTTAAGAGATGCTGTGTTGATGCTGCAAGAGGCCAAGCCAAAGATGAAATTGCTGGATAGTGTTGTAGATTGATATGGTGGCAATGTGGTTGATAGGATTGAAATGGTTTTTTCCTTTCCATTTTAATTTTTATTTTTGGTATTTTTCTTATTATGGGGGTTTGGAAAAGGAGGAGGTGATTTTGTATCTTTAGATTCTTTACATTCAATGTAATTTCAAGTGTTAATTGTCATAGTGATTTTCTATCTTTACTTTCAATAGAATTGCAAGTGTGAAAAATTAGTGTGGTCTAAAGGGCATTAAAGGGTTGCCTACTAGCTGGCATGGAATCTGTTTTCTCATGATGAACCATTCAAATGGATTATCTTAATTTTGAATCTACTGCAAATTGGAATGTAACTTCACTTTAGTCTTTTCCTTGTCTTCCTATTTAGCACCACATTTTTAACCAAAGCTGGCAAACCCAAGCTTCCTTAATTGCACGTGATCTGACTGACTATTATCTTTGGCCAAAAAATGACAAAGTATAACCAAACAGTCCAAGTAGCGATATATATCTTAATTGGCCTGGAGCCTTATTTCCTTTAACATAGCACACATGAAACATTCAAATTCATCAAAGAAGAATGAACTTGTTATTGAATCAAGAATTTATAAAAACATACAACAACATACAGTGGTTTTGGGGATTAGGTTCAGAAGGAAGTTTGAGATAGTGAAATTTGGTTTTGGTTTGGGCGGTATGAAAGATTGGAGATTTTTTTCGCATGTCTATTTAAGGTGTAGGTGCGTGAAGAAGATGAAAAGGTATGGACAGGTGAGTATTGGAACGGTAGATACATCTTTACTGCTGGATTCATACACTAAATGCAGTCATAGTCATTAGGGATTTGGAAGGTTACATGGAGGAGATGGGGAGACAGGGTCGGATCAAGGAATTTTATGTTGTGCGGGCAAAACTCATATAAATTTGTAACATAAAAAATATAATATTTCATTTCTAAAAATATAAACATACATCATAATTGTTTTCAACGAGTTTTCATATTTCAACATTATAAAATTAAAAAATCCAAGATGAAGTGGGCTATAAGATTAAAATGGGCGCAAGTTTTCCAATGAAATCTATCTACATATTACTTTTTTCTTGTACTAAAAGATATATGTATAATTTATTAAAAACAAATTCACAATTAAGTGGGGGCACTTGCTCCCAGAGTTGTGGTCGTAGGTCCGTCCCTGAGGGGAGATGTTTCTATGAATTAGGATATGTTTTTTGAGCTATTTACATTTTTTAAATAAATTTAGAAAAAAATCAGTAAATAAATTTGAAAATAATTTCAATCATCTGATTTTGTTTAAATTTTTTAATTTTATAGCAATTTAATAATTTTTTTTAAAGAAATTTTAATCAATTTTTAATTACTATTATTTTGTTGAAAATATTTCATTCACTTGGACAATTGGGTCAGATACTCAGATCAATTTCACTAAATTGGGCCATTGTGAACTAACCGATCCATAACAAAGACACTTGGCCCAATTTGACTTAATTGGGCCAATGAGAAATAATCGGGCCACTATCATATACTTGGCCCAATTCTACTTATTTGACCCTGAACAAAGACAGTCAAATTGGGCCAATGGGAAATAACTGGCCCTCTATCAGATACTTGGTCCACTTCTACTCATCTGACCCAAAACAAAGACGCTTGGCCCAATTTGACTTAAGGCCACTATGAACTAACTGGCACACTATCAGATGCTTGGCCCAATTCTACTTAATCGACCCAGAACAAAGATACTTGGATCAATTATACTCATCCGACCCCTAACAAAGACGCTTGGCCCGATTCTACTCATCTGACCCAAAACAAAAACACTTGGCCCAATTATACTAACCTGACCTATAACAAAGACAACTGGCCCAATTTGACTTAACTGGGCCGCTGTGAACTAACTGGCACACTATCAGATACTTGGCCCAATTCTACTCATCTGACCTAGAACAAAGACACTTGACCGAAGTAGTGTAAGGGAGAGTAAGTGAGGAATTTAATTAAAATAGTATGGATAAAAATTGAAGAGGGAGTGATAAGCTATGAGCTATAAGTTCAAACGCAACTTCAAATAGCGTCGGTAAAAAATGCTATATGAGTCTGTTTGGTTTGCCAAATCCGCTAGCGTATAGCGGACAACTTATAGCAGAAAGAGAATCGCCTCGTTTGGCAATCATTTCTAAAATTAACTTATAGTGTTTTTTCACTAGCTTGATGCGTTTTTTCATAAGCTAAGTAACGTTTGAGCTTATAGTGTATAACTTATTATTTTTTATTCCATTGTTTTGTTAAAACTAATTAATAAATAATTAATATTAAAATTAAAAATTAAGATTTTAATTTTTGAAATGATGAGTAACTTAAAATAAATTAAAGTGTTAAATGTGAAAATTATTTTAAAATAAATATAATATTTAATATTTACATATATCTTTTAATATTTAATATTTATATTTATATATATTTTATATATTTAATATTTACATATATTTTAATATTAATATTTATTATATATTTAGATATATTTATATATTTAATATTTAATATTCATATAATTTTTAAAATTTAATAAATTTACTGAATATTTGGTTATCCCTATATTTTCTATTTTGTTGCCCTTAATGAAAACAAAATCCTTAGCTTAGCCTCCTGCCAAAAGTTCGTGAGTTGCCCACTTCTATAACCAGCTGGATTGCAGTTTAACTTTTTTTTTTTTTTAAAGGAGCTTAGATCTTATGATTTTATTAATTAGGTCTACCCATTTGGTCATAAAATCTGAATCCATACAACTTAGTGTCTCAACCATCCATCTTGTTTGAGATCAATAACTTCAACTAATAATACTGTAAGTTTTTACAATGACCTGTTCAGTAAAATCAGACCTTAACTATAATTTAATGCACGAGTTCTCTAAAGGGGACAGTAAATAGTTTGAGCAATTCAGCAATTCAGACCTTCACTTTTACAATCTAGATCATAACGTCTCAGGCGAAGGAACGCCGCCACGAACGAAAACAACTCTGGCTGACGGAGGAACGCCGCCACGAACGCCGTCCTGAACTAGAAGACAGGGGGATGAAACTCGAGTCAGGCCAGTGGACACCTTGGATTTTCGTTTGAACACTAACAATCGTTCATTGCAAAAGAAGGAACATTGTTTAGATTTTGCTTCTGCAATGGAAATGGGAGTCACCGAGGAGTAAGGACATATGGTAAAAAAAATGTTTTTAACTTCGCAGAAAGGTCTTCATGGGTCAAGGTTAAAATATGTGAAATGATGGGATCTAGAAACAAAGATTAAGTAACATGACATGTAAACAGTGTGTCATCACACTTAAACTGAGATGACATTCACTGATTGATCCACATATACAGGATCATATTGACAATTGGGTACGGAAGAAATCACCTTAATTTCCCTTTCACGGGTCATGCTTTACCAGTACAAACGGCTCCAACGGCCTTACACATGTCACTTCTCACGCATCACGTTCCCGACCTCTGTGAAAATTACAAACAGATGATAATGCCCCCCAACCCCAGATTCATTTTTCTTTTCTATATAGAAACATAAATAAGGGTAAGTCTTTTTCAACCTTGGTCTTTGAGACAGCGATTTCAGGGTCATTCTCATCCATTCAAACAATAGACGCCTCTTTCCGTCGAGCGGGCTGATCTTGAGTAAAAATTTTGTGTAAACCATTAATTATTAATTAAAATAATACACTATAATTAATCTCATATGATTTTATCACTTAAATATATAAAATAAGTAAACATCTAATATGCTAAATCCTAATTAGTGTTTGCACATCATGCAATGATGTTAGAGTCTTTTTGTTATTGCTTATTTTATTAAAAAAATCATTTTTTAAGCATAAAATCATTTTTTATAATTTTTTAGTATGTTTGTTTTTACTTCTGAAAATAATCAACAGCAGAAAAAAATCATTTTGGGTTAAAATGAAAAACAACTTTCTGCTTTTGGGAAAAATCAGTTTTTTTAACTAACTACCTTTTAAAAAATGGTTTTTATGATTGTAAACAAATGCAAATCTACTTCTGTTTTTTTTATAAAATCTCTAAAAATAATCACTAAATTATTTTATAACAAAATCATTTTTCTAATCTTAAACAAATAGGCTTGTAGAAGTAGATGCGTGCAGAGAATATTAGGAAGATCGAAACATATGTGCACAGGAGGGGAAACATAATTGTAGTGAGCCTTAACGATGTTCGGTTGAAAATAACATTCATTTTGATGGAATTGTTCAACTATTTGAATATTTTTAGATCAATTGGATTTAATAATGTATTTTTTTTGCTTGTAATTGAGTCCAAAGGGAGTAATATTTTTAATAAAATATTATTATTAGTTTTAAAAATGTTTTATTTCAAATTTCACTTTAACCCTAAAAATACGTTGGGCCGGCCCCTGTCACTGTTAAGTTTCTTTACCCCTCTTCAAAGATGTGTTATTCAGGATTTGAACTCAGATCCTTCCCACAAAACTTCATTACGAGACTAATCTTTACGGGGGTGTTTAGTTAGTATATATTATATAATGATTGGTATCTGATACAGTGATTAGTATCTGTTATGTGGTGATAACATGAGATAATTAATTGAGGTAAAATTATTGTGCAAAATTGAAAAGGTCAACAGCAAAACTGTTAATGTAGTTTATTGAACGCCTTCGCTATCAGCACAGCTGTATTTTAATGATTGTACGGAGCATCATGCCCATTACTTTTCTTTGTATTATTAGAGTCTTAGATTACATTAACATATTCTCAATTTTTTTTTTTTGGATTCGTTTGTATACTTATTTAATATTTATTAATCATCTATTAACTGTTGTTTCTAAACATAAAAAGACAAATAATTAATGGTCATAAAATAAATGTAAAAGTAAGTGCGGAACAAGAGTGGGAGAATTTCAATTTTCTAAATGTTTAACTATTGAGTTGGTTCCTGAATTATTTGAGAATTTTAAATAGGCCCCTAAATTAAAAAATTTATAATTGGGTCCCCGAACTTTTATAAAGTTTTCAATTGGATATCTGAACTAAAAAAGTTTCTAATTGGATCCCTAAACTTATATAAAATTTTCAATGAGGTCCATAAAGTAGAAAATTCGATAGTGATATGTTGAATTGGGAGAAATATTACTGATTTCATCCAAGCTGGATAACCATATCTGCCATCTATGAGTGGTTTGGGTGGAGGATGAACCTTAAGACATTGTCACTGCAAGATGCCACAAGATGAAGTGAGATGTAGTAAGTTGCAAGTAGGGGAGCTATTTTGGACAAATTATTTCGTGGACGAGATATGCTACCGTGAAAAATAGATTGGGAAAAAAAGGAACTATTTGTTCATATGGAGAAGCAGCCGCAGGTCGCGTTTTGGTTTTCTGGTTCAACATTTTGGTCTCTTGCAACCCTAAATATAGATTTGGGGATAGGGGATTTTAGGTCACGTCCCAAATCAGCAAATTTAACAACCTCTTCATGGAACTCTACCCCAGAGACTAAATTGAAAATTTTATATAAGTACAAGGACCCAATTAGAAATTTTTTTAGTTCAGGGACCTAATTGAAAACTTTATAAAAGTTCGGGGACCCAATTACAAACTTTTTTAGTTTAGAGACTGTTACGGTCCAAAATAAGAAGGCCCAAGGCCCTCCAATCTTTGACCTAAGAAAGGCGACCCGATAAGAACCCACGAACATATGGCCGAGTAAACTACCGTACGGAGTTGATTTTCCCACCTCGGGAAAGAACCCCATCCTACCTGCTTCCAAACACGTTAGGGAGGAAGGCCGCCCCTCCTCTCCTAACACACGTAATCACCTGCTAATCATCATCACGGACACCATCTCTGGCATAACGTGAGAAATCAAAGCACGCCAAACAGTAAAGGGCATCGTACTCCAAGCAATCATGCTAAATTCAACAGAACATGTATATATATAAACCTCCATCAAGAATAGAAGGTATGTTTTACAATATGAAGAACACATACATATTATCTGCTACACCCTTGATGACTTAAACATTGGATTGTCTCTGCAGGTACCCCCCCTCCAATTCGGTCCACCAAGAAGAAGGAGAAGGAGAAGGAAGATCCACCAACAATGTTCAGCATTGGGCCAAGTCGGCTCAGGCCCGATTCAGTGGAGTATTATTTGTGTTTTGGGCTTCTCCCGAAACATTGGCACCGTCTGTGGGAATGAAAAACTTCTATTCCCATCAACATGGTAACCACAAGGAGACAAACTGTATCAGAAAACGATATAAGGAATGAAGACGGAGTCACCCGTCTGCCCCGTGGGCCTCAGAGAACAACCGAACCTGAAGCCCCCCATTCAATCTGAAAGTATAGGGAGTGGGACACCCTTGGGAACTCCCTTACAGCAAAGGGGAACGCAGCCCCTCACACAACAAGGTCTATTCAGGAAGCTCCGTAAATAGAAGCAATTAGGGCTCAGGTACACTTTCTCCAAGCCTTGAAGTCCGGCACCTCCTCAGAGGACAATCCCACTTATTAGGTCTCACATTCTGAGATAAGTCAGACCTCCCAAACGACCTCCCCAACCGGGCCCCAAGGGAGAAGCTGGAAAGAAACTCCCGGTTGACCCAAAACGACCCCTAGTCGAATCCGAGACCCCCAACCAGAGCTAGAGTCATTAGAGGATCCAGCCGGACATCCGTTCACCGATAAGGTCGTGCTTACTCGTGTACCAGCCTACCTTAGGCAACTAACCAACCTTGAGATGTACGATAGAACTTCGGTTCTGAAGGACCATGTAGACACATTCTCCACGGGAATGCCATTCCACGTCGTGCATGAGTATCTCATGTGCAGGGCATTCCCGTTGACCCTCAGGAGGGCATCCTTACGATGGTTCACTACCCTGCCAGAAAAATCGATCGACGGATGGGGGAGTTGAAGATTAAATTTTAAGTAAGTTTCACCACAAGCATGCAACAAATCCACTCGTTTCATACCCTGGCGAGGGTAAACCAATAGAAGAATGAGACACTCAGAGACTATATCCACCAATCTAGTCAAGCAACCTTGCAGGTACACAATCTTGACCTCAAAGTTGCTTTGCACCTGCTCATCGCTGGACTTCACCTGGAACCATTCACAACCTCCTTGGCAAAAAGGGAATACTACATTGGTAGCCGCCGTCGCCTCAGGCTAACAGAACCGTCGTGCCTCCGCTGAAGCAAACGCCGAGCAATGGGAGATTCATCGATGATGTTAACGTCGCTTCCGAGGTGGAAACAAGGATGTAAGAGGAACGGGTGGGAAGGGGGCAGGTGTGGTGGGAAGAAGAAGAAGAAGGAGAAGAGGTATTTTAGTGAACAAATTAAATCAATTAGAAGAAAGGAGATGGGAATATCCGATAATGAGTTGGGAAAAATAAATCCCTTAATATTGTATAATTGACCTAATTAATTTCTATATGTGTTTAATATTGGTGATTTGGCTGAGTTTTGCATTATTGGGCTTAATTACTAAACATTGTTTATTTTCGGATTTTCCACTCATCCTGACCTTGTTGTCTTGCGCAGAGCATAACTAGAGCCAAAGATATCGACTTTGTGTTATCTTGGTGTTCTTAGAAAGCTAAGATAGAGGTATAAAATTTTAGATTTCACAATAATTGTTAAATTCGGCTAAATTCAAGGCCAAACTGGGTCCCGAATTCTCTGACTCGGATCAGTTTGCAGTCCATGATGTTCCTTCACTTAAATGGGCATAACTTACTCATCTTAAGCCCAATTAAGGCATTTGATATCTTGTTGGAAAGCTTATTCAGATGGCCTTAATCTAGGCTAAGATTAGAGAAGGATTAATGAGTATAATTAGCAAGTTAGTGCCACACAACTCAGACACGAAATTAGACACTTTTGCAATCCTTTTTTTTTTTTTTTTGCAAATTTTGGAATTCTCTTCTCCTCTCTGGGATGTTTGTTGTTAAATATTATCCAATGGTGATGACTATGGAAGGCTAAACCTTTTATCAATCATAGACATACAAGTAATTTGGTTTGACTTCCGAGTTCTTTACTCTTAATTGTTTTTCAATTGCTTCTTCTCCTCTTCTCTTCTTTCAATTATGATTTGTGTTGTTAGTGTGATTACACTTGATCTATGTCTAATTAGATGTAGATTCAGTTTTCATGATTGAATTGGAATTAAAAATTAGGATTGATTAATCCGAAAATCTAATGGAGATTAGGGAACCGATTGGTAACCTAGGTTAATTGAATTTGTGCATAAATCAACATTATTAGGAATTACGATTGTGATTTAAATTTTATTGATTAAACTCTACATGATTATGCAGTAGATTTTAAATTAACAGAGGAGGAGGGCAAACGAATTTATATCTTTTGGAACAATGACGAATTCTATCAAAGAACTTGGCGTATTGGATTGATGTTTTTTATTAATTGAATTTCTGTTTATTGCAAACTGTTTTCTCCTTGAAAATTTCGAAAACCCCTTTTCTCAAACATTCTTGATTGGCTGATAATTTTAAGATCCTCGTGAGACAATAAAGGTTGTTTGGCCTTGTACTACAGTTTTTAATTACTATTATTTTGACCCGTGTACGGCCTCGAATCAGCCTTTCCCGCCACATTCAAGATGGGATGGGATGGAAGGACACGACGAACCTCATCACCATCCGCCCTCCTTTTCGCGAGCATTATCACCACTCAGGGTTATGAGAGGAGGAACCATTTCTCACCCACTTATGAGTGAGTGTGTTTGTGCCTTCATGGATCTCACTTCTCAGGGCTGTTCTCTTTTTATTTTTTATTTAAATAGCCAACTCAACGACCTGACCAACCCAAATATGGTCAAGTTTGTTTGATTCGGGTTGCATTGTATTTTTCTCAAACCCGACCCGACCCAATCCAAACAAAATTAATTGTGTTAGCTTTATATTTCCAACAAATCTGAGTCCACCCCTTCGAATCCAAACAACATTTGTACTCTTACCCGCTGAGTTTCTAAGTACCCATACTCGTACCCATTACCTATACTTTAATTAACTATAAAAATAATAAATAAATAAAGAACATTGATAAAAAATAGAACTATAACTCAATCGGAAAACTATTCAAAGATTATCCAAACCCAATCATAAAACATTACAAACAATTAGAGTCTCCAAAAGACTACATGTGCTTATCTTTGAAGTGTTCATGTTGTTTTGGTCCAGTGATGCCAATTGAAACTAGAACATAAAAAAATAATAATAATGATTAGACTAACAATTAAAAAGTAAAAAACATAAATTAATTAAATATATATATTAGTGTAATATAATTTCATTTTCATGTTTCAGCCTTCTTTGTGCACACATATATAAATGGCTCCAAAGTATCCTCATGAAGCCTAGAATATTGAGGACAACACAAACTACCTCCGGTGCTAAAAGCAAATTCTGAAGTAACATTGGGATAGCCAAAATATCCTTGTTAATTTTTTGCATTATCAGGTACTTGATCCCATTTGTTCTCACAATACAAGAATATCAAAGGTAGTGCGGTCTTAGGCAATACCTTCTCTTCCAGGTAGAGATCTAACTCAAACTTTAGTTGTATATCGTTGTCATTGACAAATGAATCATAATCACTAGGAAAAAGTCTAGCATTAAGATTATCAAAACTCAACTCCTTTTCATTGAACTTTTCAACTGAATTTTCAACCATCTATTGGTTTTAGCTTGATAATCTTCATTCAACGATTAGCATAATTTCTTGATATTGTTGGTTTCAATTGAAGATGAACTTCCCTAAAGCTTGGGAAAGAAGTACTCTAACAACTTCAATTTGTATCTTAGATCCAAAACAATGTCAAGTTTTAATTTAATATTATAATTATATATAAAATATATATGTGTGTATGCACGCACGTATACAGGGAGGGGTGGGTAATTACTTGTACTCATATCTATACCCATTATACAGGTAATTACTTTAAGCATCATGTATGATTTTTTTTTCAAGATACCCCTCTAAACATTATCATACCTTGTCATTGGCATGAGTTAAACATAAGAAAATGAGTTTAATTTTTATGTACTGATAATGTAAAGATTTTTATACTGACAACCAATCAGAAATCGTGAAATTGATGACTTTTAAATAGTGTAAAAAAAACTTTACACTATCAGTGTATACCAATTAAATCCTAAGAAAATAATTTCTTTAGTTATATATATATATATATATATATTCAATAACTATTTCCTACCAGTGGGATTCATACCCGACAATCAAATCGTGGTTTTTTCAAAATGCATGGCACTTCAAAATCCATCCTTTGAGTCTTGACCTTTATTCTCCGGAGATCCTAACTTCCCTCCTTCGAGTAATGATTAGGCTGTGATACCCCTTAACACAATTGTCTCATGAGATCGACCTCTGAATTTAGGTCCGACTCCAATTATTCAAGGATACCACGATGGAGCACCTAAAATTATTTTGGAATAGTTCCCTATTGAGTACATTCGTGACGGGTAACCGAATTCCACGACTCGAGGTTGCAAGGCCCCGATCATTCGTTGGATTTTCGAAGCCCGAATGTCCCTAAGACCCATCCTAGAATTTATCTCTGGTCCGTAAATAACCAATTTACCCAATTCATCCTTTGTGAAATTATAGCTCGATACACAAGGCATGTTTGCCGAAAATGGCATATCTTCCAGACTATGCATGTAAAACCCGCTGTTATCGTAACTGTTCTCATTCGTTTGTTTTTCCTTTGTCGAGGCTTAAAACTCCCGACTGCCCTTTCTCAGTTATTACAATTCTTTCCACCTCCAAAGTACAATTTCCTCTTAGGAACACTAGCTCGACATCTCGGCAATCTAGGTCCTTATCCTTTCCTTTATTTTCCCAAAAGAGTTTTCGTTCGGTGAAACAAAAATACCAAAACAAAAACTCCGAAAACTTATCCAAGTTTGTCGGAAAATTTCCACTGTTCTTGAATTCTTTTCTAAAAAACCATTTTTTTATGAAATTTGTTTTAAAACGTAACGAAAATTATTTTCCCTCAAATTCCTTTATTTTTATTTCTAAAAAACCGTTATCCCTTCTAAAAAAATTTCTGATTCATTTATTTATTTTTCTCCCTTAATGATGTAACACCCCAGTTTTTACTCTTCTTCAAATTTGGATAATATATATTATTTTAATTAGAGTGATTAATTCTCTGGATTTTATTTTTAAGGGGTTCAGTTTGAGTAATTATAATTACTCATTTAAAATGATTTTTATTAAATGCGTTAGCATTGCTTTATTTCTGTGCATGCACGCTTACTAGACAATAATATTATGTTAGTGTCACTATTGTATTTTTTTAGAGAAATATTTTAAATATGATTGAAAGAAAATTATTTTCATGTTTTTATTCTATTTAATTTTTAAGTTAAAAATGAATTAGTTTGGAATTAATCGGAGATTAATTTTGAAACGTTGATTTTCTTAGTTGATTAGTTCAACAGTCAATATTGACTCTAATTCAGATTTTGACATCATATTTTTGTCACTCATTATTTTTAGATCCAAGGATCAATATTTTTTTTCTAGACTCAATCTCAACCACTTATTTTGTACCTACACATTTAAGTAAATGGAAAACAAATAACTAAACCCCAAGTCCCTCCCTTCCCCATACGCAACAGGACCCCCCCCTCCCCCCCACTTCTTCTTTCTCTTTTTCTTCTATCCTTTCTTTCTTATTCTTCTTCCTCCCCACTTCACTTTCTTCCTCCTTCCCTCCACAACCTCAGCCGCGCGCCGCCGCTCTTGGGAGGGCCTTCCGGCCACTGCTTAACAAAGGGAGGAGGAGACTGCGCCGCCTTCGTCTGGTTCGTCCCCTCCGCCACGAAAATGAGCACTCCGCCGCTGTGTTTTTGATCCCCACCGTGGTAAGCTCCGGCCGTCGTCCTTTTATGGTGGTTTCCACCTTCTTTGTTACGTAAACCTCCCTTTTCTTCTTCATTGATGCTAGTTTCTTTTTGTTTTGGGTTGAGTTGTTATAGTGATGAGCCACCACCGCTTCCGACGTGTCTAGTCCATTAGTCACCGCGTCGTTTGCCTTGAAACCACCATCCCCTTTTCCTTGTCATCTTGGGTGATTGAAAACTCCCTATTGTGTTTCATTTTGAAGAAATTCCCAAATCAATTTTGAAAACCCAAACCCTAACTTTTGAATTCTGTTATGGATTTTGAAATTGAACCTTTTTTGGTGAAATTGGGACTATGAATTAGTGTTTCCCTAAGCCAATTTCATTATTCTTTGGTTAGATTGAATTTTCCCCAAATTGATTTGGAACCCTAAATTCCCAATTTTGAAACCCTAACCCAAACTGTTAAATTTGGGTCATAAATCCCTAAATTGATGATGTTAATTGTAAATTGGGTATGTCAATTTCAAATTCCCCATGTCAATTTCTTAAAGTTTCTCTTATTTTCGAATTTCCCAAATTTCGTTTAGGAGCCTTAAGTTCAAATCTGATTTTATTAGAAATCAGTTATGTTTTGTTAAATTAAATACATAATTTTCTCTGATTTTATGTTTTGAGGATTATTAATTTGAGGTTATGTTGTTTGACTGATTGGATGTGCTTAGACGTTCTCTTGACATTGCTTGTGACTGTGCTTGTTTGGAAAACATGAATTTCATGTTGAGAAGTTGTCGCTGAGTTACTTACATGTGTTGCAAGGTTTATGTTGTTAGTGGGTATCCAGTCTGGAGAAGTTCCATTGGACAGAGAGTAAACTGTGGAACCCGGAATAAAGATCTTCTTCTGGTCTACAAAGGTAAAGGGAGTAAGCCTGAGGAGTTCCTAGCAGTTATATACTTAATGTTATGAACTGCCTGTGATGATTTATAATATGTTGTTTTGACTGTGGGACCATCTATATATGTATAGTATATGATGTCGAGATATTGGAACTAGGTATATCTGACGTGTGTGTGTGTGTGTGTGTGTGTGTGTTGTTTGTGTTATTGAATTATTGAGACTGGTTGAAACATGACGTTAGTCATGGCTTACGAACATAAAACTTTATTTTTATCTAGATATTTATATTTTAACTTAACCATGATTAATAATAACTTAACCTAAGTTTCCTATCTATAAAAAGTCGCCCCACGACAGCCCCCCCTCCATCTCTTCTCCTTCGTTTCTTCATTCATCTCTAACCTTCTAACATCTGCTTCCACTTTCTCTCATTTTCATCCTTTTTCTCCAAAACCTCCATAACCAAGGTATTGAAGTAACTAGTAGATTTCTTGCTCATCTTCCATTTTGAAGAGGTAAACTTTGTTCCCCATCAAGAATAAACCCTATGTTCTTCAATTATTTTCATGATCCAAGTTCAAATTCAACTTGATTCATATTAGGGTTCATAACTTTGAAAATCTCTAGAAAATTTTAGAAAAATAATTTTAATGTGAAACCAATTTCTATGATCCTTATATGTCTTCTATTTTCATCATCTAAGAGTATGTGAGCAAAATCATTTTCCTTCCTATTGCTCTAGACAGGGCCAAATCTATGTTAAAGTGGACAAAGGAGGTTTTGTTCAATTTTTAACTTAGATGAGGTTAGATCTAAGCTATTTAAGGGTTCTATGTTCCTAATCCTCAACTAATCGCAAGTTTCATCAAGTTTTATCTATTTCAAGTCTTAGATCTATTTCTTCAAATATTATGTAAAAATGTTTAGAAAAGTATTTGATGCGTTAAGATTATGGTTTTTATTCTTTTTGTATTTGTACTGTTATGATCCAATAGCTTGAATCCAAATAAATTTTCTCACCTATTTTTGTGCTCATGACCGAAACCCTAACCTTGGAGGTTGGAGGATTTTGTTTCAAATTTGCAACTTCTAACAATTTATCCTAATTATCCAAGACCTAAGCACCTAGAATCCAAAAGATTAGAATGAGAACATAACCCTAACCCTCATTTGAATTACTTGGATTTCACATTTGATTAACTTGTTGTTATGTTGTTTGGATGAAGGTGAATTTGATAACGTGTGGCGTGATAACGAGGGACATCAATTTCAGAATTCCAGTGATAACCCATATGGGGGAAGAATCAACCTATCGTCGAAATCGATAAGTAGTAGATTATATGATAATTGTGTAGGGCGACCTAAACCCTACTAGTGGTCGAGTAATCAACAAGACCAAAATCACATTGGAAACCTTTTCTGTAAAACAAATGGTGATTCAGAGATTGTAGGTTTATCGATATTAGGTTGATTTTAGTTAGTTGATGATATCTGAATTTTATTGTTGTTGAATTTACTATGATCCGCTGTTTGAGGTATTCCACTTGGATGTGACATATTATCTTTGGTGTTTGAATATCTTCTGATGTTATGTTATGCATGATCTGCCTGGTTGTTAATATTGCGTTTCGTGGAATTTAGGCAAAGGCATATATGTTGTTCGAGAGATAGTTGCTTGCTATGGGTGTGAGAATAATGGTGACTTAGAGGTGCCTAACCTAGATGATGTATTGTAATGAGGTGTGGTGACCTAGAAAATGTGTTGAGTTCTAGTGGAAGGTCAAGGCACTAGGATGTTGTTAAAATGGGTTGGTGAGATTCACGTGTATTGGTAATATAATACACGAGATCGGTGTGGGGTTCACAACCGTGTATTGATAATATAATACACGAGGTCAAGAGTTCTCGCTAGACCGTTCCACCTTAGAAATAGGTTCACCTATAGTGTCATTGAATTTCATTGAGCACCTTCGGGAGTGGGCGGGGTGTGCACTGGGAGCATCGTCCAGCTATAGTGTCATGCTTAGCGTGAGCGTTCTCACCATGGAAGAGAATGTGCACCGGGAATTTGGAACCTGTCGCTTGAATAACTGACTGACATTCCCCGAGAGGAATGCATGAAAGAAATCAGTAGTGGCCACATCAGTATGAAACTCTATTTGTACGAGTTTGGGGGTAGAGGATGATACATTAACTTGAGGATGCTTTGTTAGTTAGGTGTTGAATGATGTTATGTATGTGACAATTATTGTATAATTTACTATTACTCTTTTCCGCTTTTTGATGATAGAACTGCTTCTTATCCCCTATATTTCTGTATTTTTGTGGGTTACTTTACTTACATTAGAAGACCCGATGGAGGATTATGTTGCGGAGGAGATGGACAAAACTCTGTATGAAACGGAGGCTGCTGAGTAGTTGGATGGAACTCCTTCAGAACCAGATGCTGGAGGTCGAGCAGTGATCCATGGTGCTTAGAGTATAGATAGTATGACCATTGTGTCTAAGAAGTAATTTTTATATGTTTTACGCTAAGTATGACTTTTATTTAAGTTTATGCTTGTGAGGGATCCTACTAAGAGGATACCCTCAACAGTGTTTTGGTAATGTAATGAATAAACGTGTGTGTATTTATATATTACAATATTGGTGTGTTTAATTTGCAGAAGTTATATGATTATTATATAAGTTTTAAATTTTTACATATTTTTCACGCTAAGCGTGCGATTAAGAAATGAATTAAGAGGGAATTAATCTAACAAATTATCGGGGCACAACGGGGTGTCTCATTTGGTATCAGAGCAGTTTGATTATGATCGGACTGTGAGGTATAGGTTGTTGTTACTGGCAGTGTCTAGTCGAATCCACATCGAATTTTGACTATGCTTAGAAGTTGGGTAGTGTGTCGGATTTTACTGCTAAAATTAATATTGGTATGGCATATGGTATGTATATACTTGCCTATGTAGTATTATATGTCATACTATTAAGAGCGGATGATTTATTTTACAGAATCATGGCTCGTGGAAAGGACGTCCAACCAACAGTGGTGGCAGAACTCTGGAAAGAATGATGGGAGCTGTCAACAATAACATCAATGGAGAAGAGTCAATTGCGACTCCCAATACTATGGAAACGATAGCTGCTGCTATGCTGTTACAAAACCAGCAGAATGCTGAGATGCTGCAGATGAATAGAGATCAGTTGGAACTAAAGAATCAGAGAAGGGTTGCAGCAGCTGAAGATGCATGATTGGCTACTTTTATGAAAGGGAAGCCACATCAATTCCGAGGAGAGTATGACCCAGAGAAGGCGAAATGGTGGAATCGATAAGTAGTAAATTGTGTAGGGCGACCTAAACCCTACTAGTGGTTGAGTAATCGACAAGACCAAAATCACATTGGAAACCTTTTCTGTAAAACTAATGGTGATTCGAGGATTGTAGGTTTATCGATATTAGGTTGATTTTAGTTAGTTGATGATGTCTAAATTTTATTGTTGTTGTTGTATTTACTGTGATCCGCTGGTTGAGGTATTCCACCAGCATGTGACGTATTATCTTTGGTGTTTGAACATCTTCTAATGTTATGTTATGCATGATCTGCCTGGTTGTTAATATTGTGTTTAGTGGAATTTAAGCAAAGATATATATGTTGTTCAAGAGATAGTTGTTTGCTTTGAGTGTGAGAATAATGGTGACATAGAGGTGCCTAACCTAGATGATGTATTGTAATGAGGTGTGGTGACTTAGAAAATGTGTTGAGTTCTAGTGGAAGGTTAAGGCACTAGGATGTTGTTAAAATGGGTTGGTGAGATTCACGTGTATTGGTAATATAATACACGAGGTCGGTGTTGGTGTTCACAACCGTGTATTGGTAATATAATACACGAGGTCAAGAGTTCTCGCTAGACCGTTCCACCTTAGAAATAGGTTGTGCAGCTATAGTGTCATTGAATTTCATTGAACACCCCCGGGAGTGGACGGGGTGTGCACCGGGAGCATCATGCAGTGTCATGCTTAGCATGAGCATTCTCACCATGGAAGAGAATGTGCACCTGGAATTTGGAACCTGTCGCTTGAACAATTGACTAACATTCCCGAAGAGGAATGCGTGAAAGAAATCAGTAGTGTCCACGTCAGTATGAAAGTATAGTTGTACGATTTTGGGGGTAGAGGATGATACATTAACTTGAGGATGCTTTGTTAGTTAGGTGTTGAATGATGTTATGTTTGTGACAATTACTGTATAATTTACTGTTACTCTTTTTCGCTTTTTGATGATAAAACTGCTTTTTATCCCCTATATTTCTGTATGTTTGTGGGTTACTTGACTTACATTCAAAGACCCGATGGAGGATTATGTTGCTGAGGAGCTAGACGGAACTCTGTATGAAGCGGAGGTTGCTGAGGAGCTGGATGGAACTTCTTACCAACCAGATGCTGGAGGTCGAGCGGTGATCCATGGTGATTTGAGTATAGATAGTATGGCCAGTGTGTCTAAGAAGTAATTTTTATACGTTTTCCGCTAAGTATGACTTTTATTTAAGTTTATGCCTGTGATGGATCCTACTGAGATGATACCATCAACGGTGTTTTGGTAATGTATTAAATATACATGTATGTATTTATATATTACAACGTTTGTGTGTTTAATTTGCAGAAGTTATATGATTATTATATAAGTTTTAATTTTTGCGTATTTTTCACGCTAACCGCGTGATTAAGAAATGAATTAAAAGGGAAATAATTTAATAAAACATCGGGGCACAACGGGGTGTCTCATTTGGTATCAAAGCAGTTTGATTCTGATATAGGATGTTGTTACTGGCCGTGTCTAGTCGAATTGTAACCCCCGGTTTTTACTATTCTTCAATAATAGTAAACATGTGTATATATTTATTTTTTTTGTTTATTTTTTATGTGATTTGGTTTGAGTAATTTCAATTACTCATTTAAAAGGTATTTTTGAGTGCGTTAAAATAGTCTTATGTCAGTGTAGGCACGATTACTAGACAATAATATTATGCTATTGTCACTAGTAGTATTTGTTTAGAAAAAATATTTTAAATGTTATGATTGAAAGAAAATTATTTTTCTAGTTGACTCTATTTAATTTTAGATTTGAAAATATGTTGGTTTAAAATTAATCTTAGATTAAATTTTGGACCGTTGATTTTCTTAGTTGATCAGTTCAACTATCAATCTTGACTCTAATTTAAATTTTGAAATCATATTTTTGTCACACATTATTTTTAGATCCAAAAGCCAAAAACATGTTTATTTTGAGGCTTAATATTTACCACTCTTTTTGTACCCACTTATACAAATCAAAATTTTTCCCCCTATTTCACGCATCAGACCCGATATCCCTCCCCTACTCCTTTCTTTCTTTCTTTTTTTCCCATCCCTCTCTTCTTCTTCCTCATCCCTTCACACTTCATCTCCTTTCAGCCCCGTCCCGGCCGCCGTTCGCCAATGAGACAGAGAAGCCGCACGCCTCCGCCTGCTCGTGCGAAGCGTCGCCCCTGTTGTAACACCCGGGTGATGACGAGGGCAGGGAGTGATCGTCGGTGCAAGAAGGCACGGACAAGGAACGGCTCTTGGCAGGCTTCTAGGCGGAGGGACACATGAATGAACCGATTACACACCCGAATGAGAGGAATCCTGAGATTGTGTAGGTATGGGACTATACAGTTGAGGATGACTTATATGAATTGATTGGTACTACCTATACCAATAAGATGCATCTTCTTTTCGGTAGCCCATCACTTAAGAACTCCACAGTTCAGTGTGCTTGACTTGGAGCAATTCTGAGCAATTCTGGGATGGGTGACCTCCTGGGAAGTTTTCCCAGGAAGCGTGTGAGTGAGGACAAAGCACTTTGAAAAGACCCGTGTTGGTCTGTGGGGTCAGTCGTCAATCCATAGAGCAGCCAGGGATGTTAAAAATGGTATCAGAGTGGCACCTCTCCCAGTACGGTGTAGTTCGGGGACGAACCAAGCGGAAGCTGGTGGGCATGTAACACCCGGATGCTGACGAGGGCGGGGAGTGATCGCCGGTGCAAGGAGGCACGGACAAGGAGCGGCTCCTGGCAGGCTTCTAGGTGGAGGGACACATGAATGAACCGATTACACACCCGAATGAGAGTGATCTTGAGACTGTGTAGGTATGGGACTATACAGTTGAGGATGATTTATATGAATTACTTGGTACTACCTATACCAATAAGATGCATCTTCTTTTCGGTAGCCCATCACTTAAGAACTCCACAGTTAAGCGTGCTTGACTTGGAGCAATTCTGGGATGGGTGACCTCTTAGGAAGTTTTCCCAAGAAGCGTGTGAGTGAGGACAAAGCATGCTGAAAAGACCCGTGTTGATCTGTGGGGTCAGTCGTCTATATGTTGTACGTTGAACCTTCTTTCCTTCTTCCCTAAAGCTTGACTCTTGTTTTCTTTGGATCTTTGGTGCTGTCCAGAAATCGCGCCACCGCCCTCAGCCGCCGCTGCCGCCGTGCTGGACCACCCTACAGCCACCATCTCCTTCTTTCTCTTGGTTGGGGGAGTGATTGCCTCACTATACCTTGCTTATTTTCAAGAAACCCCAAATTTCAGTTATAAACCCTAACCCTAACTCCTTGATTTCGTGTTGTAATCTGAAATTAAACTATGTTTTTATGCAATTGGGATTCTAAATTAGTGTTTCATTAAACTAATTTTATTATCCTTTGATCAAATGAGTTTTCTCTAAATTGTGTTTAGGAACCCTAAACCCCAATTTGATTTTATTTGAAATTGATTGTGTTTCTATAAAATTAACTATGTTTTATTCAAATTAGGACTTTTAATTTGAGATTTCTAAGTTCAATTTCATTATTCTCTAAGCAAAGCAAAGTTTCCCCAATTTTAATGATGGACCCTTTTTGCCCAAATTGATTTATTGGAAAATTGACTCCATTTTTTTATTGAATTGAATGTTTGAAATTATTAGATAGTATGTTTGATGTCGAGTTATTAATTTTATGTTGCTTGGTTATTGTGAACGTGCTTGGACGCTCTCTTGGATGTTGATCGTGATTGCGCTGGTTTAGAGGAAACATGAACTTCATGTTAAGAAATTGTTCTGAGTTACTTGGTTTGTTACAAAGCTTCAAAGTTGTCAGTGGGCGTCTAGTGTTGTGAAGTTTCGTTGGACATGGAGTAAGTTGTGGAATTTGAGATAAGGGTCTTTTCTGGTCTACAAAGGTAAGGGGAGATTGCCTGAGGGATTTTTGATAACTGCATGCTATTTGTGTGTCGTATTTGAGTTTATCTGTTGGGATGTGTGGTGTCAAATTCAGTTGTTATATGACTGTTATGTGGTTTTTAAATGTTTTCTGTGAAAGCCTGATTATGTGTATGATATATGGATTATATGTTTTGTTTGATTGACTGATTGAAAGCCTGACAGTGGTCAGTACTCAATTAAAATAAAGATAAAAATGTTGAAAAAGCTTGAGGAGAAATTTAAAGGATTTGATTTATGGAAGAAAGTTATTGAAAGTATTTATATTTGATGATGTTTTGGAGAAAAGAGTGATTTATGAGTAAATAGTGAGGATGACATCTTGAAAATATTTCAGTTACGTTGTCTTTTCCAAACAAATTAAAAAATAATTTTACTACAGTGTTGGAGAAATTACTTTGTTATGAAAGTCATGTTTTGACCTAAAAACGTTTTAAAACGGCAAACGACGGACAATTCCATCAATATTTACGAAAGTATTTCTTAAAAAGGGTAATATTGAGTAATACTGAGAATTTGTCTCAAATGAGGTTTCCAAGTTCAAATTACTGAGTTTTGGACAAAATGAGTTTTAAGGGATTTTTGACAAGTTTACAAAACGAATTTCCAACGTAAAAGGATTTTCGTTAAACAACGAGTTATTTCCATTAACTTGGATAAGTTGAGGAAACTTTGGTTTTGTTTTGTATTTCACAGGACGAAAATGGTTTAAACGAACCTAGAAGTCGAGACATCGGGGTTCTGGTGTTCTATGATATGGGCCTGGGGTCCGAAAGGTAAGTTATGGACTAGATGTCCTATAAACTGTGTATTTGGTTTTGTCCACTAAAATCTACGCATCTAAGACTGGTGCATCGGTCTAGATTTCATGATTTGCACATTCGGACTTGGAGTCCCACTGTTGAAATTGAAAGACGAATTTAAATGTTTAAAAGTTGAGATGGTCGTGAGCCTTTGAGCTTTGACAAGGAAAGAATGAACAAAAAGAAAAGTGACGTGGAATAAAATGTTTTACATGCATTATTCGGCAGACGTGCCTACGGTGTTAATCTGGATATCTTGATGAACAAGGTATTCAAGACGTTGAAATCTGGATATCTTGATGAACAAGGTATTCAAGACGGTGTAATCTGGATATCTTGATGGCAAGGTATGCAAGACGTTGTATCATTGTGCCTTGATGGACAATGAAAAACATATATGGTGACCACTGTGCCTAGTTTTGGACAGTGCTATGGTTAAATCCGGTGTGCCTTATTTGTCAAAGAGACTTTGATCAGCTCATTTATACGGTGTTGGGATCTCCGAAGATTGAGTACAAAATTGTAGATGGTGAATATTGAAGTATCATGCATTATTTTTAATGACGATGACTGTTGTGAATGAAACCCATTGACAAACTACTTGTTTAAGAATATTTATGTTGTTATAACTATATATGTCATATGATGTTTTGTGTGTCGTGCATGTAGTTATTGTGTTTAAATCCATATATTGGTATCTCACCCTTGCATGTATCTATTTTTTTTTTTTGGTTTTGCTGTTGTACCTTGGTACACGCGTACAGAAGGTGCAGAAGAGGTTTCCAGTTTTACTCGGGGGGTATTAATCCCAATCCTGGAAGAAGTATAGTGCCAGGTATAATGGTGAGAACCATAGGGGTCTTACCCATGAATATCTTTTAGAACGATCGGCTTAGGTTGTGAGATGACGTTGATTAATGTTAGTATTATGTTTATGACTCGGAGAGCCTTTATTTTGATGGAATGTAAATGGCTCGAAGAGCCTTTTTTTGGATTAAAAATTTAAAATCTTTCATTTTTGTCGAGTATAGCGTGTTTATGTAAATATTTTCAGAAAAATACCGTCTTGATGTTTTTTTGTATGACTGGAACTTCTGGAATGAAAATAGAAATATTTCAGCAGATATTTTTATTCTGGGATGTTGGAATTACAGAGGAGGCTCTACCGAAATTTTTGTAAAAATATTCTACCTTTTTATTTAAGTACATTTCCAAAATAAATAGGCTATCAGGCTAGGTTTGTAAGCCTGTGCATCGGTCACGGCTTAGGTTTTTTGTCATATGACAAATGGTATATATGGCCAGAATCAATACAATGATAGAGGAAAATGTGGTGTTACTATTTTAAAATAGGTTTAAATTTTACCGAAACCGTATTTAACAAATTTTATACCCAAGTTTTATGACCTAAAGTAAATAAATTTCTGAAAGCAACCAACAAATTTCTTTTTAATTTATTTTTGCACGTGCTTATAAAGTAATGCCCCGGGGGGGGGGGGGGGGGGGGTTACACGAATCCACGTTGGATTTTGACTAAGCTTAGAAGTTGGGTAGTGTGTCCGATTTTACTGCGAAAATTAATATTGGTATGCCATATGGTATGTATATACTTGCCTATGTAGTATTATATGTCATACTAATAAGAGCGGATGATTTCTTTTACAGAATCATGGCTCGAGGAAGAGGATATCCAACCAACAGTGGTGACAGAACTCCGGAAAGAATGATAAGAGCTGTCAACAATAACATCAATGGAGAAGAGTCATCTACGACTCCCAATACTATGGAAATGATAGCTGCTGCTATGCTGTTACAAACCCAGCAGAATGCTGAGATGCTGCAGATGAACAGAGATCAGTTGGAATTAAAGAATCAGAGAAGGGCTGCAGCAGCTGAAGATGCAGGATTGGCTACTTTTATGAAAGGGAAGCCACGTCAATTCCGAGGAGAGTATGACCCGGAGAAGGCTGAATGGTGGATACAAGATATTGAGAAGATATTTGAAACTGTGCGCTATAACGAGGAGAGGAAAGTGACTTATGCTGCCTTCATGTTAACTGAAGGAGCAGAGTTCTAGTGGAAGGGAAAGAAACGGCTATTGGAGGCTGAGGGCAGAATGATTAACTGGTAGTTATTCACCGACTGCTTCTTCGAAAAATATTTTCCGCGTCTAGTTCGACGCTAGAAGGAAAAAGAATTCACAAACCTCAAACAAGGAAACATGTCTGTGGGTGATTACGCATCACGTTTTGAGGCGCTTATCAAGTTTTCAAAGTATTATCAGAGGTTTCCAAATGAAGGCTGACAATGTAGGATATTTGTGAAAGGACATAAAATGAGCTGCAGAGGGCTGTGGTGTCTCTCGACATTCAGTATTTCCCTGAACTAGTCGAGAGATGCAACGCAATTGAAAGTATAGATCTAAGGATGGCCAATGAGAAGAAACAATTGAGGAGTGGAGGTCCCAACCGATCAAATTTTCTGAGGCGGGGAGGAAGTGGTTCTCAGTGGAGACAGAGACCATATGCTAGACCAGTGCAGGCATCTGCACCAGCAGCAATGGCTAGAGCGGGTCAGCAACCGCAAGACTTAGTTTGCTTTAGATGTGGAGGACCACATTATGAAAAGGACTGTACGAATAGGCCTAGCTGTTTCAATTGTGGAAAACCAGGTCATATGGCACGAGACTACGGAGTGAGGTTTGTGCAACAACCGGCAGCTGTGGGAAGACGAGATGGAAACAATAGAGGTGGAGCTGGAAGAGGATACAGTGTTTTGGTAATGTAATAAATAAACATGTGTGTATTTATATATTGCAATGTTGGTGTGTTTAATATGCAGAAGTTATATGATTATTATATAAGTTTTAATTTTTACGTATTTTTCACACTAAGCACACGATTAAGAAATGAATTAAGAGGGAATTAATCTAATAAAACATCGAGGCACAACGGGGTGTCTCAACTAGTGTTCGCTTGAGAAAGAGATTTAAAAGCCTTCGATAATATCTTTAAAATTCTAAATTGATATTAAAATATTAATTAATATATGAAATATGATTCTGGCAGACGTGTCGTCGAGCTACAGTTTCACACGTAGTGAAGTGACAAATTTGATAGTTATGGACCAAAGGCATATTCTTGGGTCTTTAGGGACATTTGGGCTCGAAATCCACGAAATGCTCGGGGCTTTGAAACCTCTTGTCGTGGAAATCAGTTACTCTGCACGAATGTACTCAATAGGGAACTATCCAAATATTATGTAGGAGAGATACGATACCCTAGAACAATTGGGGAAATGACCCATTCGAGAGGCCACCCAACACGAAAAAATTGTGTTATAGGCATATCGTGACCTATCATGCTCGAAGAAGGGAAGTTAGGATCTCCGGAGATTGAAAATTCTAGGTTGTGGATATTGAAGTGTTAAAACCTAATTAATCAAACATTTTTTGTTATATATATATATATATGTATGTATGTATGTATGTATGACTGCTATGGTTAATCTCATATATTGGTAACTCATCTTTGCATTGTTTCTTGTTTGGTTCTAATTGTTGTGACGTACTTTTTCGTATACAGATGATATAGAGGAGTTTCTAGCTTCACTGGGGATATTAGTCCCGATCTTTGAAGAGTCCGTTGAACTTGGTGATGACCACGGGGTTCGCTAGTGGATAGTTTTAGAGCGATCAGCTTAGGATTTTCCTATTGGGTTATTTAGTTTGAGAAGGTTTGTACGTATGTCCTTCGTGAATTTTCAGTTTGAGTTTCAGCTTTGTATGTTGAAAACATTCTTGGAAAATTTTGTATACAGTGATTGGTCCTGTTAGGTATATAATCTGCTTATATAAAATTCCTGATGTGTAAATATTTATGATGGGAGTTTGTATAAGGGAAAAAAATTATATTCCATACTCATTTTCGAGTAACGTTAAGGATACTTGAAAGCTTTATTTTCCGAAAGCAATCAGCTTTCTTTTTTATTTAATATGGTTTTTAAAGAATTTGAGTTAGTCATGCAATGCCCAAAAAGGGGGTGTTACATTACATCGAGGAATTAGTCTTCACAGTTACGTGCGGAGGACATCCAGTGAAATCAAAAATAAAAATTAAAGTTTTTTGGATTATCAACCAACCAATCACAAATAATCTTATACATGACTTTTAAGGTAATTATGATAAGAGTGGAGCATTTTTTAATTAAGGAGGAATCCATTCACACAAGTGTAAGTCATTTTTCACTTACACTAAATCTCAATCGTTGACTTTATTTTCCTCCGACGGTAATTATGATTTTAATAGTTTACAATGTTTGAATGAAAACAAATCAATCGTTGGATTATGGTGTAGATGAAAATGACTTACATTGGTATAAACCGATCTCTCATCTTTATTATTATGGTGTGTTAGGATTTTTGGACAGTATAAAAAATCTTTTAGGGCTATTGGTATAAACTGATCTCTCCTATTAGTAAACTTTTCCACCCACTTACTATTAATTATTAACTATTAGAATTGTTTGATGATCAGAATAAGAGAGACATGATATGATAAACTATCATATCTTGTCTTAAACCATGGTTCAGTGAGCCAGCATGATAAGATAAATCAATTCTATCACCTTATCCCCTCATATCCATCTAGTTAAAATTCTATTATATGGGGAGAACTGTGTTGAAATCAATAGAATATGATAGGATCATTTAAAGTATAATAAAATATTAAAATATTTTTTATATAAAATAATTCAAGTATAATAAAATATAAAAATAGTAAAAATAAAAAACTAAAAAAATTAAACAGTTCATATTCAGCTTCTGTTTTCTCACCAAGAAACAGTTAATACTCAAAGTTATATATATATATATATATATATATATATATATATATATATATATATATATAATTAAATTTAAAACAATAATTTTTTTAAAATTATACGTAATTTTGTAAAACGGCTAAATTTATCATTTTGTATAATATAAAAAATAAAAAATCTAAAGAACTAAAATATTTAAAATATAATAAAATATAAAATATATAAAAATATATAAATGTTAATCTAAACATATAAAAATTGATTTACATTAATATTAATATTATAGTTAATTTAAAAAATTAATTTTTTTATTTTATCACAAGACTAATTTTATATTAATTTAAAAAAATTAAAAATATATTAAAGTATTCTAATAATTTAATATTTAAAGTAAAAAACTTAAAATGAATATTAAAAATTAAAGAAATTAATTTAAATTAAACAATAATTTAAAATTTAAAGAATTATATGTAATTTTGTCACAAGGGTATTTGTCTTTTTATATGATTTAAAAAATAGAAAATTATAAAAAAATTAAAGGAAAACATTTAGAATAGAAATGAAAATTTAAAATTTATATTAAAATTATAAAAGTTTATATATATAATTTTCTCACAAAGTAATTTTGTCATTTTATATAATTTATATCCTATCATACTATTATTTGGTCCATCTCAAATACATGATATGATAATAATACAATGTTATGTAGTTTGTTATTAGGTATGCATCAAACACAGGATAGGAAAAAAACTTATCATGTCTATATCCTATGATATCTTTATGCAACTCGCTTAATGCTCGTTTGGTGGTCAGGATTGGATAAGAGCGTATATGATAAGAGAGCAAGATAGGAATATGATATGATATGAGCATGATTATCTGACGTTTGATGTTTACCATATAACCAACTGTGCAGTATTATAAATTTAATATGAATTTTAAAATTTTAGTTTTTATTTTAAATGTTTTTATATTTTATTATATTTTATTTTTTTATAAATTTTAATTTTTAAATAACATAAAAGACAAAATTACCCTTGTGATTAAATTTTTTTAACCTAAATTATTTTTTTTATAATTTTAAATATTCATTTTTAGTTTTTACTTTAAATATAATTAAACTATTGGAATAATTTTTATATTTTTAAGTTTTTAAAAATAATATAAAATAACAAACTAGTCTTGTGATAAAATAAAATTTATTTCTGAAATTAATTATTATTATTATTTGTATTAATTTAAATTAATTTTATATTATTTATAGTAAAAAATTATTTATTTTTATACAATTTTACATTTTATTAGATTTTAAATTTTTATTTACATTTTGTAGTTTTTTTTATTTTTCAAATTTATTTATATTATATAAAATGACAAATTTAACCTTGTTACAAAAGGTATGGGTGGTCCTAATTGCACCACCATTGAGGACGTCTGAGTAATCATATAACTTTTATAAATTAGTTTTTAGAAAAATATATTAATTAAAATTTATTTTTATATTTTATAATTTTGAATATTAACTTTTTATTTTTTTAATTTTTAATTTTAATATTTTAATATTTTATTATACTTCAAAAGTGTCTATGGTTTGCCAAATCCGCTAGCGTATAGCGGATGGAAAAGTAGCTCCGTTTGGTAACTGTTTTTAAAATTAACATATAGTGTTTTTTTTTCTAGACGCTACTTGAAGTAGCGTTTGAGCTTATAGCATATAGCTTATCATTTTTTCTTTCATTTTTATCCTTACTATCTTAATTAAATTTTTAACTTATCCTTAGCTAATAAAATAAAATACTAATCATTAACATAGTATATAATTAAGATTTAATTTCACTATTTAGATTTATATTTAAGATAAAAAATAAAAAATATATTTTATCTATAAAAAATAAAATTTATATCGAAATCATATCAATATATAATTTTATTCGTATTATTCCATTTTATTTAATAAAAATAATTAAAACTAAATTAATATAAAAATTAGAAATTAATATTTTAATCTTTGAAATGATAAATAATTTAAAATAAATTAAAGTGTTAAAAGTGATCAATATTTTTAAATAAATACTCTTTATATATATAATTTATATAAAAAAATGCAAACATATCGTTTTATGTCATTTTACATTTATCAGCTTGTTCAACCGCTAGTTTTACCAAACACTTCAAATCCAATCCACTAGCTTATCCGCTATCAGCTAGTTTTAATCAAACAGAGGCTAAATCACTCTATTATATTATGTTGATTCATAACCCAGCTCTCCTCACATGATATAATTTTAACTATATGAACATGATAAGATACACACACATGATTGATTTATCCTATCTTACTGGTTCACCAAACGATAATTAATTTAATGCAGAATATGATAGCTTATATTATCCTTATAACCAAACGGATTCTTATCTTGTATGTCCTTATTATATCCTGACCATTAAACGAGCACTTAAGTCACTAATGGAGTATAGTCAAATGACATATTTTTAGCACAAATTAAAACTTCATAAATTTAAAACTTTTTACGGTCAATTTCTTTATGTTCTAGCTAACTCAAACAAGCACAAAACTTTATACGTAAGAAAAAATCTATATATTATGTAAATTGTATGCAAATTATAAATAAAAAAACTAATATTAGTATTTAGTACAGAAAAACTATATAATTAGACCAAAATGTAATCTTTTTTTATATGAAAAAGTAATGCGTACCAAAGAGATAGAGAAACAAGCTTATGAAAAGTCTACTTTTATACAAATTAAAAGGAAAAATGTTCACCTTATATCATCTTAATGTTGTGTCTATTGACTATTGAGCTCTCAGTTCGTGGCATGATATTGGCAAGGATATGCAATTTTGATAAGAGGTGTCTTATATGAACATTTAAAATGAACACTCAAGATGGACACTCAAGAATATATGTTTCAATAATATACTTATATTTATATAATTGTCATTGTGTCTATTTACACAATTGTCATTTTATCTAGGGTATCCAAAAAGGTGCCCAAATGGTTGTTCAAAAATATGGTTCGTGTTTTGATAAAAGGATGAGAATCTTGTTATTTGGATGCTGATTCATACTCAGTCGTCCCTATGTGTTTGTCTCTCTGCACGTATATTGGATTGTCATTTTATGTACACATTCTTGGCTTTATTAACGGTATTGTTTGTTGCTTGATAGTTGATATATCTGATACACTAATGATATTTGTATATGGTTTTGATATCCAACACCATACATTTATATGGTACAATATTTGTTTATTGTTTTTTCTTACTATTTCTTTAATTTATTAATTAAAAATATCACATTAAATATGGTGTACATGTATTTGATGTATACTTTCATGTCGAAATATCACTCCTCCGGCTGATATCTGATACAATACAATCATGCAAGTGGAAAACATACTTTTGATTGCAGACGGCCCCTTGTTCACATCAATAGTTTGTCCTGTTTTGAGGTGTCGCCCTGCCATAAAGGCTTTCCGAGATTCATGATATTATTTTGCTATTATTCATGTGCTAATAATTTTTAAATTTTTATAAACATTATTTTTAAGTTGTTATACTTTTTTTTTACTATAATATACAATTTTATTTTATTTTATTGGAATCATAATTAGTGACGAATCTTGACTAAAAGTTTTGGGGGAACTGCTAAACACTAGCTAAATGATTTATTCAAAATTTATAATTAAAAGAGTTTAATTTTGATACACTATAAATGTAAAGATTTTCATACTGTCAATCAATCATAAACCATCTTATGTGTGATTCTTAAGATACGAATAATAAGACTCAAATATTTTCTTAATGATGGGATAATTTATTATTGGTTTACAATATAAGATATTTTATACGGGTAATGCATATCAATTAAATCCCAAATATAATCATATATAATTTTTATCAAAGTTTTAAAATAGTGAATTTCATTGGGATACATTGTTAGTGTGAAGTTTTTTTCATTGTCAGTCAATCACAAATCATCCCATTTATAATTTTTAAGATAAATATGATAAGAATCAAATATTTTTAATGATGTGTCAATTTATGAATAGTTGACTATGTAAAAAATCTTTACACCGATAATGCATACCAATTAAACCCTAAAGTAATATATAAGTAATAGTTTCGAAGTGAATTTATTGAAGTTATATCATTTTCATCTTTATGGTTTTCTTCTTGAAAATGCATCTATTCTTTTTATACTTGACCATTATGGCTTTTCAAGATAAATGTACACTCATAAAACATAATTAATTATGTAATAATATTTTTGAGGGAGTCATAATAATATTTATGTATTCAAAAAATAATTTTAATACACTGTTAGATTAATTTTTTATATTATCGCTCTATCAGAAATTATCTTATGTGTGATTTTTAAGATAGTTAGGATATGAGTCAAATATTTTAATTATTGATTGACAATATAAAAAATCATTACACTAATAATACATGCCAATTAAATCCTTAAAAAAAATAGGCTAAAACATTTTTGGGATGTTGTTGCTCCCGCCTGCTCCTAAAATTGGTTTTTCCTTGAGATCGGCGCTAGAGTCTACGACTTTAGGATTTAATGGAGACAATGATCTCACTTATGCGAGGGTTTCTTGGATAAATTTTGTTAGAGAAACTTCAATGCAAATTGCTTAGTTAGTTCCTAAAATTAAGAATAAGTTCTTGTTGGGTTGCACCATTGAAGCAAGCTTATGTGGATGTCACATTGTATAAGCAACTAGTTCTTATATAAGTATCACCAATAGAAAAAGTAGAGAGAAATGAATTATTTTAGGTATTTATTGTTTAAAAATTAAAATACAAATAAACTAATATTATAAATTGAAATAAAAATAAAAATAAATAAAGATGCGGGATAATTTTTGAGGTCCATATGATAAATTTCTAAGAGTTGTAGCCTAAAGTAGTATAAATTAGAATTTTTTCTAATAATTCTTGGGGGCTACAATCAATTGTGGTTTTTGGTTTGCGAAAAACGGTTTAATGTTTTGATCCATTTGATGGTGCTTAAGCCTGCCGTTATAGTGATCTATTCATGGGTTATTGGCACCTAATATCGATCTGTGTGGGCGACAATGTAGGCCTTAACCTATAGGCCCGTAATGGGAGGTGCCTAGGGCTATTATTATATATAGTTTGGCTAGGTCCCTTTGCCGTCACGGATATTATAATAGTTGCCCCACAGCTTTCTCCATTGACGATTGTGAATTGGAAGTGCATGAACAAGTAGGGGGAAGGCTTGGTCTTTCATTTCAGAAACTTGGCATTCAAGTGGTGATCATGTCTTCAACAAGTAAGTACTTGATCAGTGTTCTAATTTCATATAATGCTACCCATGATTATATGATTTGTGACCTGATTGTTCAATATGAACATGATTTTATTTTGTTAATTTTCCGATTCCATCTTTTCAATATTTTTCGGATTTTATGAGGTTTATTGTGAAAATTGTGTTTTGGAATAATTGGAACCAAAGATCATGGAGCTTTTGTAGAGCATGATTGTATGAATATGTTGACACAAGAATCACAAGTTTTTGTTCACGATGGAGAAAGATTTTCACAAAATACAATGCGTTAGGGTTCATATGTCCTACTTTTTCTTTTTTATGCTTGAGATTTCATGAAGTTTGTGGCAAGTTTTACAGTGGACAAGTATCATAGGTAGTCCCATGGTGCACAAGCTTTTAAAAACCATCGGATCAAACATAAAATATGTGATGGCTAAGATTGTTTCAATCTATGGTACACCCTCCTACATTGAATTTTTTCCTCTTACTCATTATTCCCCCTCCACCTGATCTTCCCCCTCCGCCGTCGCCGTCCAGACATGAGCACGCCTCCACCGGATGGACGCCAGTCAGCCACGTGCAAACCATCCTCAATGAAGATTGTCCCTTTCCTTTTCCCACCTCTCAAACCCATTCCCGACGCTTGCGACGGCTCGCGGTGGAGAGATGAGATGCGTTCTGGTTTTTGGGTGGCTTAATGGCGGCGGATATGGACTGCAGTGGTGCGATCATAACGGGTCTGGCTCGTGGCACGGCGGTGCGCCTCACTTACTTTCCGCTATAGCGCAAACACCGCCACGGCCAAGGTGTGCTTCCACCGCCCTAGCAACTCGAGTTGCTCTTGTTCGATGGGCTCCAGACGCCGTAAGCCACCGCCCACCATGACCGAATTGCTAGTTGTCCATCATCGCGATCTCCAGATCCGCCGTCCAAGATCATCGAAACAGAACTATTTCACGATAGTCTACTTGCCGCCATCAACCCATCACCACTTGTCGCCGCCAACACAGGGAGAGGGAGTTACTATTGTACTGAGATCTGGTGAATGGGTTCGACCATGGTGGTGGAGCTGAGGTAGTGGTGGTCTTCCTGACGACCTCACCGTACACCTTCCTTTTTGCATTTTAGGAGATGATCGGTTAATGAAACAAATCGTGTAACACCCCGATTTCTTGATTATGGTTTAAGGAAGAGATTAAGTATGATTAAAGACTTAATCATGTTCTTTTGGTGTTAGTTAGCTTGTGTTACAAGTTTGAGGAGAGTCGGAGTTGAAACGGGTCTGAAACGCAAACAAACGCTAAACCGAGCGATTAATTAGTCAGTTAATTAATTAATTTAGAGTTAGAATATTAAAATTAGGTCGGGCTTGAGTACAATAAGTTTTTATAAGTGGTCTAAAATAGTTAAGAAAAATATTTCAGCAGTATATTACGCAAGTAGATGCAGAAGAAAACATCCGATTGTGTCGACGTATCAACACGTGGTGACACGTGTCGCCATACCATCGCGCCACCTCACATTCCACTAAAATGTTCCTAAACCCACCTACACATGAAACGTAATATTAACATACAAACCTAACACCCTAAGCTTAAGACACCTAGCCCACTAACTATCCAAGTAAAGCATGCAATGACACTTGTCTTCCACTAAAAATAAGATAATAATTAAATAATCCTAAACTAAGTAATATAAAAGGAAATGAATTCATGGTCATCATCTTCTTCTATTCTTTTGGGTGCATAACCAGAGGAAAAGGTGGGAAGAAACTCTCAAAGGAAGGCAGCCATTGTTGAGTTACCAAGCTTAGTTGGAATGGTCACTGTGAAATCGACACCACACACTCTTCCACCGTTGGATCGTGCTCAAATTTCATATGAAGGTTCTAGACTAGTGGTTCTTCTAATCCAACAGTCAGAATTTCTAAATAACCTATAGATTGTGAGATATTAAGCTCGCACAGTGGACGTAGAGGTTGAGTAACTCAACTCGTCTAGCTTCTAACCTGTCACCATAGAACAGCCATCCGAGGTTCGTTCACCGTTGGATCGGACTGAAACTTTTGGAGGATGTTAAGGACAGGTAGTGATATGAACAAGGATTCACAAAGCAAATGCCCAAGCATTGAAGACTCACATGGACCCGTGACAAGGTCAAAGCTAGGTAAAGTCCAAAATACTCTAAAAGAGAGTCCAAGATAACTAGTTACGGATAGGGCCTAAGACCTTTGTGTAGAGTATACTTCATGTAATAAATATAGGAACTAGGACCTTGTATAGACTAGATTTCATGTAATATAAGTGCTTATTCATAAAAGCACTTAAGACTAGTTTAGGAATTGGGCCTATTGGGTCATAAGCATAGGAGTAGGAAGCATTGAGCCAAAATCAAGCCCACACTTGGGTTTATGATGTAGGAGGCGCCATTGGCATCTTGAAAGTGGATGAGCACCTTGCTTATCTATAAATAGGCTCCCTGTAATTCATTTCATAAGTTTGAATTCTTTTGGAAGGTTTTCTCATACTTGAGATTTCTATAGAGAGAGAGAGTTCTCCTCTTCTTGGTTCATTGGGTCTATTGGGTCATAAGCATAGGAGTAGGAAGCATTGGGCCAAAATCAAGCCCACACTTGGGTTTATGATGTAGGAGGTGCCATTTGCATCTTGAAAGTGGATGAGCACTTTGCTCATCTATAAATAGGCTTCTTGTAATTCATTTCATAAGTTTGAATTTATTTGGAAGGTTTTCTCATACTTGAGATTTCTAGAGAGAGAGAGAGTTCTCCTCTTCTTGGTTCATGAGTTGAACCATTGATTCATATCTTGAATTTCCATATTCAAGTGGTGAATCCTCCTTTGGCTTATCAATTCAATCTTCTTCTCAAACATGATTCAATTGTGGCGCCTTCCCCTTCATCTTCTTCCTATTCCATTTTCTACTTTTGTTCCTTAATTTTCTGCACTTTAATTTCTGCACTTTTATTCTTGTTCTTGTCATTTCATTTCATATATAATTGTGCTCTTCTACTCCTTTTTGTTTCTCTTGATTCTCACTTGAGATTAAAGTTTCATTCATTTGTTATTGTTTGTGTCGCGATCGTCCCGTCCGAGAGTCGCGAAAAAGGAGGTAAAAAGACAGAGGAGTCGCCACCAAAATTTTTATTGTGGGAAAACCTTGGAAAACCCATTTATTTAAGGTAAACTGGTCTTTAAAAAAGAAAGAGATTTGAGTTCGGGAGTCGGTTACGATTAGGGAAGGTGTTAGCACCCTACATCGTCCCTTTACAAACGGTACCTCAAGTTAATTGTGCAAAAGAATTTTAATAACCTTTGAAAATATTTATTTTTACCCCATTTTGAAATTAAAAATAATAATAAAGTGAACACAATAAAAGGGAAAATAAAATTTTGGCTTGACAGAATGATTGATTCTGCTCCTACGTATTCCCGGGCGCGATGGGAAACTCAAAGCCACGTAGTTCTTTTAGAAAATGTTTGATTGATTGGTTGATTGATTTTAATTTTGAATGGAAAAAGAATTGATTTTTTTAATTTTGAAAAAAGGATTTTATTTTAAAAAAAAAATTCACTCTTGCACGGGGTCCAAGATAATAGTGCTATACGATGAACCCTTACAATTCATACGATACTTGAGGCTGAATAAGTCCATACATCAACGTCGTAGATTGTTGCGTGAATTCAAAAGATATTTTTATAAAATTAAATTGGGTAAAATTGGTTAAAAGTGTAAATTGAAAAAACATTTATTATTTTTTACAAAAGGGAATTCACTCTTGTACAGAGTTAAAGATAGCGAAGCTATACGATGAACCCTTACAATTCATACGACACTTGATGATGAGAAAAAAATCCATACGTCAACATCGTAGATTGTCGCGTGAACTCAAAAGAAATTTTTTACAAAAAGAATTTCTTTAAAAAGGGTTTCGTTTGAGAAGGATTTTCATTTTTCGATTTCTTTGAAAGCGATATTTTTGAAAGATTTTTTTTGTTGAAAATGAACTGGAATCTTTTATAAAGGATTTTTTTCTATATTTTTACCATTTCTGATTTTTTATTATTATTTTTTAAAAAAGTATTTTTGAATTAAAAACTTGAAGGTAACTTTTTATTTTAAGTTTGGAAACATTTTTCTTTTTGTCTAACTAATGCAACTCATTTGACACAAACAAATCCCAATATGTAAGATTTTCTCTTTTTTCATTTTTGTTATTACCATTTTCGTTTGGGCTAATCTGTAATAAGTCCACAATGATTTAAAAAAAAAAAAAACAAAATCAACACTAAAACTTGCATGCTTGTTGACCCATGAAATAACCAAAGCACAAGACTGCCACTACACCTTAAGACTTGAAAAAAAAAAGATTAGACCAAATAGACAAATAATAAATAAAAGGCATAAAATGAAAGCAAAAAACATGAAAGGAAATAGGAACCCATCAGAGAACCTTACGGGGAAACTTATACTTAGGGGAGGGGAGGTTGCGCAAGACCTTAGGGACGGCGGCGAAGCGGTGGTGCACGAACGGCGGAGATGGTGAACGTGAGCAGATCTGCGATTGGCGGAGACAGTGGAGAACGGGGCGGCGATCGCGGAGATACGGTGGTGACGGCAGTGGTAGGAGCTGTGTTGTGGCGGACCTGCTACAGATCTGGTTCGTGACGGCGAGGATCGAGGCAGTAACGACAACGGCGGAGCTTCCGGGTTCGGTGGCGCTTGGGTCTGGGATCTGCGGTTCGTGACGGCGACGCTGCAGTGGACGGGCGGCAATGCTGGGTCTGACCGTCGGACAGTGGAGGGTGGATCTGGTCCGACATGACGGTTCTGGGTGGTGCGGCAGGACTGTGCGGCTGCGAAGATGGTGGCTGAGTGAACAACGATGGAGCTCATGGCGGAGCACGGCGGCTGAGCTAGAAACAAGAATCTGGCCAGTTTATATTGTGTTTGTTTTTTTTTTGGTTTTTTGATTGTTGATTTTGGGTGGAGTGAAGATGGGGTTTTGTGAGTTTTTGATGTTGAAGGAGGTTCTGTGAGTGGTATGGTGGTTACATGGATGATGCTTTTTGGGTGAAAATGAAGGTGAAGGGTGGTTATAGGTGCGATTCATGATGAAGGATAATGAGACTTTTTTTCCCTGAAGGATCTCTGTTATGTTTCATCCCCCCCCCCCCTTTGGTCACTGTTGAATGCCTAATTTATAGCACAAAAAAAAGGAAGAAGATGGCAAATCTTCTTGTTAGGCCAGCTGGTTGTTGGAATATGTGGCTTCGACTCAAGAGGGGAGGGGTGAATTGAGTCTACAAATTTCTTTTTCATTTTTCAACAAAATTTTTTTTAACAAATTTATCACGCAATCAATTATATAAAAGAAATAAATTAAAAGAGAGGTAAAGAGAATACTTGCGCGAGGATTCTATCCTGGTTCAGCCACCAACCACTAGTGACCTACGTCCAGTCCCCACTCCACCTGTGGGATTTTCTTCCACTAACAAACAAGCTTATAAGTGGTGCTTGCAACCTTTGTACACAACAGAGCCCTTCTCACTAGGGATCCCCCACCCTTGTGTAGAAGCCTCAATCACAACAAAGAGGGATACCACACCCTCACACAAAGTTTCAGCAAAGGAAGAGCAATATGATACACTCTTCTAGTGCAGATGATTACAACTTGAAGTCCTATGAGATTGATTAAAGCGGTACTAGTAACTTCTCAAAATGTTTTCAGAATTTTAGCAAAGGCTTATAATAAAAATAATAACGAAACTGTTCACTGACAAAAAATGTTTCAATACTGTCTCGTGTGTATATGTCTTGTATTTTTTAAGCTGCAACAATTCGTCTTTTATAAGCCTAAAATACTAACGTTGAACGAGTCTGATAGTGAATTGCATTCAAAGGATTTTTATTATTATTATTTGCAATAAAAAATTTATTGCTAGGCTAAATGATAAAAACTTGTGAAAATCTCAGTTAGCAAATTTGAATTGATTTTGCAATTCAAGGATTGTTAACGTTACAACATAAGTGAGGCTTTGCAATGAAAAGAATCAATTGGAATGAAAGATTTTGATGAGTACATTAAATACAAATTAACTTGATGAAACAAATCAAATTCAAATAATTTCCACACAAAAGAAATGTGTGTAACATGTAATTAATGATGGCCAGAATTGTAACGTTGAAGGCTTAACCATGAGTGTGGCAATTTGATTTGGCTACTAAAGAATATGAATATTGCAGTGAGGAGAAGTCAATAATATGAATGCAATATTAGAGAATTTTAGCCAAGAAATGCGCAAGAGCATTTATGGCATGATGTTGAACATGGGCAATTAGCCAATAAAGTGGATTTATGCATTTTGCCAATAATGTTGAACATGAGTGCCTATGAGTGGATATGTGCATTTAATTCAAATTAATCTACACATAAAATAATTAATTGTCAAATTCCCATATAAAAAGGTTATGTTATTTGAAAATGATTTGAATCCATACTGATCCATAACGTGAATGTTTCGCTTCAAAAAATAATATTCAATCAGGTAATTAGGCTATAGCATGAGATGCTCTTTTCAAAAACATTTTCACTAGAATGAAAATTAATAATAATTATTTTTTTTTTAAAGAAAGAAAAAGTATCTTTGAGATTTGTTTTAAAAAAAAAACTTTAAAATTAGTTTTGAAAAAAAAATTGATTTTCAACGTTAAAAAAGAAACTTTGAGCCAAGCTAAGTACCTAATTAAACCAACCTCTTACAAAAGTATCTAAGACCTAATAATTTATCCATTTGGTCTTGTGGTCTTGATACTTGATTTTCTGGTACACCATAATAATTTGAATTTGTGCACGCGGTACCTGCATGCTGTAAGAAAAATTCTCTTGCCTTTTTGTTAGTGTTTGTCATTCATCAAAATATATAAATGTGTGATTACATACTCCCCTTTTTTATTATGACAAAACTTACCTTCTTACCTATGTAATGTGGTGTCAGAGTCATATACGCACTGCATGAGCGTGGGATGGATCTCCCCCTGTCTAAAACATATTACTCAATAGATACGTCAGTTAAATTCAGAAGGCATAAATTCAAATTATTAGGCAATGGAATATTATAAGCATGCTCCCCCTGAATAGTTCAATTACATTTATTTTATGCAAGATTAATATTTCAATTCTTCTCCCCTTTTTGGCATGATCAAAAAGAAAGTTTATGGATAAAAGATAATAAATAAAGATGATAACTTTCATTCATCAAAATAGATGAAAAGTGGGACATTTATAGCATTAATAAAATAAGTATGTGTAGTAGCCAATATGGAGGTTGATTTTATGATTTTATGATTCACGGTATCCAAACTAACAAAATCAGACTATCACAATAGAACGGACGATGCAGGAGCACATTGACCAACTGGATGCAATTCAATTTATGCAGTTAATTTGGAAATTTATTATCAAAAAGTGTGACACATAGTTACATGAACTATGATAAAATTAATTGTACTGCTCACATATTTATTAATAAAATTATCGATAGAGAGCAAATTTGATAGATATGTGAGAATAAAAGTAAACATGTAAGATTAATTGATGTAAGATAAATCAAGGTTGCCTAATTCGCTTCTGATGTAAAAGAAACTCTCTTTATTGAGGGGTTTAGTAAGGATATCTGCTAATTTCTTAGTTGTACCCACATGCTCCAAAACACAATATCCATTTTGCACAAGATCCCAAATAAAATGGTGTCTTATCTCAATGTGTTTTGTCCTAGAATGTTGAATGGGATTCTTAGTTAAGTTAATGGCACTAGTGTTATCACATTGAATGGGGATATGATCTAATTGGACACCATAGTCTAACTTTTGTTGTTTCATCCAAATAATTTGGGCACAACAATTCCCTGCTGCTATGTATTCCGCCTCAGCGGTTGACAATGCCACACTAGCTTGTTTTTTGCTAAACCATGAAACTAAGGCACTACCTAAAAAGTGGCATGTCCCACTAGTACTTTTCCTATCTAACTTGCAACCTGCAAAGTCAGAGTCGGAATACCCAACCAAATTGCATGTGTCGCCTTTGGGATACCACAAGCCCATGTCTTTTGTCCCAACTAAATATCTCATTATTCGCTTAACCGCCGCAAGGTGGGATTCCCTAGGACTAGCCTGATATCTAGCACACATGCAAACACTAAACATGATGTCAGGCCTACTTGCAGTAAGATACAAGAGGGATCCAATCATACCTCGATATTTTGTCAATACAATGGGCTTACCATTTTCATCCTTATCTAAGTAGCATGAGGTGCTCATTGGTGTGGCTATCTCTTTGGCATTGTCCATTCCAAATCTTTTTAAAAGTTCCTTGCAGTATTTTGCTTGACTTATGAATATGTCGTTGTCTGTTTGTTTAGTTTGAAGCCCAAGGAAGAAATTTAATTCTCCCATCATCGACATTTCAAATTCTTCCTGCATATGATTAGAGAATTCTTTGCAAAGAAACTCATCAGTAGCACCAAAAATTATATCATCCACATACACTTGTACAAGAAGAATATCATGTGATTTTCTTTTAATAAATAAGGTTGTGTCAACCTTTCCTCGTGAAAAACCTTTTTCTAAAAGAAACTTGCTTAAGCGCTCATACCAAGCTCTAGGAGCTTGCTTTAAACCATAAAGCGCTTTCTTTAAGCGAAACTCATGATTGGGTAGGTCAAAATTTTCGAAACCAGGAGGTTGATTTACATACACCTCTTCTTGAATAAAGCCATTTAAAAATGCACTTTTTACATCCATTTGATATAATTTAAAATTCATAATGCAAGCAAATGCAAGTAACATGCGAATGGCCTCAAGTCTGGCTATGGGTGCATACGTTTCTTCATAATCTATGCCCTCCTCTTGATTGTACTGTTTAGCTACAAGTCTAGATTTGTTTCTAACAAGTATACCATTTTCATTATTTCTAAAGACCCATTTAGTCCCAATTGTTTGATTTTTTGATGGCTAAGGGACTAGTTCCCATACCTGATTTCTTTCAAATTGGTTTAATTCCTCTTGCATGGCTAACAACCAAAATTCATCACAAATAGCATCGTCAATGTTCTTAGTTTCTATTTGAGAAACAAAAGCCATGTGATTGCAAGCATTTTTAATGGAGTTTCTAGTAATTACCCCTTTAGAAATATCACCAATAATGTTGTCCAATGGATGATTTTTGGAAACTCTCCATTCTTTGGGAAGATCTTGAAGTTCTTCCTCTTGCTTGATCTCATCATCATTGACTTCTTTGTCCTCTTGATTTTTCTTTTCATCCAAGTGGGTATGTTCTAAGGAATCTGCAAGGTCATCAACAATATCCTTTCCCAACCTTTTGGGGTTAGTCTCATCAAAAGAAACATGCACTGATTCCTCAACAGTTAAAGTTCTTTTATTGTATACCCTGAAGGCTTTGCTAAATGATGAATAACCTAAGAATATCCCTTCATCAGCTTTGGCATCAAATTTTCCTAAATTATTTTTACCATTATTAAGCACAAAACATTTGTATCCAAACACACGAAAATGAGAGATATTGGGCTTCCTTCCTTTGTATAATTCATATGGGGTTCTCTTTAAAATTGGTCTAATTAAGACCCTATTGAGAACATAGCAAGCAGTGCTAACTGCATCCGCCCAAAAATATTTTGGGAGGTTTGCATCGCTTAATAGTGTTCTAGCGAGTTCCTCTAAAGCCCGATTTTTTCTTACTACCACCCCATTTTGTTGTGGGGTCCTAGGGGCAGAAAAATTATGTTTTATGCCATTTTCTTCACAAAAAATTTCAAACGTTTCGTTTTCAAATTCCCCGCCATGGTCACTTCTAATAGATACAATTTTTAGATCTTTTTCATTTTGAATTACCTTGGCTAATTTTTTAAAAGCTTTAAAGGTGTCACTTTTGTGTGAAAGAAATAAGGTCCAAGTGAACCTAGAGTAGTCGTCAACAATTACTAACGCATAAAAATTGCCACCAAGGCTTAGTTCTAGAAGGCCCAAAAAGATCCATATGTAGGAGTTGCAAGGGCCTCTCCGATGAAACAATATTAATTGGTTTGAAGGAAGCCTTTGTTTGTTTACCTTTTTGGCATGCATCACACAATCCATCCTTTTTAAATTTCATTTTGGGTAAACCGATAACAAGTTCTTTTGAAATAAGCTTGTTTAAGTGCTCTGTGTGTATGTGTGAAATCCTACGATGCCAAAGAAAACTGTCTTCTTCTCTAGAGACAAGACAACATGCATCATTTGAAGAGATATCATCTAAGTCTATCATATAAATATTATTAATTCTATGTCCAATTAATTTCTTATTTTTATCATGCAAATTTTCAATTAAACAACTTTTAGAATCAAAGCTAACCTTGTTACCTTTGTCACAAAGTCGACATATGCTTAGGAGGTTGTGCTTTAGTCTTTCCACAAAAAGTACATTATCAATTGATGTTGTCGGACTTTTACCAACACTTCCAATCCCAAGAATTTGCCCTTTGTTATTGTCACCATATGTCACATGTCCTCCAACTTTTGGTGTGAAGGATGTGAACTTGCTAATGTCTCCCGTCATATGCTTAGAGCAGCCGCTGTCAAGGTACCAATTTGTAGTCTTGGCTTTCAAGCATACCTACAAAACAACAGTCATATTTTGTTTTTTGGTACCCAAATTTTATTGGGTCCTTGGTTGTTAGTGCCATATGATGTTCCCTTAGGAACCCATTTTTTATTTTCATTCTCCTTTCTCACATTACAAGTTGATGCGGTATGCCCTTTTCTAGCACAATAATAACATTTGACGAAAGGACTGACAGATATATGAGTAGGCACAAATGTTTTCTTCAAAAAGGATTTTTCATGATCAGTAGGCTTATATCCTATGCCGGCCTTATCATATACACCTTTTTGGATTCCCAAAAGAACATTCAAGTTATCTCTACCATTGGTGAATTTTACAAGAGTGATCTTCAAGTCATTTACTTGTTTTTCATATTCACTGCACGTTTTGCATGTAAAATTTCCTAGAGTATATCCAATGCTATAGTTTTCCTTCTTTAATTCCAACCTTTCTTTTGTTAAAGTAATTACTTGGTTTTGCAAATAATTAACCATTTTCTTGGATTTTTCTAATGCCTTAGCCAATCTCATAGAGTCATTGTGTAGTTCAAGAAAGGCATCATGCAATGCATCATATGAGCAAGAAGAGGAAGAAGAGTTAGAGGTTACATCATCATCGCTTTCGTGGCCAGTCATGAGACATAAGTTAGCTTCCTCATTGTCTGAATCATCGGTGGTATCCAAATCATTTTCATCCCAAGCTATGTAAGCTCTTCTAGGTTTGTTTTCCTTCTTTTCTTTTCTTTTGAATTTGTCCTTCTTTTGTAATTTAGGACAATCATACCTCATGTGACCGGGCTTTCCACATTCATAGCAAGTAGGTGTGGAGCTTGGACCATCTCCCTTATTGAAACTCTTTTTGGGAAAGGTTGATGATCTTCTTGAGGTAGCTTTCTTTTTCACAAATCTTTTGAATTTCTTTACTAGCATTCCCATTTCATAATCTGAAGCGTCTTCCTCTTCTTCATCTTTTTAACCCTCTTCCTCATTTTTGGAGGAGGATGCTTTCAAGGCTAGGCTCTTCTTTTTCTTGTATTTTTCTTTGTGTTCCGACAGCCGACTAAGTTCTAGTTCATGCTCTTGTAATTTTCCAAATAGTGTCGCTAAGTTCATTGTGGTGAGATCTTTAGATTCAACAATTGTTGTCACCTTCGGCTGCCATTCCCTGCTCAAACAACGTAGAACTTTATTAATTAAATCTTCATTATCAATATTCTTACCCAGACCAGCAAGCTGTTTCACAATGTGAGTGAAGCGTTTCTGCATGTCTTGAATGGATTTTCCTTGCTTCATCATTGATGGCCTCCTTGGTGTAGAAAGGGGCCATTTCTTGATTTTTCAGAATGGAATCTGGTTGTGACTTTGTTTTTGTATTTTCCTTTTTTTTTATATAAAATGAAAGAAGAATGGTTAAAGATTGAGATGAATTTCGTGGTTTTGGTGGTAATGAATTAAGGTAGCAGATTGGGAAAACTCAAATGCATGAAACCAACAGAAAAGGATTCAAGGAGCTGTTTAAGGAATAAATGAAGAAGATGGATAATTGGGAGGTAGGGGCGCCACCATAGTCTAATCCAAGACAAGGATAAGCCTATGAATGGGAGGATCACCACAAGAAGAGAATTTCTTGATAAGATCGATAAACTTCTCCAATCCAGAACCAAAGAGTATGAACTCAAAATTTTGCTGAAATCTTTCTTATTGTTTATTGAAACTTGCGCCCCTATATATAATGAGGGAGGTTCTTGCTGTTACAAAGAGAAAAATCCTTCCTTTCTAGGGCTACAAAAAGAAACTAAAGGAAATTAAAAATAATTATTACTGCTTTGATTGCTCTCCATGATCACGGGAAAGTTTCACAACCACTCATTAAATGCAATTAAGTGGGTGGTTGTGCCTTTATTGTGCTGTTGGAGCATTCATCTCCTTGTCTTGTGTAATTCCCTTTTTCTTGCCTTGATTGGAGCATTCATCATATTGTCTTGTGTAATTCCTTTTTTTTTCCTTGATTGGAGCATTCATCACCTTGTCTTGAGTAACCCCTTTTTTGCCTTGATTGGAGTATTCTCTTTGTCTTTCTTTGGCAGCAAGTTTATTGATTTATTCAAACTACACAAAGAGCTTTTGAGAGGTGTGGGACCCCTGCTCCTTGTGCCACACAGCCACTTGAAGTGGATTAAACACACCAAAAGAAATAAAAATAACTTAGTGCCTTAGTCCCAAATAAATCAATTGGACACTTGCACTTTTATTCAATTAAAAATAAAATAACTTGGCTTTATATTAGACACCATTCTTGGTTTGTATCATTCCCTCCCTCTTGAAGAGAATTCGACCTCGAATTTATTGCCTAAATGAATCATCTTTATGCTCCAGGGTCAAATGGAAATTGATAGAAATCATCAAATGTAGCAAGTAAGCGTAACACATTTCCATCTTGTACAATCAACATCCCAACAAATTCCTCAAAATTGTTGTAATTATGAACCAAATGAACAAAATACTTTTTAGAGGCCATGCAAGTTCCCAAATCATGGGGTGCTTCCTTTGGGATTAAATCTTTAATTACATCGGTTGTCTTGCAAGCTTCCTTTGGAATCAAATCTTCAATTTCATTGAATGTCTTGCAAGCTTCCTTTGGAGGAACAAACTCAATTTCCTTCAGAAGAGAATCAACACAACTAGGCAAAGAATTAGGAATGGCATCAAAACAAGAATTCACGTTTTCTTTTTCCTCCCCACTTTCTTTTTTGCTCTCATATTTTTCTTTTTCCTCATTCTTTTCCATACTTTCATCTTTCTTTTCTTTCTCTTCAAATATACTCTCAACTTTTACCTCTTTCTTTTCCTCATTCACCGAACCCTCTTCCGTTGTTTTTTTCTCACTCTTTTTTTTCTCACTCTCTCCTTTCAAGTGCATTTGATCTTCATACACTTGTTTTGGTGACAATGGTCCAAGAGTGATTTTGTGATTATTAAATACAAATGAGTACTTGTTGTTGTTGGCATCATATCTCGCTTGTCGTTCAATCCTCCAAGGACGCCCAAGTAACAAATGCCCCGTTTCCATGGGCACCACATCACATAACACGTCATCTTCATATCTCCCAATCCGGAATGATACTCGTACTTGTTTGTTCACCATCACGTCACCGAAATCACTAAACTCCGGGATGCTCCAAATGACATACGGTTGTGGATGCTCTAGAACAGGAAGTCCCAATTTTTGCACCATGGTGGTACTAGCTAGGTTGATGTAACCCTTTCTATCAATGACCAAGCTACATATCTTGTCCTTCACATAACATCTAGAATTGAAAAGATCCTCCATTTTCTTGGCATCATTTTTCTTCATTAGTGACTCCATGAAGAACCCACTAAGAAAAATTCAACTTCCGAAAAAAAAATGAAAAACAAAACCAAAGGTCACTTTAGGAAGGATGGCTCTGATTACCAAATGATGGCCTCCTTGGTGTAGAAAGGGGTCATTTCTTGATTTTTCAGAATGGAATCTGGTTGTGACTTTGTTTTTGTATTTTCCTTTTTTTGATATAAAATGAAGGAAGAATGGTTAAAGATTGAGATGAATTTCGTGGTTTTGGTGGTAGTGAATTAAGGTAGCAGATTGGGAAAACTCAAATTCATGAAACCAACAGAAAAGGATTCAAGGAGCTGTTTAAGGAATAAATGAAGAAGATGGATAATTGGGAGGTAGGGGCGCCGCCTTAGTCTAATCCAAGACAAGGATAAGCCTATGAATGGGAGGATCACCACAAGAAGAGAATTTCTTGATAAGATCGATAAACTGGTCCAATCCAGAACCAAAGAGTATGAACTCAAAATTTTGCTGAAATCTTTCTTATTGTTTATTGAAACTTGCGCCCCCTATATATAACGAGGGAGGTTCTTACTGTTACAAAGAGAAAAATCCTTCCTTTCTAGGGGTACAAAAAGAAACTAAAGGAAATTAAAAATAATTATTACTGCTTTGATTGCTCTCCATGATCAGGCGAAAGTTTCACAACCACTCATTAAATGCAATTAAGTGGGTGGCTGTGCCTTTATTGTGCTGTTGGAGCATTCATCTCCTTGTCTTGTGTAATTCCCTTTTTCTCACCTTGATTGGAGCATTCATCATCTTGTCTTGTGTAATTCCCTTTTTTTTGCCTTGATTGGAGCATTCATCACCTTGTCTTGTGTAATCCCTTTTTTGCCTTGATTGGAGCATTCTCTTTGTCTTTCTTTGGCAGCAAGTTTATTGATTTATTCAAACTACACAAAGAGCTTTTGAGAGGTGTGGGACCCCTGCTCCTTGCGCCACACATCCACTTGAAGTGGATTAAACACACCAAAAGAAATAAAAATAACTTAGTGCCTTGGTCCCAAATAAATCAATTGGACACTTGCACTTTTATTCAATTAAAAATAAAATAACTTGGCTTTAAATTAGACATCATTCTTGGTTTGTATCAATCATGAACAGCTCATATTTTCTTATCAGAGTGTTTGTCCTTGCGCGCTTGACTTCACTCGTTCCTTCATGAGTGACTTGAAGCGTATCCCACATTTCTTTAGCCGTCTTGTAATTTGAGACCCTGAAAAATTCTCCCCTACTCAAAGCATATGTTATCATATTTCTAGCACGTAAATTTAATTGTACATTCTTTTTCTCATCCACAGTTTGTTCACTTCTAGGCTTAATAACAGACTTACCATCTACATCTTTCACAGGGACAAAAGATCCATTTTCAATAGCATCCCACACATCATAATCTTGTGCTTGAATAAAAATTATCATGCGTTCTTTCCAATTTGCATATTCTTCACCATTAAAGGCAGGGGGTCTGCCAAGGGAGGCTCCTTCATGTAGGAAGTCATTCGAAGCCATTTCTCTTAAAGCTGCTAAGCTCTTTATGCAAGAGTCTAGCTCTGATGCCACTTGTTGGAATATGTGGCTTCGACTCAAGAGGGGAGGGGTGAATTGCGTCTACAAATTTCTTTTTAATTTTTCAACAAAATTTTTTTTAACAAAATTTATCACGCAATCAATTATATAAAAGAAATAAATTAAAAGAGAGGTAAAGAGAATACTTGCTTGAGGATTTTATCCTCGTTCAGCCACCAACCACCAGTGACCTACGTCCAGTCCCCACTCCACCTGTGGGATTTTCTTCCACTAACAAACAAGCTTTTAACTGGTGCTTGCAATCTTTGTACACAACAGAGCCCTTCTCACTAGGGATACCCCACCCTTGTGTAGAAGCCTTAATCACAACAAAGAGGGATACCACACCCTCACACAAATTTCAGCAAAGGAAGAACAATATGATACACTCTTCTAGTGCAGATGATTACAACTTGAAGTCCTATGAGATTGATTAAAGCGGTACTAGTAACTGCTCAAAATGTTTTCAGAATTTTAGCAAAGGCTTATAATAAAAATAATAACGAAACTGTTCACTCACAAAAAAATGTTTCAATACTGTCTCGTGTGTATATGTCTTGTATTTTTAAGCTGCAACAATTCGTCTTTTATAAGCCTAAAATACTAACATTGAACGGGTCTGATAGTGAATTGCATTCAAAGCATTTTTATTATTATTATTTGCAATAAAAAATTTATTGCTAGGCTAAATGATAAAAACTTGTGAAAATCTCAGTCAGCAAATTTGAATTGATTTTGCAATTCAAGGATTGTTAACGTTACAACATAAGTGAGGCTGGCCATTTCATTCAAATGATTTAATTTGCAATGAAAAGAATCAAATGGAATGAAAGATTTTGATGAGTATATTAAATACAAATTAACTTGCTGAAACAAATCAAATTCAAATAATTTCCACACAAAAGAAACGTGTGTAACATGTAATTAAGGATGGCCAGAATTGTAACGTTGAAGGCTTAACCATGAGTGTGGCAATTTGATTTGGCTATTAAAGAATATGAATATTGCAGTGAGGAGAAGTCAATAATATGAATGCAATATTAGAGAATTGTAGTCAAGAAATGCGCAAGAGCATTTATGGCATGACGTTGAACATGGGCAATTAGCCAATAAAGTGGATTTATGCAATTTGCCAATACTGTTGAACATGAGTGCCTATGAGTGGATATGTGCATTTAATTCAAATTAATCTACACTTAAAATAATTAATTGTCAAATGCCCATATAAAAAGGTTATGTTATTTGAAAAAGATTTGAATCCATACATCATACGTGAATGTTTCGCTTCAAAAAATAATATTCAATCAGGTAATTAGGCTATAACATGAGATGCTCTTTTCAAAAACATTTTCACTAGAATGAAAATTAATTATTATTATATTTTTTTTTAAGAAAGAAAAAGTATCTTTGAGATTTGTTTTAAAAAAAAAACTTTAAAATTAGTTTTGAAAAAATTTTGATTTTCAACATTAAAAAAAAACTTTGAGCCAAGCTAAATACCTAATTAAACAAACCTCTTACAAAAGTATCTAAGACCTAATAATTTACCCATTTGGTCTTGTGGTCTTGATACTTGATTTTCTGGTACACCATAATAATTTGAATTTGTGCACGCGGTACCTGCATGCTATAAGAAAAATTCTCTTGCCTTTTTGTTAGTGTTTGTCATTCATCAAAATATACAAATGTGTGATTACACTGAGGTGGGTACAAGTAGTGGGGAGCATATCAGCCTTTGCTCCACCACCTTGCTTGGTTGCAATGGTGCAAGGGTAGTACACCACCATTTTTAGAAAAAAAAGTAAAAGAAGACAAAGAGGGACCAAGAAAACAAAATCTGGTCCATACTTGGAAAAGTAAAGTGAAAGCTGACCATTTTTCAATTTTTTTACTATTTTATTTTATTTTAATAACAAATCAGAATAATAAAAAAACATTTTTTGACTGGGCTTGGATAATGGGCCCAAAAGATAACTTGGAACAAAAACGAAAATGGGCTCCATTTGATGATGTAATGGGTCAAGAATGAAAATATTTTTTGCAAAGTTTTTTTTTTATTATTTATCATTTTTGTCTATTATTTTCTTCAAAACATTAATTAAAACATCCGGACAAAATTAGGTGTTCACAGTTTGTGTTTGATCTTGAAATCAAAGCAATTAGTTCAAAGAAAAATCCTCAAATGTTTAGTGATCAATCTTTGATCACATCAGGTATTTCTTCATTCTCACCGTTCAAATTTATAAATAAATATTTGGATTGTGAGACAAGGCGTCTGAACAGTAGCACTATTGAGGTCTTTTCTTTTAGATCTTGAACTCACTTTCTAGTCCAAATTTCGTTTAATGCAGCGGCTGTTTAGGATTTGCGAACATTGTTGGAAAACGTGTTGAGGTTCATGTCGATAACACGGATGCATTCAGAGTTTGTACGGGAAATTGTGCACATCAACAAGGTGGGGAGAAAGTAACGGGCATCGTCGAGGAGGCAAGCGTAAAATAGTAATTATATATGCATGTCTGTAGGGTGCCCCAGACCCTACTAGTTTGTCGAATAATCGACAACAGCTAAACCCAAATAAAATAATATTTTAATGTTATCTCGGGTTTAGTAGTTGTAGGTTTATTGATAGTAAGTTTGATATCTTAAGTTAGCAAGTTGATATTGGTTGAGGTTGTCTGAATTGCATGCTACCGTGCTATTTGAATTATACATAATGATATGTGATATTTGCTATACTTGATATGTTGAACGTGATTATGTGATTATTTTATATTGGTATATAAGAATTGAAGATTGGCTAGTTGTTATGATGAATATATGTTGTATGGATGAGTTGAGAGTTAACACCGTGATAATGCCTTGAGACTGTGACTTTGAGACCAGGGATGTATGGGCATCCGCTGTGAGAGTGTGAATGTGTAAGAAGGTTCTGGTGTTAACCATGGCAATGTTTGTTGCGTTGCATTTTGCCAAGATGGCAAGCCGTGTGACTTGGTGTCATACGAGGTTAGTTGTACTCGAGTACGAGTACGGATTACGATTACGGAGGGGCCAGTCTGTGAAAAGACCTCAGGGATGTAAAACTGGACTCGGGAGGCTCACAGTGACCATTAGGTAGCGCCTAGTGCGTCGTGTACCCCGGTAGAGCCTAGTTATCTCGACTTTACCCTGAGTATCCACGTCTAAGGTTGACTATTCGAGGCGACCCATATACCTCTGATGGAGCAGAGCTCACAAAGAGATGCACTCTTATGGGTCACGGCGAGCGAAAAAGTTACCTAGACAAACTAAGTGATATTCCCTAAGCAAAGGGGCTTGATAAGGGAATATCTCGTGGCTGAGACCCGGATGAGAGATATGGACTGACATAAATAGGAGTGAGACTCCTTAGAGGATTGAACTGAGAGTGAACTTCGAGGATGTGCTGTGTTGGTGTGATTCGGAAGATGGTTGCCTATTACTTGTTGCGTGTGTATATGTATATGTAATTGTTGTTCTATGTGTCCCAATCCCCATTTTAATGACTATGTTAGAGTTGCTTATCTCCCTTCTTTCTCTACCTTTCTATGTATGTTATTGTTATAGTAGATGAACAACAATGCCAAGATGGGAACGACAACTTGGAAAGACTACCCGCCACAACGCTATCTAAAGAAGATCCCACACAATTATATAGACACTGTAACGGCAAAGGCGAGGGTAGTTCTAGACGCCCACATCACTGATGATGTGGATATGTCGGATGCATCTGTTAGGCTGTGTGCCTGTGAGATTATTTTGTATTTTGGATGTATTTTGAGAGGCGGGTTGGGTAGCTATAGGATTTTTCTCATGTTTGCTGTGATCAGCTTATGTATTAGGTTCATTTTTAGTTTGACAGTGTTTGTAAATTTTAGTAAGCCTAGGATCCCGTTGTTGGGATTTATCGTACTTGGGTGACAGACGTACTTATTACGTATATATAGCTAATGCATGTTTTCTTATGATGTGCATGTTTTAAACGATTTTTAATTTTATCGCTTCCGTAAAGTAATTATTTTCATATGTATAATCGCGCTAACGTTAATACAAAGGATTAAGGCTTAGTTAATTAGGATTTCTATAGTGGGACATCGGGGTGTCTCAAATCGCAACCGTCGATAAATTTATATTTGATCCGAGGTACCTATGATACTGGTCCACCATAGAACTTGCCTGAACTTTGTTGATAATAATAATGGCTTTTGTCCTAGATTGATTAAAATGTTGTTTGAGTAAAACCCACTGAAAATTGCATTGAAAAAGCGATTGATTGGAGCTGTAATGGTGACCCGAGTGTTAATCAATATGGCACCTCAGGATGGGGGGGGGGGTGAATCGAGGTTTAATCACTTTCATGAAAACTTTGCTTTCTTTAAAAAATTGTTCAAGAAAGATTATGTATGATGCAAAGAAATTGAGTAGAAGAAGAGAGTGATTATGAATGAAAGACCTCAATTAAAAATCAGAGAATTATATCCACCACAATTAAACAAATACACTAAAGAACAACAATTGAACAATAATTGCAAGAACTAGAAGAGTGAGGGAAAGAGAAGATTACACAAACGATTTTACTGGTTCGATCACAACCTGAGTGATCTACATCCAGCTCTCAAGAACCCTTGAGAGATTCCACTATTTGAAAATTGTTTGCAAGATTACAATTATCAAAAGAAACTAAAGGATACCCCTCCTTTACCTTGATTACTTTGAGATGTCCCACTCAAAGTAATCCTTACCTCATAAGGATGCCTCACCTTAGCTCCAAGGATTCCCCACCTTGGTTTCAAGGATTCCCACCTTGAAATTGACTTGGATGCCCCACCAAATAAATGTTGCAATTATCCTATTGCTTACAAAAGGAAATCCAAAAGAAAACTATAATTGCCTTTTACAAGATGAAGTATGAAAGCTCTAATGATTTTTGTGGAGGTATTTTGGCTGAGTTTTGTTAGCTCAAAAAGTATTAATTCTGTTTATAGAGAAAAATTTTAGAAGAGATTTTGAAAATTTGAAGAATTTTAATTCTGTTTTTCAGGAAGTAGTCGACTACTTTACAGTAGTAGTTGACTACTTGAGTGTAACAGAAACATGATTCAAGAATTTCAGCTGAAGTAGTCGACTACCTGACCGAAGTAGTAGACTACCTGACTGAAGTAGTCGATTACTTTACATAAGTAGTTGATTAATTTGATTAAAACTCATTCCTGGAATGCTAAACAACAAAGTAGTAGACTGCTTAACACAAGTAGTCGACTACTTACCTTTTCACATGAAAAATCAATTTTTTTTCTTTTCAAAGGCAAGTCCATAAACTTGTTTTTAATATCTTGAATCCATTTGTCAAAATCTTCTAAACATTTTAACTCTAAAACACTTATTTTATCACTTACAACTTATACTTCAATCTTAAAGGCAATTTTACAAAATATTCCTTAAGAAAATATTAAACCCTTCAACAATTGGATTTTCTTCCTTGGTGTGCATTTGGAGATCATCATCAAAACCATATGTTGAACTTCTGTCTCCCCCTTTTTGATGATGACAAATGCTTTAAACTTTTCATATCATTTTTTTAACTCCTTTGTTGAATGAAGATGTGGAATATTTTTGGAACTACGCTTAGTCACAAAAGCTTTAGCACTCCCCCTAAATTTGTGCATTATTTAAAAAAAAAATACAAGACCTTTCTCCCCTTTTGACTTTGTAAAAAAGGAACCATTAAATGCATAGGAGAAAAGTGTGAAATAGAAGCACATAGGGAGTAAATAGTATAACGTGACAAGAAAAACCATCATTTGTATATAAAAACTCATACAAATCAAGCATATTTCATATATTGAACACATACAAATCATCCATTTCTCATATTAACAACAAGAAAGGAACATAGAATTCAATGGAGACTAGGATCATCAATTATACCAAGTTCTCTACGGATATAAAAGAAATTTTCCCTAGCCAAAGGTTTAGTAAAAATATCCACTAATTGTTTACTAGTCTCTACATATTCCATTATGCAATCTCCTTTTTGTATGTGATCTCTAATGAAGTGGTGCCAAATTTCTATGTGTTTGGTTCTAGAATGTTGGACAGGATTTTTAGAAATATTTATTGCCCTTGTATTATCACGTCTTATGGGTATATTTGTTAGTTTAATACATTAGTCTAGAAGTTGTTGTTGTTGCATCCAAAGAATTTGAGCGCAACAACTATCGGCGACTACATACTCGGCCTTGGCGGTTGATAAGGCTACACTAACTTGTTTTTTGCTAAACCAAGAAACAAGTGAGTGACAAAAAATGTGACAAGTGTCACTTGTGCTTTTCCTATCTAATTTACAACCGGTAAAATTGGCATCAGAATATCCAATTAAAGTACAACTAGAACCTTTAGGATACCATAACCCCACATTAATTGTTCCAGCTAAATATTTTAAAATTCTTTAAACTGCTGTTAAATGTGATTCCTTGGGGTTTGCTTCGTAACGTGCACACATACAAAAGCTAAACATAATATCAGGTCTACTTGCAGTCAAATATAAAAGTGATCCGATCATACCTCGATACTTGGTTATTTCTAAGGTTTTACCACCTTCATCTTTATCTAGGTAGCAAGATGTTCCCATTGGTGTTGTAGCATGATTTACAATTTCCATTCCAAAGCGTTTAAGCAACTCCTTGCAATATTTTGCTTGATTGATGAATATCCCACGAGGAGTTTGCTTTATTTGTAATCCGAGGAAGAAGGTTAACTCCCCCATCATTGACATTTCGAATTCCATTTGCATTAACTTGGAAAATTCTCTACACAAACTATCGTTAGTGGCACCAAAAATAATTTCATCAACATATATTTGTACAATCAAGATATATTTGTTTTCATTTTAATGAAGAGTGTAGTGTCAACCTTCCCCCTATTAAAACCCTTTTCAAGTAAAAATTTGCTGAGTCTCTCATACTAAGCTCTTGGAGCTTGTTTTAAACCATAGAGAGCCTTTTTGAGTTTATAAACATGACTTGGGTTTTAAAAATTCTAAAAATCGTGAGGTTGAGCAACATACACCTCTTCATTAATTAAGCCATTTAAAAAAGCACTTTTAACATCCATTTGAAATAATTGGAATTCCATAAAACATGCAAATGAAAGTAAAAGACGAATAGCTTCCAACCTAGAAACCGGGGCATAGGTTTCATCATAGTCAATTTCTTCTTCTTGATTGTAGCCTTTAGCCACTAACCTAGCTTTGTTTCTTACTATTATGCCATTTTCATCAAGTTTATTACGAAAGACCGATTTAGTTCCTATTATTTTCTTATTATTGGGTCTTGGGACTACTTCCGAGACTTGATTTCTAGTGAATTGGTTTAATTCTTCATTCATAGCTATTAGCCAATGCTCATTTAGAATGGCATCTTCTATGGATTTAGGCTCAAATTGAGAAATGAAGGGCATATAATTACACAATTCCCTTAAGGAAGACCTTGTAGTAACTCCCTTTGATATATCTCCAATTATGTTATCAATTGGATGGTCTTTGGCAAATCTCCATTCTTTGGGTAGTCCTTCATTTGTTTCTTCAATTCTTGATTCTTGGTTTGGTGCTTCATCATCATCCGATTGTTGCCCTTCACAAGGATTATGAGGAATATCTACAAAATCATCAATAATACCTTTCCCATCCTTTTGAGGGTTAGTCTCATCAAAAGTAACATGAATAGACTCTTCAACAATCATAGTTCTTTTATTAAACACTCTAAAAGATTTACTAGATGATGCATAGCCTACTAAAATTCCTTCATCCGCCTTGGCATCAAATTTGCCAAGATTGTCTTTTCCATTATTCAAAATGAAACAATTACAACCAAAAACATGTAAGTGAGCTATGTTGGGCTTTCTTCCTTTATATAACTCATACGGAGTCTTTTTAATTATTTGTCTAATGAGAACCTGATTAGTTACATAGCAAGCGGTGTTGACCGCATCGGCCCAAAAATATTTTGGTAAATTTGATTCACTTAACATGGTTCTAGATAATTCTTCTAGAGACCTATTTTTCCTCTCAACAACTCCATTTTGTTAAGGGGTCCTAGGTGCTGAAAAATTATGAGCAATGCCAAGCTTATCACAAAATTTTTCAAAATCATGATTTTCAAATTCAACTCCATGGTCACTTCTAATACATGCAATTTTTAGATCCTTTTAATTTTGAATTTGTTTAGCTAATTTTCTAAAGGCATAAAAGCATTATTTTTATGTGCAAGAAAAAGAGTCCATGTAAATCTTGAAAAATCATCAACAATAACCAGTGAATAATAATTTCCACCTAAACTCATAGTTCTAGATGGTCCAAATAAGTCCATATGCAAAAGTTGTAGAGGTCTATTAGTAGAGACTATATTCTTGGATTTATAGCTAGTTTTAACTTGCTTACCCTTTTGACAAACATCACATAAGCTTTCCTTTTGAAACTTGGTTTTAGGGAAACCTATAACTAAGTCTTTAGAAATTAATTTGTTAAGATGCTACATGTGAATGTGTGCTACCCTTCTATGCCATAACCAAGCCTCGTCATTTTTATTCAACAAGCATTGACTATTATTATTGATGTCATCTAGGTCTAGTATATAAATGTTGTTAATTCTTTTTCCAACAAATTTAATTTCATTGTCATGTAAACATTCAATCATGCAACATTTACTATCAAACACAACCCTAACCTTTATTACAAAGTTGGCTTATGCTAAGTAAGTTATGCTTTAAACCATCTACTAAAAGAACATTTTCAATGGTAGTAGACTCATTTCCTATTTTACCAATACCAAGAATTTTACCTCTATTGTTGTCACCATATGTTACATGACCACCCTGCTTTGGGGAGAGATGAATGAACTTTGATATGTTTTCCGTCATATGCTTGGAGCACCCGCTATGAAGATACCATTCCTTTCCATGGGTCCTCAAGCAATCCTACAAAGCAAGTTTAGATCTTAGGTACCCAATCTTGATTGGGTCCTTGAATATTAGTCTTGGGTACCATATTTTTTGGACCCACATCATCTTGGCCTTCTCAAGACCAATTCTTTTAACATAGCATCTTGGAGAAATATGACCATGTTTACAACAATAATGACATGTTACTTTATTTCTAGCAATTTTGCTAGATGGAACAAATATTGTTGAATGTGTTTCTTTCTTATCATAAGAGTTATACCCTAAGCCGGTTTTTACAAAAGGAGATTGTTGATTATCAAGTAAATTATTCAAATTCCTTCTACCATTTGTAAATTTAGCAAGAGTATTCTTTAAGTCCTTATTCTCCTTTTCAAGATACATGCATTGATCACATTTTGAGGAACTAGGTATATCATTTCTAGAACTAGCATGCATCAAGGTCATAGAATTAATTTCTAATTTCAAGTCATTTATCTCCTTAGCTAATTTTATTTTATCATTTTCATGCATAGAGATTATTGACTTTTGTTTGGTTACCTTTCTAGCAAGTTCTATAGATTCCTCATGCAATTCTTCAAAGGCTAATTGCAATTCATCATAATTGAAAGATAATGCATATTCATCATCACTTACCTCTTGGTCATCTTTTTGACTTGCCATCAAGCAAAGATTTGAGACTTCATCTTCCTTGCTCTCATCACTTGATGAACTAAGGTCGTTGTCCTCCCATTCTATATATGCCCTTCTCCCCTTCTTTTCCTTCTTAGGCCTATTGTCACCTCTATCTTTCTTTTAGAGAGTAGGACATTCGAATTTGATGTGCCCAGGTTTTCCACATTCGTAGCATAGAGGTGTTGATGATGGTGTATCTTTCTTGGTAGGTATATTGGAATTGTTGAATCTTTTCTACTTACCTTTATTCTTGAGAAACTTCCCAAATCTCCTTACTAGTAGCTTGATTTGTTCATCTTCCTTGTCATCTTCACTAGAGTCATTGCTTTCCTTGTCACTTTCATCTTTCTTGGAGGAGGAAGCCATAAGTGATATTCCTTTGCTCTTTTTATCAACTTCTTCTTTCTCCTTGAGCCTTGTTAGCTCCAATTCGTGCTCCTTAAGCTTTCCAAACAAGCTTGCTAGAGACATAGTTGAAAGATCCCTTGACTACATGATGGCCGTTACCTTTGGTTGCCATTCTCTACTAAGACACCTAAGTACCTTAGTCACAAGATCTTCATTAGTAAATGCTTTCTCAAATGAAATCAATTGATTTACAATGACTTGAAAACGATTTTGAACCTCATTGATAGATTCACCATGATTCATTCTAAATAATTCATATTGATGCATCAAGGTGTTTATCTTCGATCTAATAACCTCACTAGTTCCTTCATGGGTCACTTTACAAAGCGGTGGTGAGGATATTCTTAGCTGCAAAGTCAAGTTGAACTTTTTGCTTTTCTTCTTTAGTCCATAGACTTTTGGCTTTGTTTCTCTCTTCATCTCCAACACTTTGTTTGGGGACGAAGGGACCATTTTCAATAGTTTCCCATAAGTCTATGTCTATTCCTTCAATAAAAAATTTCATCTTTGCTTTCCAATAAGGATATCCATCACCATCAAAGATTGGAGGAGAAGTGATAGAAATGTGTTTATGTTTCCTACTTGATTCAAGTGTCATTTTTGAAAATAATCTTGAAAGCTATTAAACCTTATTCAAGACCCTAGCTCTAGATACCAATTGTTAATCAATATGGCACCTCAGGAGGGGGGGGGGGGGGGGGGGGGTGAATTGAGGTTTAATCACTTTCGTGAAAACTTTGCTTTCTTTAAAAAACTGATCAAGAAAGACAATGTATGATGCAAAGAAATTGAGTAGAAGAAGAGAGCGATTATGAATGAATGACCTCAATTAAAAATCAGATAATTAAACCCACCACAATTAACCAAATACACTAAAGAACAACAATTGAACAATAATTGCAAGAACTAGAAGAGTAAGGGAAAGAGAAGATCACACAAACGATTTTACTGGTTCGATCACAACCTGAGTGATCTACATCCAGCTCTCAAGAACCCTTGAGAGATTCCACTATTTGAAAATTGTTTACAAGATTACAATTATCAAAAGAAACTAAAGGATGCCTTTCCTTTACCCTGATTACTTTGGGATGCCCCACTCAAAGTAATCCTTACTTCCTAAAGATGCCTCACCTTAGCTCCAAGGATTCCCCTCCTTGGCTTCAAGGATTCCCACCTTGAAATTGACTTGGATGCCCCACCAAATCAATGTTTCAATTATCCTATTGCTTACAAGAGAATTGTTTCCAAAAGGAAATACAAAAGAAAACTATAATTGCCTTTTACAAGATGAAGTATGAAAGCTCTAATGATTTTTGTGGAGGTATTTTGACTGAGTTTTGTTAGCTCAAAAAGTCTTAATTTTCATGTCAAAGTAACCCCAATTTATAGAGAAAAAGTTTAGAAGAGATTTTGAAAATTTGAAGAATTTTAATTTTGTTTTTCATGAAGTAGTCGACTACTTTACAGTAGTAGTCGACCACTTGAGTGTAACAGAAACAAGATTCAAGAATTTCATCTTAAGTAGTCGACTACCTGACTGAAGTAGTCGATTACTTTGATTAAAACTCATTTCTGGAATGCGGAAGATCAAAGTAGTAGACTGCTTAACACAAGTAGTCGACTACTTGCCTTTTTCACATGAAAAATCAATTTTTTTCTTTTCAAAGGCAAGTCCAAAAACTTGTCTTTAATATCTTGAATCCATTTGTCAAAATCTTCTAAACATTTTAACTCTAAAACACTTATTAAATCACTTAGAACTTATACTACAATCTTAAAGGCAATTTTACAAAATATTCCTTAAGAAAATATTAAACCCTTCAACAATTGGAGTTTCTTCCTGGGTATGCATTTGAAGATCATCATCAAAACCATACGTTGAACTTCACCGAGTGCCTGATCCGTTTAGGTCGTGGGTCGATCCGCCAAAGGTAGAAGACATATACACGTCTGCCAGTTTGGTTGTTCTTTTAAAAATAAAAAATTTGAAAATTTGAAAATGGTGCCTGATAGGTTTCGAACCCGAGACACAAACCTGAAAGGCATGCGTGTAGACTGCATGGACAAATATACTTTGATGTTAATTTTGCTCACCAAATCCGGCTATGTTATTTATCATAATCACAATCTTTTGCATTAGCACATTCACCATGTATTGCAAGCATTATTCAACATTACTATGAGTTTGATAATTTTTGAATAAATGTTATTTTTCTGTTTTACTTTATCAAACCTATTTGGAATATGCTTAAGCATATGCTATTTTATTTTAGGAAATTTATTTTCTCTTGATGTTACAAAGTGACAAAGGTTGTACTTAATTATATGAAAGGTATTTTTGTTAATTACCTTCTTGTTATTGGTTGATGCACACCATATTGAAACTTGAAAATGCAAATGATTTCATGTATTTTAATAGCATATTGAAGTTAACTAATATATGTTTTTGTATAATATATCCTTGATGTTGAAAGTAGAATTTGATTCGATATGAGTATTATTATTGTCCTCTAATGTTTATTCTATGAGACATTTGAAAATTTATATAAAGTTGGTGGTGTACCATAAATCCGGCTTCCATTTTTGTTGGCTTTACACACAAGGATAAGCGACACACTCTCAGAGGTTAGTTAAAAAAATATTTTTGGTTATTGATTTATTGTATAAATGCATAAGAGGAGAACTTTGTCCTCAATGAGTTCTTCCTCTTCATGTTTTTTTGGAATATGCAATTATACATGAGTGTGACATTCTTATAGAATGTTGTGGCATTAAATTTATTGGCTCTTTTATTGACATAATGTTGGAAAATATTTATAGTGCACAGTCATATTAATTTTTTATGGTGATTATTGTCACCATAAATGTTAGAAATATTTGGAAAAAATAATATTTGATATAATGCAAGAAGTAATGGTAACCTAGACACTAGGTTAGTTTTGAAAAAGCTTTGTTTTGTGCATAAGCCTGCTTTGGTGTTTATTGTTGAGCCTTGGATCTCCTCCCAACAACTGCCTGGTAGCTTCTTGAAGGAGTTGAATTTAAAAATATTTGCTGTTAATGATAGAAATTCTAAAGTTTCCAACCTCTAGTGTTTATGCTCTCAGCAGCTTTCTCCATCTATTATTTTGAACACTGACCAACAAGTCACTTGTTCTGTGGATATTGATGGAAAAGAGATGTTCATAAATGTTGTTTATGCTTCAACCAATTATATCAAAAGAAGACAGCTCTGGTCTGACCTTTCTACTTTACAGCAGTCTCACAGTGTTCCTTGGTTCTATATAGGAGACTTTAATTGTATTTTGGGCACTTATGAACATAGGGGCAGGGGTCTTCCTTCCAAACTATCTTGTGAAGAGTTTAGAACTTGGTCTGATATCTCTAACTTGATTCATATAGATACTTGAGGTTCCTCCAATACTTGGTCAAATGGTCGAATTGGCAGTAATTATACTGAAAGAAGACTGGACAGATCCTTTTGTAACAATGAAATGCTTGAGCTTTGGAACAGTGTTGGTTGTTGTACACTAACTAGAGCCAAGTCTGACCATTTCCCTATTCTGCTTACTATGAAGAAGGATGATAGGAAGTATGGTTTTGTTTTTAAGTTTCACAAAATGTGGTCAGGTCTCCCAGAATGCAGGAGTTTGGTTCCTGATTCTTGGAAAGAGCCAATTGTAGGCTGCCCTATGTTTATTCTCACTCAAAAGTTGAAACCTTTGAAAGTGAGATTGAAAGAGTGGAACAAATCAGTGTTTGGTGATGTTCACAACAATGTTAAAGAAGCAATGAATAACCTTGATCGAATTCGGCAGTTAATCAGTGAAGATGATGGCTCGGGTGATCTTTTTAATAAGGAGAAGGATGCTCAAAATCTGTTGCAGCAGGCTTTGAGATATGAAGAGGTTTTTTGGAAAGAAAAATCCAGTATTAAATGGCATACTGAAGGAGACACTAGTGGAAACGATGCCTTTTACGACTAGCTTTAACAGCGGTTAGACAAAACCCAGCATTATAAAAGAGGCGGTGGCAGTTCCGTAATTATCTGGATCATTAAGTCACTTTTAACATCGGTTGTACAATAACCGCCGTTAAAATTGACTTTTTACAATGGTTTTACATAAACCACTATTATAAGTTAGACATTTCCAGAATTTTGTTTGAGGAAAAGACTTTTAACAGCGGTTCGAAATAAAACCGTCATTAAAAGTGACATATAACAGCGTTTGGAAATACAACCGACGTTACATGTCTTTAAGTTTTTTACGTATGAATTCAGCAGGTTCCTTATTCACTCCCGCGCCCTAACACACGTACATTTCTTCAACCCATGTTCCTTCATCCTCGTCTCCGTGACGCTACCGTGACCACTGGCCGCTTCCCTTCGTCCGCCACCATCATCCTCTCTCCTCCAACAGCTTTCTCGAAAGCTTTCTCTCTTTTTCCTTTTCTTGCGATTTATTTTATGTTTTATGTGTCTCTGCTTCTGTTTTTGGGTTTCATTGAAGAACATGTTTGTGATTCTATGCGTTTCTGTTTTATCTTGTGATTTTGGATGTTGATGTTTTTGTAGGTGGTTTTGTTTCATTGTTTTTATGTTTTTGTTTATGCCTGTTGTCTCTCTTTCTATTTCATATATGCGTCTCAGTTTCATTAATTTTTTGGGTGGTTTTGTGTTTTCTGTTTTGTGTAAAATGTTGTTATGACTGTTGTTTTGCTTATCGTTCATGCTCATGGTCATGGTTGTTTATTTGCAAAGGTGACGATAATATAGTTTGTTAGGGTTTAGATGCTCCTATGAAATATATTGATCATTGATGCAAGGAAATATCATTAGACTCCATCTTATTTTAGCCCCTTAACTTAATCTAGTTGAGTGTATATTTATAGAACGTAGCTATGGATCGTAGTTGGATGGTTAGTAGACGCACAAGTGATGAGTATCGGAAGGGAATGGAAGAGTTTCTATAATTTGCTCAAAGAAATCTTCATGATAGTAATGGAAAGTTTTGTTGTCCTTGTGTCAAATGTGTGAATATGAGAAAATGTGAAGCTAAGGAAATACGTACTCATCTTATTTGTGAAGGTGATGACAACCAAATGGTGAGGTTGCCTTTCATGATCTTTTTTGGTTGAATTTTAACAAGTCACAAAACCAAGTCAGAATTGTGTTGTAACATAAAAAGAAGAAAATATGAAAATGGGTGAAGATTAGAGATGGTATGGCGCCACAAACTAGAGAGTTTGATAAGCCAAGGAAGTTCGCCACAAGAATCTTGGATTCTTGATAAGAACAATAGTTGGCTCAACCAAGAACCAAAGAGAACAAAGTCTCACAAATGGATTTCAATCCAAATTCAACATCCAAGTTATCATTTCATGTGTTTGTCACAAATTACATATAGTTGGCCAGTCAACTTTTGGCTTCCAAAAACAAACAATAATCCCCCACTTAATTGGCCAAACTATTGACCTTAAACACTCACTTATTCCCACTTAACTCAGCCATCATAACATGAGTTAATTTGCCTAAAAACCCCTCATAATGTAGCCACCAAATCATTCAACTCAGCCATAAAACTATGAAGGTTAGCCCCCCCCCCCCCCCCCCCCCCCTCTTATTGACTCTTTATCCCCCTAATTATGTGGTGGTTACACTTGCTTCTCACATTAAAAGTGTAACCCCCCATAATTAATACAATTTATTCAAGATACCAACACACTAGTTTAGGAGTTCTTATAGCATGCAAGCTAAAGATTCCTCCCACTAAGACACATACATATTCGTTTTCCATCATGGATTACAAGTGGGCTGCCCCAAAAACATCACTTAGTAATTGGGCTCACTCATAAAACCCATTTACACTTATTGAATTAAAATAAACAACTAAAGTTGGACTCTTCTTCATGTTGCACGCCCATCTTGTCATGGATCCTTTAGTTGGATAATGTAAGTTAATAATTTGGGCTTCATTCCATCCAATCTTGCATTTGGGCTTGCTTCCATGTTGAGAACCATAGTTTGAATTAACACTTGTTGGGCTTTCTTGGTTGTAACATTTGTTATTGACCCACCAAGTCCTTGGCTAGCTTCTTGAACCATACTCCAAATTGGGCTCATATCAGAAGGGATTTGCAAGAACTATACAAGATGGATATGGCATGGTGATGTCTTGTTAAACCAGCCAAGTGTGTCCCAAACTGAGGAAGTTGACGTAGATATGGAGGACGATCGACTAGAGGACATGATCCGTGATATTGGTCAAGAGTCTTTTCAGTGAGCAAATGTATATGATACTTTGTGCAGTGATGTGGAGAAGACTTTGTATCCGGGTGCACTACTTATACACGGTTGTCGGCGGTGTTAAAATTGTTTAGTGTGAAGGCGAGAAATGGGTGGAGTGATAAAAGCTTCATTGAATTGCATGAGTTGTTGAAGAACATGCTTTCAGAAGGTAACACATTGCTGCATCGTAACTATGAGGCGAAGAAGGTACTGTGTCCGATGGGAATGGAGTATTTGAAGATACACGCATGCCCTAATGATTGCATATTATATAGGGGTGTGAATGAAGAGTTGCACAATTGCCCCAAGTGTGGGTCATCACGGTACAAAGTGAAGGATGGTGATTCTAGTTGTGATGTGAACACAAAGGGTCCTCCTGCGAAGGTGTTGTGGTATCTTCCAATAATTTCAAGGTTCAAACGATTTTTCGCTAATGTAGACGATGCAAAGAACATTAGATGGCATGCAAATAATAGGAAACGTGATGGAATGCTTCTTCTTTCGGCTAATTCTGTGCAATGGGAGCAAATTGATAGTTTGTTTCCTGATTTCGGAAATGATCCAAGGAACCTTAGGCTTGGACTTGCTGTGGATGGAATGAATCCATATGGTACCTTACGTAGTATTCATAGTTCATAGCCCATTCTCCTCGTAATTTACAGCCTACCTCCTTGGTTGTGCATGAAGCGCAAGTACATGATGTTATCTATGATGATTTC